>JAEMWC010000224.1:65000-120000 GCA_016490735.1 Pachyseris speciosa
TTACTTCAGAAATGTCCTGTTGTACAAATACAAAAGATCCCAAAGAAATTAAACGGTAGAAAGTTGAAGCCATCCTTGAACATGGCTCAGGAGATTTTCTGGTCGGTTTCATTGCGTACTGCGGGCATTTTTGGCTCGTTTGTTTGAAGCACCAACGAGTCTATTTTAGAGCAGCTGTAGGTGCACTTGAAAAACAAATCATATTTTATTTTAAAGGACAGGTTCTGAGTTTGTTTTGCTGCTAATCAATTGTAGAGGCATCGGCTAAATGGAATTAGTGTGAAAGTAATTTAAAAATTGCGATGAACTGGCTCGACAACCTTACGAATTATGACAATTTTGATCGTTTTGTTCAAGAAAATACTGTAAATTGTTTCAAGTTGATTTCTCTTATACAAGCGAGAATTTTAACAAACGACCATCCTTGTAATAAGTATGGGACCTAGGCCTACCAATGGACAAAGTATGGACGAAAATGAATTTTGAGCTGTGTCCGCGATTTCTTTGATTTTTACTGAAATTCACTCTTAATTGCTTAACTCGCACGGAACGAACAAAAACTTAATAGAGCAGAATCTTAAAAATGCTTATCAGACGAGGAAACCTATAGTAATCTAGTGAGAAGAAATGTGGATAATCAGAGAAAAACGTATTAAATTTTGAAGAGCTCGTTGTCACACGTCTGTCGCAGTTGAGTACCTTTGCTGGGCTCAGCAAAGGTACTCAACATATTGTACATGTAATTGTACTTCAATTAGACCCATAGTGTTTTCGGGCTCAACAAATCAATAGCCCATGAGATGAAGCCAAATGGGCTATTCACCCATGGCCCATGAAAACGAAGGGTCTAACTGTGTCAGTATCATCCAACTAGTCAGACAGAAAAGGTAATAACAAAGCTAGTATCAATGCAAGTTGAAGATTAAGAGAAATATTTATTTGGGGATAAAACTAAAGAAAGCTCAATTGCCCCAATTTTGCTACTCCAGGACTATTACTAACCAACAGTCCTCTAGTAGCGTAGCTAATTGAAGTGGAGGATTTGCATTAGTCCACTAGCTGAATTGGGTGATACAAGTACCAATATATAATCATAAGTTCTGTGCTTTCAAAAGACGATCAGACTTTGTCCGGATAAATATTGATGTTCTTGCACTAAATCAGAATGTGCAGTGCCAGATGATATTCACCACCAACACCTATTCGTGGCCAGTCTTTAGAAATTTTGAAAGTATCAGGAAGAAGGATCTCTTCAAAAAGTAACCTCCATATGTGGGATGTGAATCTCTCTCGAAGAAAACAATGTCAGAGAAATCATTGATTTCAGTGTTTGCTAATTACTAACATCTTACCTGTATCTTACACCTATGCATTTGACAAGTTCACACCAGGCAGGTTTTAAATTTGTGCGCTTCAACATCACATTACAATGCAGTAAGCATTGGTCAACTAAGAACAGCATAATTTGATTACTAATTAATATACACTGTACATTATAAGGTTAAGTATTGGTGTCGATTGTTGCACACTAGCAGATGACTATTGATATTAATTTACAGAACATATTGGCAGCTGAATCATAACAAGTGAAAATCATTGTGCATGAGCCAATTACATGTACATGTAGCAGCCCTCCACTGCAGAACCATGACAGATATATGAATGGAAATTCAGAAAAAAAAATCAACTTCAAATTTGGCAAGCACATACATATTTAAGAGTGTGTTTGCATTACATTAACTTTACACATGGCTGGTATCCAGCATAGGCAGACTTTTTAAAAGTATCCTACCTTCAAAAATAAATTGCATCAACTAATACATCATTTATTACCTATTCTTGTGATGAAAAAAGACAAGTCCAAGACGAACAAGAAGTCATAAGCGTAAAACTGACCTATACCTGGTAATTACAGACTATACCTGGTGATGCTTACAAATCCCCTTACTGTGTCTGCACACCACATGCCACCCACAAACTGGAGCTGCCCGGACAATACCCATGATGATATTTCTGATCACATCTTTTAAAATGTCAATGTAACACATTTAATTGTCCTGAAAAAGCAAATACATGAAATGTGATGCCTTTGGCACTCACCAAATATACATGCGTAGAACACGGCATAGGCCATACATACACACATGTTAGTTAGGGTTGGGTGAGCTTCTCTGTTAAGTATGGTGGAAAATAAATTGGACTCTAGGTTGCAAAAATTAAGGCCCCTGGAACATTGTGACAGCTAGGCTGAGACAAATTAACCGGTTAACCGTAGCTCTCATACTGCGGCTGCGCCCCAATGTTTTTTTTTCATTTCCTCACAAACGAAACAGTATTGATTTCAGGTCAGGGGCGAGCTATTTAGGGGTGGCGAATGGTACCCAGAAAATCGTGGATCAGTAGTATGGGGCGCACCACGGTTTCCGGATTTTTGCGCAGGAATCTCATTAATTTGCGCAGGAATAAATTAACGTCACTGACGTCATAGGCAATTGTGTTGATCTCATGAATAAAATGCTGTGGATTCTCATTTAAGTGCGGAGGAAGTGGAGGATTCTCATTAGCTTGCGGAGGAATAAATTAACTTGAGCTAAAATTGCTGTGGAATACATTAACATGTTCTGATCGTTACTGCTGTGGTTTTTATTAACTGAGTTATCCAGACTAACCAGTCCCAAAAACTGGTTTCTTCCCAATGCCACATTGACCTCGCCTGGTCTTGCCCCATTGTCTTCACAAGACCTTCAACACTGATTGGTTATTTGAGAATCTATTATGTGTTCAAAATAAAAGCGGGCTCTCCGTTTAGTATTTTATTCTTGTCCCAAACGCCAGTAAATAATATTTTTGAGCGGATAGCATACAAACATGCAAGTTGAAACTCCTACTCGCTATGTGTTGAGTGAAGGAATCGAATGTTTACCAAAGCAAGAGAAAGAGATAGACGCCATAATAGATTGTCCTTACAAACCCTATTCCCCGACCAAATATCCAGCACCAGGGCAGAAAAGAAAGAGAGCACCCAAGAAAGAGACAGCTGAAAAGAAACTAAAAGCCAAGAAGATCAGGCAGGAACCCGTAGGTACGAGTCAACGCGATTTGGACGAATGGTTAAAGAAAGATACTTATTTAAAGGGTTTTTTAAAGATACAATCTTCTTTGTCATCAAGAAATGAAGAAGAAATGGAGGAAGGGGAAATCTTTGACCCTAGCGTCGGTTTGGACGGGCTTGCACAACAATGGAAACAGGACCCATCTAGTCTCCGTGAGCCAGGACTCTTCAGGAATTCGTCAACACTGACCCAAGGGAGCACAGAGATCTCGTACTCTTGCCCTGTGCATCCGAACGATACTTTACAAAACAAAGAGATCAACACTCAGAACGGCCATTGGGAGTACTACAAGTGTCCCATCCAGAATTGTTTTGTCACCTGTGGTGTGGACAATGTAGAGTATTACTTAGAGTCTGCCAAACGTCAACTCCACAACTTCTACCTGGTCAAATCCATACATGCCATAAAGTGTTACTGCCATCGTCAATTAATCATGTCCAAGTCTCAGTTGGAGAAGAATCCTGGGAGATTATTCCTGAAATGTTCCAAACAGCGGTGTGATTTCTTTCAATGGGTGAATGAAGAACCCCGAGGCAAAACCAAAGCTTGGCTGGAAGAGGGTAGATTCCGCGGAGTTCGAAGAGGGTACCCACAACCCAGGGAATTGTTCAAACCCCTGCAAGAAGAAATCGAGAGGCAGAAGGCCGAAATTCTAGAAAGAGAACAAAACATAAAGCGAAGGATGGAAGTATTTAGAGAAAGAGATCGACAGTATTCTCAAACACTGAGTAATGGCACCCCTGAAGAACGGGAACGAGAACGCGTGTTTCAGGAGGAATTAAAGAGGAATGGAGGACTAGTCAATGACAGCATGGAAAGGCGACGGCGGGGTTTGGTAGCCCCCTTTGAAGGGAGCGGGATCTGGGACGAATACAGCGATGCGACAAGCGGTCACTGGTCAACCTATTTCATTAAGACCCATTTGCAAGAGAACGTTCAATTTTCAAGACTAAAAAAAAAATTCTGAAGATTTGACAATAGTTTGTAAATAAAGCATTGGCAGGCTTTAATCATGGCTTGGTTTCTGTTTAGCCGTGCGCGCCTTGAGAAAAAAAAAAGAAAAGAAACACAACGCTAAAATGTCCTGATTGTCTCCTTTTGTCCTGAATGACCTTGCTTTGTCCCTTTTGTCCCTACAATGTCCTTTTCGTCCTGTGTTGTGTCCCTTTTGTCCTGTGTTGTGTCCCTCTTGTCCCTCGAATAAAAGGTTAAAATTTGCTGAAACGGTTTTATTTCTGCTGAGATCTCGAACTGGTAACATGGCTTCTGTTAAGGACAGCTTATGTCTCGTCATAGACTTAGAAGGATTTTTTGTGCAAAAGAAATTTCAACTGCGTGAAATGGGTTATTACTCTTGGAATGAACACTTTGGCCACCATGCTTTCTTCCAGCCAGCAATACTCAAAGACTTGTCTCAAAATGATAAAAAGACAGTGAACTTTGCAAAACATAAACTACACGGACTCACTTATCAACCCCGTTACCAAGAGCAAGATCAAGCAGATATTATCTTGTTGCAATTGTGCAAGCAATACAAGACGAAGGAAAGAACTGTGGTAGCCTACAAAGGAGTTCATGTTGAAAAATACTTGTTAAACAAACTGAACATTCCTTGTCTCGATTTAGAAACATGGGGTTGCCCTAAATACGAACAGTTAAAACAAACGATTGTAGAACCGTTACCGAGTTGTGGTTTTCACTTAAATAATGTTATTCATCATTGTCCTATGACCGAGTGCCACGCGTTTTGGTTATGGTTTCAAACTTATGCCAAGTAAATAATCAGTTTCCATGTACTGTAATTTTAAGGAAAAAAATTGATATTAAAGTTGGTTAACAGCGTGCTTGTTTCACTGGCAATGCAAATCCAAAAAATAAAAGAATCATGATAAATAATACAAAACAAAGGAAACAAACACAATTATGAAAATAGAAGCGGGGATTCATGGATAGAAATCTGACTCGACGCGCGGTAGCCCCTCGCATTTTGTCCTGAATGACCTCGCTTTGTCCCTTTTGTCCCTACAATGTCCTTGTCGTCCTGTGTTGTGTCCTCCTTGTCCTTCGAATAAAAGGTTAAAATTTGCTGAAACGGTTTTATTGCTGCTGAGATCTCGAATTGTTGACATGGCTAAACGCGTGTGCCGTGATTGCCCAATTCCGAACTGTGGAGCAAAATATCTCGTTAAATTGTCTAATCATCTCGCAGATGTACACGAATTAGATCATATCAATCGAAAGAAGTGGTTACAAGAAGCGAAATTACAACCTAAGGTTAGAGTAATGATCTATCTAGCAAAGAAGAACCAGGGATTAAGAGGTTCAAGAAGTGAAACACCTCTATTAGTGCAAGACGAGATGAAGGATACAATCGTCCATCAGTTATCAACACCAGGAGGCGTAAAGAAATTACTGAAATCTCTACCAAGAGAAATAAATAAATCACTGAAATCTCTACCAAGAGGCGTTGGAAAAGCAGCCAGTAGCATCAAACATTGCAAAACAACAGCAGATTCAGTTCCAGAGTGGCTCACTTTGTATGAAGACTGTAGTTTCAGTAGCTTGTCACACTAAACTGCATCCCATAAGCTCCACAGTTTCACTACTTGTTTTAAAGGCGGCACTCCACTCACCGCTCATTTTGCTGTCAAAGCTCGTGCTGTTAAAACCAAAAGAAAAAAAAATGTCTTGGAGCGACTATTACAATGACTACCTTCTTCAACGGGGTAATGGAAATTTCGAAGATAGCGAAGACAGTGAAGACTCTCAATCTAGCCAAGAAACAGATTCTTCCCAAGAAGTGACAGAGCACTTAAACCCTTGGTCGCGCATATTAGATGAAGCTCAGGAACGCCACGAGGTCCAGCTCAATGCTTTGGTCGATGAGTACGAAAGGAAGGGAGATTCGGAAACTGTGGCTCACATTAAAGCGCAGAACGCTCTCCTTCCTATCTACAGAAAAGAACTGAGAAAAGTGCTGTTAGAGTATCTGCAGTGGATGCGAGCGATGAAGAAAGATTATACCTTCCAAAAATTGATCGAAACCCAAAAAGATCTCAAAGATACAGATGGCTTTGATTGGTTAGAATCGACAGAACCAGCCATCGATAAGCGAAAATTCTTGCTTAATCGGTTGTTTGTGAAGCAACCCATTCCACGAGATGAGAACTAGACCTACTTTGACTGTTCTACTGTGTATTTTTGCTCTCAATACAAATGTATTTCAATCAATATCTAGGACTTTGTAATGATCAGAGAGTTGTAACTAGTTAAAGATCAATTGATTGCAATAAACGTCTTTGAAAAGCATTCAGTCTTCGCTCATTTTCTCGGTCTTGTCTACTTGAATAACTTTAGGCTTTAATGACCCCAGGGAGATTATTTTTGCAATGACAAAGAGGCAATGCAAAACTCTATTGTATTTGAATCATTTTTGTATTTGTCAGTATGGCAATAAAGTCTTTTTAAGAAACGTGTTGTTCATTAGTCGCGTGTTTGAATTAAGCGCTGCAAACGTCTATTGTTGTTATTTCAATGGTAGAGCTGTCCCATGGGCTTTTCCGTTAGAGTTTGCATGCAAATATCGGGTTTGTTTACAACATTAGTGACTAACGGAGCGCAAAACAAGTAAAGTCAGCTACGATTTTATTTTCTCTCTCATCAGCAAAGCTAAGAGGTCAGATAAAATAGATAATAGATGTTTTCATGAGCCAATCAGGGTTCATTATATTCCTTCACTCAACATATAGCGAGTAGGAGTTTCAACTTGCATGTTTGTATGCTATCCGCTCAAAAATATTATTTACTGGCGTTTGGGACAAGAATAAAATACTAAACGGAGAGCCCGCTTTTATTTTGAACACATAATAGATTCTCAAATAACCAATCAGTGTTGAAGGTCTTGTGAAGACAATGGGGCAAGTCCAGGCGAGGTCAATGTGGCATTGGGAAGAAACCAGTTTTTGGGACTGGTTAGTCTGGATAACTCAGTTAATAAAAACCACAGCAGTAACGATCAGAACATGTTAATGTATTCCACAGCAATTTTAGCTCAAGTTAATTTATTCCTCCGCAAGCTAATGAGAATCCTCCGCTTCCTCCGCACTTAAATGAGAATCCACAGCATTTTATTCATGAGATCAACACAATTGCCTATGACGTCAGTGACGTTAATTTATTCCTGCGCAAATTAATGAGATTCCTGCGCAAAAATCCTGAAACCGTGGTGCGCCCCATACTACTCATAACAGTTTCTAATACTTTCCAAGACGTAGTTTTTGATGGTTCCTTATTACCACTCTTTATCACTTGATGCTACAATCATGGTATCAAAAAACTGCAATCCGGGCGATCTTTTTAAGGTGCAAAGTTTAATAATATGTCGAGAATGCCGACTTGTAATGACTGTGTCCCAGCTGAATTCAGAATACCGGTAATCTAGAAAGTTTTAGCTGTATCTATACTGCGATGTGTAGACTGAGATAACTAAATTGTGACAACATTTTAAAATAAAAGCAGACGCACTAAATTGAACACTTGCAGCACAGCTTAAAATTTGGGATTGCCATGCAGCTTTCTAAGTAGCCACTTGTACTATGTCACTATGTCTTCTGTTTTGGTCTATTTTTTCTAAATTTTATATCCTAAACCCTGAGCAGCATTCTGTAGCTTTTCTTGTTTGATCACTTCCGTGTAAGTGGATAAATTTACACGTAGTTCTTGAGAAAAATAGCAAAGTCAATTTCCAAGCCCATAGTCTTTTAAAATACAGTTGGTAACTCAGCATTTGCTTCATACACATTGGCTGGTTCTGCTCCATGTGGGTTGACATTACTATGCGTAATTATACACATGAAACACTTATTATTTATTAATTTAAGCTCATGTATAGTCTCCCACTACTACCAACATTCATCATTTTTGATCTCCCACATCTTTCTGCTTGTTTTCCTTTGAATGTTGGGGCAACTTCAGAATACCCCTCAACTCACGCCCTCCTTAAATCTGCTGCTACCGTGGTCCGCGGTCCGCAGTCGGCTATATGTACTAAGTGTTAAACTGAAGTGCTACCGCGGTCCGCAGTCCCGTAGTCGATGAATAAGAATTAAACTAAGTGTTAAACTGAAGTGCTACCGCGGTCCGCAGTACCGTAGTCGATTAATAAATAATTAACTAAGAGTTGAACTAAAGTGCTACCGCGGTCTGCAGTCCCGTAGTCGATGATAAGAGTTGAACTAAAGTGCTACCGCGGTCCGCAGTCCTGCAGTGGATGAAAGAACGAGGTATATTCATGGTTTTTATATGTAGTTCATTATGTAAATTATGTCGACTGCGGGACTGCGGTAGCAGTAGATTTAAGGAAGGCGTGAGTTGCGAGGTATTGTGAAGTTTAGCCATAAATAATGATTAATCAGCTATAGAAGACTGAACAATAACATCCAAGAGCAGTGAAATTCTGTTAGAGATTACAATTCAAGACAGGCAGAAAAAAATGAGATGACATCTTTAATGGACTAGTATCCAAAGCAGGATCCAAAAGTCTTGGACATCGGCCAAGCATACGAATGATATACGAACTACAAAAAATAAAAATAAAACATTCAGATATAAGGGGAACAAGCCGAGCCACAAAATTATACTCTTAAAACAAGGGTAGAAATCACACAATCACTCCCACAAAGTACCGCGTAAAATTATAAATCTGACAAATCAAGGAAAATGCCCAAGCTTCATGTACGATTTTGACCGTTAAAACAGCCCGACGGACTCTTCTTTAAGTTCAACTCTGGAACGCAAAAATAATTCACAATACTGATCCCTGTTACCCCATAACCTACTAAAAGAATATTCATGTCAAGCCCGTGTGGTATAAAACAAAACATGTTCAACATAGCATGATTTCCACTGACTAGTTCTGATGCAAAAATTGCTTACCTGCACTTGAGGCTTGGCAAATAACTTGTCCAGATATTACACTAGCAGCTTCTAGGAAATGTTTGTTTGATTCCCATGATGATTACAGAAATCGGTCGAGAAACGATAACTACAGGGGGCCCGCACAATCTGTCTGAGTAGCCGATTGTTATTTTAGTAAATGAACTAGATTTACTGTTTGCCTCACCTATAGCCATATATCGCTAACTGTGTATGTAAATCAATGATAAATAAACGTGGAATTATCTTAGCTGTGGTGTATAGTCGTCCTTTTGCCTCAAAAGCGGTTTTTGAGCGATTTTGAATGAATTTCAGTTCACCGTTGACTGTTCTTTATAATAGAAAGACAAGGGAAGAAACCTTGTTTTGAAAGGGTTCCGGCGCCGGGCGATTTTTCCTCCCAAAATCGCATTGCTCCGCTTTCAAACTTCGCAGCATAAAGGTCAAAAGATTCACGTTTCTTCTCGTACCTTTCAATCGAAAATCCATCCAAACGGCCCGGAGCTAGCCCTAGAAGAAAAACAAAATTGCACAGTATTCGAGCAACTGGAATGCATAGCGAGATTCTCATGTGCCAGCCACAAACCGTCTCACTGAAATTAAAAACGTTGTCTCCAAAGACTTTGTATACAATTATGTTCACAAAGTTACATGTTCACTCTGAAAATGGGCTCATTCTTTTGGCATATTTATCATAGCATTATGTTTAGGATTAACAAAGGACTAAACGACTGATGACAGTACCTAAAAAAGATGCAACATGTATATTTTGTCTCTCTATTCCTGTTTGTTGTCCTTTCCGTTCTATAACTGTTACTCTAGGAAAACCTCGACAGTTTTCAGGCCCATAATCAGAAAAGGTATCATTCAATTTATCGAGGGTTCCAACTCGATAGGCAAACAAACCCAATGAGCCTAGAAGCTGCTCACAATTTCACATCTCACAATGTAGAGAGCAAAGATTTATGCTACTCAAGTCTTCCTCCAGAAGAAAATTGAGATCATCTCGAAGGCCTGAAGCCCTAAAAAAGAACAAAAATACAGACCAAGTTGCCCACGTCAACCTTGGAAATTTCCATTATTTTATATTTGCCAGTCAGTTGTGCTCACAACACCCTCACCTTCCGATATTAGCTTTTGATCTTAAACAATCCAAGCATGTCTCATCTGCAGCAACTCCATGGCAAGTGCAAGCCCAAAATAAAGTTATGGACAATATAAATATTGACCTCAGTTAGAAATTTCTGCTGGAAGAAACATAATTTTTTTCCACAAAGAGCTATAGAGCTACTGGAGAATGATATATCTCTTTTCTTTGCCTTAACATTGTTTATTAGGTTTTATTAATTCAAACAAATACATGTATTACTACTGATGATAATACTAAGTACTAAATTAAACAAAATTGAAGCTATAGATACAAAAAAGCAGTATTCAATTAAAGTAGGTGTTAATTAATGCAGTTACAATCAAAATAAATACATAAAACCTTACCCTTATCCCTTATTGCATCACAAAATGCACAACACTGCACTCCATAGCCCTTGCCACCAAGGAGGAAATCCTCATCGTCTTTTTTGTTCAGGAGAAGCAACAGAGCCTTGTAGTCTAGAGTCACTTTAGGTCATATAAGGGGGTACAATTCATAATACATGTTTGAGGCAAAACAATATGCAAGGAACAATGCACATACTGTGTCAGTTCGTCCAATTTCCAAATGAATCAATGACTATGGCCATGACCATGACCCTGGCCATGACCATGACCATTATCAGTATTATCCGGGAGTAAAAACTATCTGCATGCTATACAGTTAAAAGGAACACAGGGCGCCAAGACGTGGCCTGCATGTGCTCCAGCTAGTGAGACTAGAGTTAAAAGATAGTGTACAATTAAAAAGTAAGATTAAAATAAGTATAAGTATAAGTATAAGTATACATGTAATAAACTAAACTAATTTACACTAAAATATGCTAAATGTTCAAAGTTCTAGAGCAGGCGACAAACCGAAGCACGGATAACATAGTGTCTAATGTGTCGCAAGTTTAAAAGTACATGCAATGTATTATTATTATTATTATTATTATTATTATTAACCTATAGAATGACACAATCCTACCAAAAATACTGCAGTAGATACTGTTGGGCAGACAAATAAAACACCTGGCATTAAAATATGTTATTGATACACTCACCACCAAGAGGACGGCCATCAAGTTTAACATTAAATTCCAGGTCCTCAGTGTCACAACAGTGAAGGCGCTGTTCTCGAACAGCATCTTGGCTCTGAAGAAGAAATATCACGTAAACTCGTTTCAAGATCAACAACCTGACCCTGAAGGCTCATGAGTTGGAGTTCAAGGATTTCAATTGACCGTGACTTTTCCGCCAGTTCTTTTTTTTTTTTTTTTTTTAATAACATTTCTACCACAGTTAACGCAAACTAAAGGTGCTTACGGAACAATACTGCACCACTTGCATTACACTATTTACAGAATGGTAACAATTATCATTATGACATGTTTTAAAACGTAAATAAAATTAACAGCTACAAACAAGACTACAGCTGGCTTAAAGAAAAGAGTTACAATGAACGAGAGTGGAAAGAAAAGGACGAAGCGAAGTGACATTTATAGTAGTTTATAGTAGTTTTCCCCAGATATTTAAGAATTTATGTAGCTTTCTTTGGGCAATATAACTTTGCTTTAAGACATCGAGTTTATCTTGGAGGCGGAGAAGAAAGCCTTCAAAACATAAGTTGCCATCACATGAACTTGTCGCAAAGATATGGAATTTTGCAATAAGAAGAGTGACATTAAGTGCCTGTTTATTTTTGATATTATTATGCCAACCGTATAGGATGTTAGATTCATTCAAATTGACCACCTGTTTGAATTTCTGGTACCACCAGCTGGTAAATCTATCCCAGAAGGCATTAGATACAGTACAGTGGTACAGTAGGTGGTTTATTGTTTGCTTTTCGGTAGCGCATAGGGAGCAAATGTCACTATCAGTAATGCCAGCTCGAAAAAGGCTGCATTTGGTAGGTAAGATGTGGTGTATTATTTTATACTGGAAAGCAATTAATTTCGAGTCTTTGGTTATTAGGAAAGGCAATGTGTACACCTTGTGGATGCTTTAAGAAACCGTAATTTAGAATTCTGTTCTCTGATGTTGGTGGACTTACGTTGTTGGCTAAAAGTGTAGAGTAGGCGACACGGTCGACGGAAGGTCTTCAAGAGGCGGTTTTAGGTGCGAGTTGTTTTGATTTAATATATTTTTCCATTCTGTAGGAATGGCAGCGACGAGACCATAGTACAGTGTAAAGGGAATACTGATGTTCACTTTGCGAATGAACTCGTCCAGTGAGAAGAAGGTGTTGTCTTCTTTTAAAAATTGTTTAATACGTATAATCTTAGCCTCAAATAAGGGTTTGAAAAAAACTGGCCGGTCTCCAATCAGGATGCGACTATTATTCCAGATGATTTTGTTGTGAATGCATTGGTCCTCCGAGAATTTGTCAGCATTGTATTCTTGCCAATACTTAAGTAGCGTGTGGTAAAAAGGTGGAAGGTTGTCAAGGTTGAAATGCTTGATATCGTATTGACATTTGGTTAGAAAGGATAAACCTCCATATTTGGCAGCGGTGAACTCTGGTATTATTTTCCATGCTGGTTGAACGTTTTCGGTGATTCTCTTGATCCAAGCAATTTTCAGCGCTTTATTCATGATTTCAAAATCCATCATTCTCAACCCTCCTTGACTTATGTCACTTATTATGGTCTTTCTTTTTATTTTGGCTGGTTTTCCTTCCCATATAAAATCGAAAGATAGTTTATTTCTTTAACGTAACAATCAGGGATCTCGAGCACAGAGGTGTTATAAATTAGCTTCGACGAACCTAGGGTTTTCATTATTTTTATTCTGCCATGGAGGGTAAGCTTCCTTCTTTTCTAATTCTTAAGCGTATTTTTCAATTTGATAATTTTCTCTCCAAAATTCAGCTTATTTGCAGCGTCGGAGTTGTACGAAAGGAAGATGCCGAGAGCTTGAATCGGTTCTTGAGGCCATTTGAAATTATATGGGGTATCAGTTTTGTTTCTCCAAGCTCCAAGCCACATCGCCTCTGTTTTACTTGTGTTTACTTCTAGACCCGAGGTGTGTTTAAATTCACTTAGAAGCCTCAAAAGGTTAATAACAGATTGATGGTCGTTAACGAATACTGTAGTATCATCAGCAAATTGGGTGACTTTTATTTCCTTCCGCCAGTTCTGCAAAGAGTTCCTCAGAGGCTTGAATAACCGGGCACGCTTTCCCGCCAAAAGCGAATTCCATGGCGTCGCGGTGCTCCATGTCCAACGCAATGGAGTTTAGGAGATTTACAATCGGAGTAAATACATCTGAATACAGAACGCCACTAGCTGAACGACCGCTTTGACGTAGAAGTCCGGCAATTAAACCAAAGGTCGAAGCGACATATACTCTATTTGGCGTTCTTTAGAAGTCGCTGGAATACGCCGATTTGGCGGGCTGAAGTTCCCGCGAAGCCACACTCCAAAGTTCGTCTGGAAATGACTTAAAAATTTCATTCCTGGCGAAATCCTTCGGGAAACCTCGACAAACTTCTTTGGTAAGGACATACCAATGTTTTCGAGGGTCAAGCGACGAACTTGTAACTTTCGACAGACTGGAAACCTTGAACGCGGAGGAGGACGAGGGTCCGTTTCCCTCCATATTGATGCTTCAAGTGAGTTACAAATCAAAAACATGATGGTTTTGAAACTTGAAAGTCCCGCCAAAGTAGAATATTACCCAGCTAGTAAGAAATTACCTTTGATGCACAATAGAGTACACACATCGACCACATCCGTACATTTATCCTGGTTAGCTGTAGGACACAAGCAAGGTACTGGAAACTAATCGTTTTGCGTGACCAACGTCACGCTGTATATTACAGAAAGGAAGCCTATCTCCATGTTGTTCTTCTGACTTAGTATGGGAAGGTCCGACTTCTGCTTTTCTTTTCACTATTTTTAATTCCCTCTGCCGATGACTAAATTCGGCGAGTTCAGACAACATCAAGCGTTTAATAAAAAATGCTCAGCAATCAGAGGAGCACAAGTAAAAAGTCGGTCCGTGACCGATTATAAAGGGAACTAAATGCAGTATCGATGTTTGGTCGATTTTTGACTAGGCATTTATAGATTATGCTAGCATAATTTTTGGCATAATTCGAGCAAACTGGCATAATTTCTGCCAAGTAGCAATGCTAGCATAATTTGCGCATTTTGATAATTATCAGATCATTTTTGATGCTATTATTTGATAATTTTTGTCTCTAGTCCCAAGCTTTTGGTGACCTTAATCGATATTTAAAGTTTTAGTTAAACTAGTAGCATTTGTAGTTCACTGTGAAGCACTGAGCCCGGGTCTGAGGTACACCGAAACCGGAAGTCACATTTTAGCCATGTCGATCCCACTACCTCTCATTAGGCAAGGCTACAATATGGTGTTGGCCATGCCTGATCCGAACGTAAACTTGCAGTTGCAGGGCTTATTTGCATTTTTTCAAAGAGCATAATTTAAAAAAACGGTGGCATAATTTGGAAAAAAGAGCATAATGTTAGCATAATTTGGCCAAAAAAAAAGCAATGCTACTAGCATAATATGCCACTTTTACTAGCATAATCTATAAATGCCTATTTTTGACACGGTATTTCAGTATTTTCCAATTTTTTCTTGCGGTGTTGTGATATTGGGTCTGCCCCGTGTCTGCCTTCCTGTTGCATATTTGCCAAAGAAAGTTACCGTGATCGTCTCGTGTTAAATTAAAGACTCGCGCGTGGATTGTGGCGTCTGGTTTATTTTGTTGTATGAGAGGATGAAAAAAGATGATTAGTAATGCGGCCGTGTGATAATTGAGATTTCTCGCCTCACTGTGACAGGCCGCGGTTTTATTTTGCACATCCTGCTGAGAATTTTTTTCTTGGGCAAATGTCCTTCCTGAACCTGGTCTTCAATCAGACCTATCAACGAGCAAATAACATGGAATCACACTGTTCGGATATTCTCCTTCTCAAATCTTCTTGGACTGTTCGATCGCTGTGGAGAACAGCTGAAAAAAGTCTCTTACCGAAACCGGTCTGCATCACTGCGAAAACATCCCTCCCTTCCAGTAAACAATTCACAGCTATTTTCTGCTCTAGTTTTAGTTTAAAAGTTAAGTCAGAATTAATCGAAAGCTTGAGGAACACTCCTTAACTAAGGCAGCCAACGGTTCACGTGATGTGAGATGCACTGGCTTCTGTAATCTGTCAATTTTAACCAATCAGATCGCTGCATTCGTCAGCGAACGCGGGGAATTCAAAACTCAATAGCTCGCGTGCAGGCTCACTTTTACTCACCCCATTCTTCTCGCCAGCTCCTTTGCCCACGATTCCCTACCCAAACAAGTGAGCCTGCTCGCAGGCTAACGGAAGGTATTATTAATTAACAAGAGCTTGTAAAAATTTTACTGTTTATCGTCCAAGAAAAGATATCCTTTTTAAGACAAAAATTGATAAATTGATACCCTGATTGAGACAAAAAATGATAAATTCGATACCCTGTTTGAGACAAAAATCCAGAAAAACATACCCTGGCTGGCAGCACGTCCCCATTAAGCGGCCCTTATAAGGGAGTACCACCTCCGAGGTGTAAACAAGCTTCGAACGTTCTTTCCGGCACTGAAAACTTTAAGACCTTTGATTGACGTATGCCAATAATGTTGGACTAGCCCAGCCAATGACGAGCTCCGTTTGCAGGCGAACAAAGTATTTGAAAATCACAATGCATGGCTGCAAGCGTTTCCATCCTGCCCCTCGGCCACCCCCTCCTTCTTATTTTTGCTCTCGCCCCATTTTTTGCGGGGCAAAACGCCGAAAAACCCGTTTGTTCGCTCTTTGCTTCACGGAAACGCTTGCTACGCAGGCTAAGTGAAATTATGCTCTCTTTACTTGCTAACTGAACATTCCTTTGAGATAAACCGGTTTACCTCTTGACTGGTCTGAGACTCCTTTTCGTTCAAGAAAAATTAGTCTTGGCAATGAAAGCTCGAGATTAATTAAGTATTAGAGGTTTAAATAACTTAAACTCGTATCAGTTAGTTACGTATATTTTGCTCTACAAAAATCGTCTTTCTGCCCTGCTTTTTGCTCATGGATGACGTAACATCCATGAGCTTAGAAAGCACTCTTATCGCACTCACTGACTCGATTCTGATTAATTTATTAAACTTGAATTAAACAAAACAAACCTCCCCTACTAAGTATTGTTTTTGTCCAAGAGTGTTCATTCGTCCGCAGGTTTTGGGCGAGAGGAGACTAGAAAGGCGTACTTTTTGCCCGAAAAATAGAGAGCCTGGGTACGAGTTTGTCGAGCAAATATGTCAAACATGACATCGGCCATCTTGGCTTCATGTGTTCTTCTTTCGTAAATATGTTGTTTTTCAACTGTTGGCTTTTGCTCTCACGTAGATGAAAGCGGGTAGAGGTATTTATGACTGTGGTGATGTATCCGGTCACAATAGCACGGTCGGCGAGGTCAAAGAATTGATACAATAAAGCCAGAAAGTGAGATCGGGAATTAATGTAAGTTTAAAATTTTATATGAATCATATCTATAGAGAAATTATGAAAATTCGCATTTAAACATCTCTGTAAATTTTCAATTCTTTTAGATTCTTAATATTACTGATCCAAATTTCGCCGTTAACTAACCTCGAATAAAATGATTTCGCGTTTAATTAATTGCGAAATGTTCGTCTAAATGTATAAGGAATCAATTCATTTGCTTACATTTATCTTCTGTTTTACATCGTCCAGAATATTACTAAAAGGCGCGTACTTAGCAAGTCCTCTCAAAATGGCCATTAGCCTGTCTTTGAATTCCCTTAGATCTCTTGCTTCTTCCCGAGGCGGCCTTTCCAGTTCCTCTATGAACCAGCTTTCTAATTTGCTGGACATTAGAACGTTGCTAACGCAAGATGTAACGGAACTACTTTCTGATATGTTCCTACTTACAATAAAAACGTTGATTACTTCCTTGATATCCACACTGTCTTCCCTTTCTCTGTCTAAGCAGCGCTCAACGTAGCTCATTTCTGTCATGTGTTTTTGCCTCCGTGCAATTCCCGATTTGAAGGAAGGGAAATTTTTGCTGTGGAGAAAAAGTAAAAATTAGATTAGTCTTTTTACCCTACGATCAGTAGCGGTGCACTCGCAGCTTTTAAGTTGAGTTAGCTCTTAGATGTGCACAAAAACTCATACCTCTAATGTGGTACATGGGGGAGGGTGGAGGGGGAGGAGGATGAACCACCCCGTAAGGTTTTCGTTATAATAAGGCGCAGTTAAATAAGTTCATATGGAGTGTAAAGGTCTTAGACTGCTCTCCAAGATAACATCAGTAATTTTTGTGGTCATGACGTCATGTAACGTGAAAAAAATTATATACATTAACACATTATGTAAACTGTGGACATATGCTAAAGCTTAGAACGTAACGGTGATACAATTTAACGAAAAAATAAACTTAACCAGATCGTGGGGGAAATGACACGACTGCAATCTAAAATAATTTGAATACATATAACTAACTATGTAACTAATAATCTTTAACAAGATCGCCTTTTACTGATTCCTTAAATTTTGATAGTCGTTTATATGTTTGACTAAAAGAGTGCTTCTTCAGAGGCACTATGATCCTAGTGATCGGATCACTAATCCTGATCCGGATAATCCTAAAAGTAATTACCAATCCTAGTAAATCTGTATATTTTACGATTTTTCACTGCTTTACAATAACTGGAGACATTTTGCCCTGAAAAGGTTGATAACTTTAAAACAATCGATACGAATAATTTAGAAGTCGATACTTCCAGAGTATCCCTTTATAGATTTCCGAAACAGGCAATTTTACTGATTGAACACCCCGGCACTAATGAGGCAGCCCAGCGGGCCTTCGATCTTAAAAGATGGTTCATTTTAACAAGCAGCGAGAAGTGAGCGTCTTTGCACCAATGTGGATTCCCTATTGAGTACACATGTTATTTTTGAGGAATGAGCTTGTGGAGGAGGCCAAAAAAACTGTTTTATCGGCCCGGAAAGAACGCAGCCTGGGCTCCAGGCCGGTGCATTATGGGTAGAAAAAAAAGGGTATATATGCGGAAGTGAACCAACCCTGTTCAGAGCTCCGCTTAATTTTTTCCTTAAAGCTTTTTTTAAGGTGTTCTTACTGCACTATCGCTTGTCTTACCTTTGTAAAGCCTTGGTAGGAAAGGCTACCAACCACTGGAGCATGATTCATGGTTCCTACCCAGAGTTCCTGCTTTTTTCCTAAGGGGTTTTTATGGCAGGTTTTTTCTGGCCTCCGTTCTATTCGCACGTCTATTGTAAGCAGTTACTCAGCTGCTGTATTATTGTTATCATCTTCTTTTCAATTAGCGTTCTTCACTTGTACGATATTTTTGTATTTTGGGTTTAGTGAACAACTCAGTCCGTCTGGCATAATGTGCTCGTTTATGGGGTTTTTGTCCAACGTATTGGACACCCTAGCCTAACTGGGATGATATCATGTTTATACATGGGGTTTTTTGGTTCATAGTAGTATTTTTGTACGGGGACTTATGTCCAAAGTTGTGGACACACCAGCCCTAACTGGCCTGATATGTTTGTGTACGGGGACTTGTGTCAAAAATTGTGGACACCCCAGCCTAACTGGCCCGATATGTTTGTGTACGGGGATTTATGTCCAAAGTTGTGGACTCCCCTGCCTAACTGGTCCGATATGTTTGTGTACGGGGATTTATGTCCAAAGTTGTGGACTCCCCTGCCTAACTGGCCTGATATGTTTGTGTACGGGGACTTGTGTCAAAAGTTGTGGACACCCCAGCCTAACTGGTCCGGTATGTTTGTGTACGGGGATTTGTGTCCAAAGTCGTGGACTCCCCTGCCTAACTACCGTGACATGTTTGTACATGGCGCAATGTGTTTGCATATAGAGGGTAGTTCAAAGTTTGCAGGCGAACAAAGTATTTGAAAATCACAATGCATGGCTGCAAGCGTTTCCATCCTGCCCCTCGCCCACCCCCTCCTTCTTATTTTTGCTCTCGCCCCATTTTTTGCGCGGGCAAAACGCCGAAAAACCCGTTTCTTCGCTCTTTGCGTCACGGAAACGCTTTGCTACGCAGGCTAAGTGAAATTATGCTCTCTTTACTTGCTAACTGAACATTCCTTTGAGATAAACCGGTTTACCTCTTGACTGGTCTGAGACTCCTTTTCGTTCAAGAAAAATTAGTCTTGGCAATGAAAGCTCGAGATTAATTAAGTATTAGAGGTTTAAATAACTTAAACTCGTATCAGTTAGTTACGTATATTTTGCTCTACAAAAATCTTCTTTCTGCCCTGCTTTTTGCTCATGGATGACGTAACATCCATGAGCTTAGAAGGCACTCTTATCGCACTCACTGACTCGATTCTGATTAATTTATTCATTAAACTTGAATTAAACAAAAAAAACCTCCCCTACTAAGTATTGTTTTTGTCCAAGAGTGTTCATTCGTCCGCAGGTTTTGGGCCAGAGGAGACTAGAAAGGCGTACTTTTTGCCCGAAAAATAGAGAGCCTGGGTACGAGTTTGTCGAGCAAATATGTCAAACATGACATCGGCCATCTTGGCTTCATGTGTTCTTCTTTCGTAAATATGTTGTTTTTCAACTGTTGGCTTTTGCTCTCACATAGATGAAAGCGGGTAGAGGTATTTATGACTGTGGTGATGTATCCGGTCACAATAGCACGGTCGGCGAGGTCAAAGAATTGATACAATAAAGCCACAAAGTGAGATCGGGAATTAATGTAAGTTTAAAATTTTTAATGAATCATATCTATAGAGAAATTATGAAAATTCGCATTTAAACATCTCTGTAAATTTTCAATTCTTTAGATTCTTAATATTACTGATCCAAATTTCGCCGTTGACTAACCTCGAATAAAATGATTTCGCATGTAATTAATTGCGAAATGTTCGTCTAAATGTGTAAGGAATCAATTCATTTGCTTACATTTATCTTCTGTTTTACATCGTCCAGAATATTACTAAAAGGCGCGTACTTAGCAAGTCCTCTCAAAATGGCCATTAGCCTGTCTTTGAATTCCCTTAGATCTCTTGCTTCTTCCCGAGGCGGCCTTTCCAGTTCCTCTATGAACCAGCTTTCTAATTTGCTGGACATTAGAACGTTGCTAAGGCAAGATGTAACGGAACTACTTTCTGATATGTTCCTACTTACAATAAAAACGTTGATTACTTCCTTGATATCCACACTGTCTTCCCTTTCTCTGTCTAAGCAGCGCTCAACGTAGCTCATTTCTGTCATGTGTTTTTGCCTCCGTGCAATTCCCGATTTGAAGGAAGAGAAATTTTTGCTGTGGAGAAAAATTAAAAATTAGATTAGTCTTTTTACCCTATGATCAGTAGCGGTGCACTCGCAGCTTTTAAGTTGAGTTAGCTCTTAGATGTGCACAAAAACTCATACCTCTAACGTGGTACATGGGGGAGGGTGGATGGGGAGGAGGATGAACCACCCCGTAAGGTTTTCGTTATAATAAGGCGCAGTTAAATCAGTTCATATGGAGTGTAAAGGTCTTAGACTGCTCTCCAAGATAACATCAGTAATTTTTGTGGTCATGACGTCACGTAACGTGAAAAAAATTATATACATTAACACATTATGTAAACTGTGGACATATGCTAAAGCTTAGAACGTAACGGTGATACAATTTAACGAAAAAATAAACTTAACCAGATCGTGGGGGAAATGACACGACTGCAATCTAAAATAATTTGAATACATATAACTAACTATGTAACTAATAATCTTTAACAAGATCGCCTTTTACTGATTCCTTAAATTTTGATAGTCGTTTATATGTTTGACTAAAAGAGTGCTTCTTCAGAGGCACTATGATCCTAGTGATCGGATCACTAATCCTGATCCGGATAATCCTAAAAGTAATTACCAATCCTAGTAAATCTGTATATCTTACGATTTTTCACTGCTTTACAATAACTGGAGACATTTTGCCCTGAAAAGGTTGATAACTTTAAAACAATCGATACGAATAATTTAGAAGTCGATACTTCCAGAGTATCCCTTTATAGATTTCCGAAACAGGCAATTTTACTGATTGAACACCCCGGCACTAATGAGGCAGCCCAGCGGGCCTTCGATCTTAAAAGATGGTTCATTTTAACAAGCAGCGAGAAGTGAGCGTCTTTGCACCAATGTGATTCCCTATTGAGTACACATGTTATTTTTGAGGAATGAGCTTGTGGAGGAGGCCAAAAAAACTGTTTTATCGGCCCGGAAAGAACGCAGCCTGGGCTCCAGGCCGGTGCATTATGGGTAGAAAAAAAAGGGTATATATGGGGAAGTGAATCAACCCTGTTCAGAGCTCTGCTTAATTTTTTCCTTAAAGCTTTTTTTAAGGTGTTCTTACTGCACTATCACTTGTCTTACCTTTGTAAAGCCTTGGTAGGAAAGGCTACCAACCACTGGAGCATGATTCATGGTTCCTATTGGCACGTCTATTGTAAGCAGTTACTCAGCTGCTGTATTATTGTTATCATCTTCTTTTCAATTAGCGTTCTTCACTTGTACGATATTTTTGTATTTTGGGTTTAGTGAACAACTCAGTCCGTCTGGCATAATGTGCTCGTTTATGGGGTTTTTGTCCAACGTATTGGACACCCTAGCCTAACTGGGATGATATCATGTTTATACATGGGGTTTTTTGGTTCATAGTAGTATTTTTGTACGGGGATTTATGTCCAAAGTTGTGGACACACCAGCCCTAAATGGCCTGATATGTTTGTGTACAGGGACTTGTGTCAAAAGTTGTGGACACCCCAGCCTAACTGGCCCGATATGTTTGTGTACGGGGATTTATGTCCAAAGTTGTGGACTCCCCTGCCTAACTGGTCCGATATGTTTGTGTACGGGGATTTATGTCCAAAGTTGTGGACTCCCCTGCGATGTTTGTGTACGGGGACTTGTGTCAAAAGATGTGGACACCCCAGCCTAACTGGTCCGGTATGTGTGTGTACGGGGATTTTTGTCCAAAGTCGTGGACTCCCCTGCCTAACTACCGTGACATGTTTGTACATGGCGCAATGTGTTTGAATATAGGGAGTAGTTCAAAGTTGTCAACTCACCAGACTATGAACTGGTTGCATGCTTGTTTCTTTGTTCTGTAACACTAATTTGTTTACGTCAGAGATTTTCGTCCAGAGTAGTAAACAATCTAGGCCGGATGGCAGTCAGATGTAAAGTTTTTTGCATTACGTTTGCGCATGGTCTACGTGTATATTCAAGCACTCGTCAAATACTCATTGTAATATGTTCACATCTACTTTGAAGATGGACTTTTCACAAGATTCTACATGGACAGTTCGCACAAGTGGTTGGAAATAAATACCTCTTACTAACCTAGTTCGAGGGTCGTACTGTAAGTTACGGACCAGGTTTTTTCTTGTTTGCTTATTGCCCAAGCTCGCGGGCCATAAATTGACGGGAAAAAACGGGGATCCGTAACTTACAGTACGGACCGAGAAAACGAGGTTAGTAAGATATTATATCCCTGAGGTTAATCGGGCGCACGGAAAAAGAAATTTTCATAGTTAGCGGGCAAAATTGACCAATAACAGCGCGCGTACTAACTAAGTGATATAATAAGAGTTTATACCCACATCAATAAACAGTTATAGGACGAGTTATGTAGATTCTTATTCATGTAGTGTTTGGGTTGGTTCTTGCCAGGCCCTCCCCAAATAATATTATTTGCCTATCAGCTGTGTTTTTATTTGTTGTGAAGTGGAGACAAAATAAAACATTTTGGAGAGGAGAAATAAGCAGTCTAAGCATGTCTGCCAAAAACTACATGCACCTATTATGGCCAACTATGGTACAAGTGTGCCCTAAACAAATATATGTCATAAAGATGAAAAGTTCATTTTCCACTACCCTGACCATAAAATATTGAATACAAAATTAATCAAAATTAGTGTAGCTCAGTCGTAGTTAAAAATATGTTTACTTTTTTCCTTGAGGTCACGGTTACGAATCCCGCAATCTGATTGGCTCTTAGCGCGGGCAGAATTTTCGTTTCGCTGGCCAACATGGTAACGGCAAGAAACAGTGCAGGTGAAGTTGTAGTGTTGCTTAACTTTCGCGAGTGAACTACTGTAGCGGTAATTGCCAACCACTCAACTTCAATTAAAATTGAATTTTTGACAAATTTTTCAGTATTGACAATAACTCGAGCGATTTTTCGCTCAGCAATTAAGGGCCTAAAATCATTGACTGGTACCTCGCCTGGTAGAGTGCCAACGAGCAAACACTTTACAGACCATTTTTTTTTAAATGAAACATTGTTTTAAAAAGCAGTGCAAAACTCACATGTTTTCTTTGTTTTTTAAAATGATATTTTGATAGATATTATGAAATTATAGGAAGTACGTAGACTCGGAAAAATCGGAGTCCCAGATGGGATTTGAACCCACGACCCTCCGTGATCTAGTCGGATGCTCTAACCACTGAGCTACTGGAGACTCTGTGGTGAGCAAGGGTCGAAATGTGGGTATATAGACTGGAACTGCATCGCGCGGCTACACAGCCACGTACTGGCTCACATGATCTCACTAACGGCAACACGCCGTCACATTAAAGCATATCGAGATGCGTCCAACCACCCTCCTAAGTGAGCGTACAACAGAAATTACAACAACAACAGATATTATGAAATTATAGGAAGTACGTAGACTCGGAAAAATCATTAATTCCTATAATTTCATAATATCTGTTGTTGTTGTAATTTCTGTGTTGGATATTTTGACATCCACGTGAAAACTGGAAATTAGTCAAGGCGCAACTTACACAATACAAGAAGCATTTATAAATTTTCGTGAGCTGTTACTTCGCTGCACGCACTTCAGCAAGTGGACTTTGGACCTGAGGGCTTCTGATCGGATAATTTTCAAACGAAGCTACAGTTGCAAGGTCAGGGGCAAGCTCCCTGATATTCTGGAGTAAGAAGACTATGCAAATTGATTTGCTAAGTTCTCTGAGGCTTGACGGATAGTGGCTTCCTGACAAACAGAGCTTAGACTGTTTTCAACTTTTGTGAACGGTATTAAATGGATAAGCACAAACGACGGCACAAACTATTAAACAGCGACACGTTGTGCGACTCGTGACTCGTTCGTTTTGTGATTTCGAGCACACTTGCTTGATTGGAAAGAGGCTTTAGATTCCCTCAGATTATGTTTATAGTGAATATATTTGAATATATTCATGTTTGAATATATTCAAGTGTTTTTTTCGTTAGTTGTCGCACGCTGGCTGATTTCGTCAAGACAATTGACTGTTGTTTTGGCAAGACTGTTGTTTTGGTACGTTCGCCGTGACTGTCAAATTTGTATTTGAGCACACTAGCTCGATAAAAAAGAGGCTTTGTACGACTTCTGATTGAGTTTATAGAGATTATGTTCAAGTGGTTTTCTTTTTGTTTCTTAAATGGCACGCTGGCCGGTCTTGTCAAGGCAATTGACTGTTTTGGCAAGCAAGCCGTGACTGTGGCACTACCACTCGCCGCTTTCGAGCTGATCTCGATAAGTGCCTTGCTAGGCGATTTTAGCCTCGCTGGGCGATTTTTCTGTCTGCTTGTTGTTAGATTTGTGACACTCTGGCTCTCAAAAACACTAAATTAAAGTACACGCGAGAAGACAGCGCTCACGAGTGAATATTTGTTTATTTCTACTAACCTTTTCCTGCCTAGCACAGTGGAACCTCGATTTAGCGAACCTCTATTTAACGAAGTCCTCGATATAACGAACGATACTCTACGTCCCGGCCAAAATTACAGTAAAATGTATGGAATAGAACCTTGATATAACGAACCTCGAAATAACGAATTCCTCGATTTATTAAATTCATTTTGAAATCACTGGTGGTCCCTGTAATCTGATTGGCTCAAATTGGTGCAATTTATTCCCAAATTGCACCATTTTTTGCTCTAAATCACATCATTTTTCCAGCCAATGAGGAAGTTACACTTCAAACTTGCGGGCTGTTGCAGCGCTTTCGTGAGTGCTTGCGCTACACTGTAGAACTTTCCAGTAACCAAAAATAGCGCGCGGGTACAACTTAATTTTAGGTCGTGCACTGCTCTATTGCGTATTTTGATGTAAAAGCGTTCCCGGTTCTACTTTTTATTTAAAAACCAGCTCAGTACTGCATCAATAAAATATTTGAATCGACCAAGTCCTGTATTTGGGCGATTCAAAATGGATGCACAGGGAGCACACACTCTTGCTGAATAGGAAGAAAGTAAATAAAGGAATGAAAAGACCCTGAAGAACGAATAGTTTACCTTTGTCTCCTGTTGTTCTTACGCGACCTTACTGCAGAGAAAACCGCTACTTACAAGTACTGGTTAGCATGTAGCGCTAAACTCGTACCTAGGCTTTTCTGCGCTCTGCAAAAATTTTTTTCGCCTTAAGTATAAAATTTGACAAGGGAGGCAACTCTTTCACCAAACAATTTGAACGCAATCTGAATATTCGCTCGAATCTCTGAATTTCGCTGCTTTCACGAAACCAAACAAACACAAAACAGTCTCGAAAGATTTTTCTACAACTTGGCCGAATTTGTTGGTACCGTTTTACCGGTACCAGTGACGTCAACCAGCGCGCGCTCAAGCTCCCCTCCATCTCCCACACGTGCTTTTTTGACATGACAAATCTTGACAAACACCTGAAGGTGTTTGCGGGTTTGGGAAGAGTAGAGTACTATCAATTGCAAAAGCAAGTCCGTCACTGAGAATACTGGACTGTCAAGAAGGCTACTTTTTGGTCCAGGAGGAAATTTCACAGATTGTCAGCAACAACTGTAAACTTAGTAGCTTCATCATCCCTTTCGTCTTTGTGGATGACAATACCTTCCTGTTCATAATTGAGAGCTTACAGAACTTAACACATATTTGTGTATGTGAGACAAACGTTTCTCAAGGATGTGTGGACAGAATGAAAATCAGGAAGCCTCTTTTAAATGTTTGCTGGAACGTAAATCATTCACCATAAAAGTGACTTGAACTTAGAGTATCCGATTTAATAATTTTGTTCTTGATGTTTTTGGCCACACGTTGTAAATGAATCTAACGTTTTGTTCTCTTGGGCATAAACCATGCAAATATTTTAAAGAAATTGTCAAAGAAAGGATTGCAGTTATCAGGTTTTACCTTTCAAGTTATATTGTTCTTCTGATTTTCCCACGGACATAAACTGAAAGTTTCTATTATTTGACTGAGATGTCTGTAGTTATTGTTTTTATCTATTTGTTCGAAGTTGATGTATATTATTGTAAGTGTAATATTTTGGTCGCACTTCAGAGCTGTAAATCATTCAAAACTCTTCAAAGAAAATACAAAATGTATAGCATTTCTGAAAATGGAAAGTCTTGTTTTTAGATTATTTCTTGCTGCAGGTTGCCAAGTAACATGATGAATCTGCTTGCACAATTGCTTTCGGAGTAGTAGTTTTTTCTTGCCAACGATAGAAAGATTGCTGCCAAGACCAGACCTCGTTCTCCCGAGTCTTCCGCCGATTGCCGTCCGGCAGTCCGAATGCTTTATTATCTGACAGGCGTTCCTTAGAAGCGAGGGACAGGTACGAGTTTTTTTGCCATTTATCGGGTGGGAGACGGGAGTATCAAGAAATTTGCAAGCGGTAAGTAAGGTACATTTTCGGATTTTATTCACTTCACAAGAAATTTATCAAGGTAAATGTGAAACCCACATTTTACTGTTCACTTCTATAAGTCATGAGCGTAAATACGTGTCTGATCAATCGATGCTTGTCTTCTGCTTCCGCGATCATACGTTCGTGGTTTGTTTACGAACTGCAAAAGTCGACAATTTCAAGGAACTCACTCTACTCTTTCTACTCTAGAAATCCCACCCATGAAACCCCCATGCCTTCGGATTTCCAATCGTAAATACCCCCCCCCCACCCCCATTCCTTCAGAATTCCAGTTCAAAGAACCCTCCCCCTCCCCTTCGGAAATCCTAAAAGCCGTCCATGGTATAGGTATGGATATTTTCTGGAATTGCCCATTGACAACATTTGCTGGCAAAGCAAGGACCAAAGGTGATGAACTTTTTTTTTTATAACCACTTTATCTGCATGATAAATATATTTACAGATTGTAAAAAGGCAGATGCAACTAGCATGCCAGGAGGAAGGAACTTACATGTAGTCCCCATAAAAGCTGACCACCTAAATTTCACAAATTGAATGTGGTTTAGCATGGTCTGTTCTCTTATCGACAACGATGCGTGTCATCACAGTGGTCAAAATGTTGTGGACTCACAAGGCTTTTTTTTTTTTACCACAACATCAAAGATAACAAAAGTAATTATATAGCTGGTAGTTAATCCGATATTGTTTTCAAAAATTGTCAATTAAGGATTAATTTGGATAGTTTTAAATAGGACTTTCCTATTGAAAATGGCAAACTGTCCAATTTAAGAAAAATAGGACAGCTTGTATGAGCCAATCAAATCCAAGAAAATACAGTAGGTAATGAAAAGTAGCCAATCAGCTTAAAGCATTGCATCATCGCGGTAAACAGGACGTCATGTTGCTTTGTCTCTTGTTGTTGAACAATGGCTGATTTAGCAACGCAGATTGGCCAAACTTTTCTATTTCTCATGACCTTTTAAGCAATAACACCACAAATGAAAGATTTCCTATGCTGCAAGAAGTTTGAAGACATTCCTTGCAATGAGCTGGATGGAATTCTTTGCTATTTCTGAAGACGATTTAGGCCTGTCCTCTCTGTGGCGGGTGAGTTTAGTGTGATCTTCCCCAGAGTGAGCTGCTGAGCATCCTGGCTGGTTACACCTGTGTTGGTAAGGGCATGGGGTGCGAGCGCAGGGTTGGCCTTTGTTAAAGTTGTAGCACAGGTCGGATTGGGTAAGGGCATCCCGGGACCTACGAGGAGATAAAGGGCAGGTATCAGAAAGATGATCAGTGCTGCCGCAAGATTGGCATCCCGATTTGGGGAGGCCTGTGAAGGTATTAAAATACAGCTGGACGTCCCGTTCCCCCACTTGGCAGTGAGGTTATGGGAGGCACGCCTTCGGAATTCCACGTCATGGACATACCAAGCCATCCCAGGGAACTTTCGTGCCGCATCGCAAATCAACTGTTGATAGGCTATTAATTCCTCGGCACGAGAGGGAAATACAGACACTATAACGGCAAAATATATGGCAAAGGCATCGAGCCATCGATTGATAGAGGTGATTTTGGGGCGTTTAGAGGAGGAGGGGAGGGGAATAGTTAGACCATGATCGCCTACCTTAAGGTTGAGATGGGAATGGATGGTGTCAGTGAGAAGGGAGGTCATTGGTAAAAGGGCAGCAAAGTCCATGTACTCACCGTTGGTGATGGCCATCGTGGTGGCTTTAGTCAGATCGCTGGTGAGGGAAGGCTGTCGGAAGTTAGGATGAAGCGATGCTACTTGAGTGGGATCGGAAAAGTCGACAGGAGAAGAGAGGGAACCAGGACCAGAAGTGGCGAGACCAGAAGAAACGGCAGTGTTTGAGAGAATACCTGTTGGAGGATTTTGAAGGGAAGGTTGTTGTTGGCGGGTTGTGTTTTGGCTGCCATCTTGTGGTGGTGGAGGAGGACTGGACCTAAGGCTGTCCTGAAGGTTACTCGGAGGACTGGGCCAAGTGAGTTGAGCATTGGGATTGCTGGCACCGCCATCTTGGATTAGTTGGCAGTTCATCTGCTCGTCCACTATGGAGGCAATTAAGGCAGCCAATTCCGCGCGTGGAACGCCGGTGGCGGTACTGGAGTTGGACGGGGCACTTGCTGATTGTGATGTGGGCAGTCTTTGCTGCTCATTCTGTTGTAGTCGCGAAATAAGTTTGCGGCGATTGCCAGTTTGCTGGAGGTGACGTTCTCCCAGCATGAGGCAAAGAGCTTCGGTAGACATGGCGCTGTAGTCTGTTGGTTCTGCTGGTACATTGGCGCCATCTAAAACGGCATTTCGACGGTTGATGTTCCTCCTTTGCCTTGGCATGGTACACTAAGTTATGTAAGTCGATTTAAGTGGAGTGATTTGTGAGGAAGTAGACCAGGCGAAAAAACGCTGTTGTGAATGAACCGAGGCTCTAAAAGAACTGACTCGGAAAGGACAGTGTACGGCAAAAAAAGGGAGCACATGTGCATGATGAGCATGTGATAATAAGAATGGAACCTTTGTGGAGTCTAGTAATATATCATGCTGCATTACAGTGGACTTTGCCAAAGAAGAAGGATACATTGTAATCAAACAACTAGTTAGTGTTCATTGTTCTTTCTTGTACTTTGACCTAGTATCTACCATTACTTAGTACAAAAGTTTATACAAATGTTTCGTGTTGTGTGACATAAGAACAGAGACATGATTGTTGCTAGTATGTCCTAAGTGTGCTTTCATAGGGCATCATTCTCAGGTTTATTAACAACAGTTTATGAGCATAAGCTTGAACGTAATATAAATCCCATCAGATCGAACGAGACTTGTCAAATGTGTTGCATGTGTAATTTGAGCAGCATTATCTTCGCCTTATGCAAATAAGCTGTTTCCGAAAAGTTTGGACATTTGACGTTAACAATCTCAGCCATTACAACCTTCTCAGGGAACTCCTTTCATTTCGTTAGCATTACACAAGTATAAGAGAATTATGGTCATGGAATTAACATTTTAAATTTAGGCACCACTTTCCGTCGACGGAATTGTTTGTTGATTCGTTGGTGAAATAACCACAATTCGTTTTTTTCACTATTTTACAGCACTTTCCACTTAATCCTAATCATTGTATTTTTAAGAAACTGAACGTGGACTATTCTCATTAAGAGGTTATATTTTCATCTCGTTAGCATCACACAAGTATTAGAGTGGTAACGGTCAAGGAACATAATGGAACTTCATGCCATGGTCAACTGAAGTGTTTTGTTTACGTTTTGCGCGACTTTCACATACCTGTATGCTCTTGTCATGAAAAACATTTCTCGCTTACTTGTGTCTTTCACTCCAAGTAGGTAGGTGATCTTTCTGTATTTTATTGTTGTTTTAAGGTTCATTTGTTAGTAAACGTTTACAAGTCAGATTACGATAAGTTTTGTTCAGGTATTCAGACTGACTTTTCAGCTGTGTGATCGAAGCGATGTGAACCTTGCTGCTGCTCAGGTTCTTAGTCACTGTAATTGCTGTGAGTTGCCGCGCAAATTTTCGCAATAGCGATTTTTCGTTTGACCTTCCAAAATATCGTGCGATACTTTCGAAATTTCGCTCGAAATATCATTTTGGCTTGAAATTTTGCGCAAAAGTTCGCGAGAACATAGAACAAAATTTGTCGAATTTCTTTTGCATTACTTTTGCACGATACTGTATTACTGATGAGCTGACTGGAAAATGTGTTACACTTCACACGGAAGACTCCTTGTTCAAAACATACTGGGGGTAAATGCAAGGAATTCAATGCAGAAGTACCAAAACATTTGTGAAGAGTAGCATGTATAAATAAATTCAAAAATTATATTTCCAGATGTACGTGTTTTGAAGACCTTGAATTAGACTTCAAATTTCCGTAGAAATCAAGGATAGAATACCAGCAGGAATTGAATGGCACTTCATTGTTTAGTACCCAAAATCGTCGTAGCGGCCATAACAAGTGTGACTTTCAGATACGTCAGCTAGCAAAAACAAAATATCTCACCTACTAACTGATGAGCTGACTGGAAAATGTTCCGTCACACTTCACATGGGAGGGTCTACTTCAAAACAGGCTTCGAAACAGGGCATCTGGCTTCCAAACAGGGCAATCTATGTTCTAGTCAATAAACGAGATGCCCCCTCCTATATGACTGTTGTTTTCTTACTTAAGATAAGTTAGAAATTATTTTGTTTTCGTCTCACTGAAGAGTGATTAGACAACAATTCCATGCAGAAGTACCAAAATTTTTTGAAGAGTAGCATGTATAAATAGATTCAAACATCCTATTTCCAGATGTAGGTGCTTCAAACACTTGATCATTTAAAAGCGAACTTGATCGTCAAAAACGGGACTTACGATTTCTGGCCAGAAATTGACTCTGTTTCGTGTGATTTCACATACAGTTCAGTAAAAATCTGCATTTTTCTGCTCTATTCACATACAGCACGCTACCAGTCTTTCCTTTTTTGCAGAAATTCACATACTTTGCAAAAATGGGCTTACTATTTTCTTGATATTTTCCATACTTGCTCTTCAGTGATTTTGCCTCTTTAAACATCGTTTGTAAAAACTGGGCTTTTTGGTATGAAATGGTATAGTTTTTTCCCTTGATTTTCTGATACCTTTAATTTTATAATTCTCGAGCCGATTTTTTTCTACTAAACTCAATTGGATTTCACATACCACGGATTTTGTCTACCAAACAGTCAATCCAAAATTACGAAATGTATGGATGTGTTTCATCGAGTATGTGGATTTAATCCAATATCACAACACTCGAGGATGCACGTAAACCAGGATGGAAATCTGATATACAAGTACCGACTTCATAGTACAGTAGTATGGATGTTATACCCAAAGTATGGATGTTATACCCAAGGTATGGATGTTATACCCAAGGTATGGATGTTATACCCAAAGTATGGATGTTATACCCAAGGTATGGATGTTATACCCAAAGCATGGATGTTATACCCTAAGTATGGATGTTATACCCTAAGTATGGATGTTATACCCAAGGTATGGATGTTATACTCAAAGTATGGATGTTATACCCAAGGTATGGATGTTATACCAAAGTATGGATGTTATACCCAAAGTATGGATGTTATACCCAAGGTATGGATGCTATACTCTAAGTATGGATGTTATACCCAAGGTATGGATGTTATATTCAAAGTATGGATGTTATACCCAAGGTATGGATGTTATACCAAGGTATGGATATACCCAAGGTAAACGTGTTCCAAAGTAAAATGTGTTTTTCCACAAAAATCCGGAACTTGTCTGTGAAAAAGCTCAATTGCGCTCTACATATAAAACGTAATTTCCTCAAGAACATGAAAATACTTGACTGCAGGCATACATTTCAGTGGAGTTATTCCATGTTAACACGCGATTAAAGCACAGTTGCATAAGATTGTTCATAATTACTGACATTTATTCAGAACAGAATTCCACACAAACAATCTATAGTTAATAACTACGGGTGATGTGCGGAGACGAAATTTAAACAAGAAGTGTTGGATGCATATATTCTGCACAATATTTTCTGCCGCTTAATTCATTACTCTATCTACAACAAGAGAACTGGTGCAGAAATCCTACATCTCAACCTGCTGGCTGAGAAAAATGCATGCATTTCCTCACATTTAAATCCCGAAAGAAGCCATATTTCACTTGAGCTAATCGAGCCATGCTTGATCTTTACTTGATAACCATGATAACCCCTCGGGACTCTGTTCCGTACTACACACACGTAGGCCTAGTTTACGACGCATGTTAATTCAAGGTCCCTCAAACAATTGAATTTCATTTTCGTCCTGTGTACTCAAACAACACTGCCTTCACCTGCATTTGCAACGGCTAAAACTGGCCTTCGATTTCCGCCGCTCACTCAGGAGCGAGACTCCTCAGCGGTGAACAACGAAATAGGTCGTTTTACTGAGTGTAAGTTCTACAACAGTTCCACTTACTTCAGTGATTCTTGGCTTAAATTGAGTGTCGCAAAGAAATACCAAATACCCATAACTTTTCCGTTGTTTCCAAACAGCCTGGTCTTGAGACAAAGGCTCTCGCTTTTGATCAGCACTTCTGAGCACATACTGGACACACTATAAAATATTTTGGCGCACTCAGTTGGAAAGTCGTTATTCGGTTAACCACGAGGTTACGTCAGCATATTTTTGGCTACAAACGCCGGATATTACAAAAATTCATTTAGTCACACTAGCGTCTCACTCATGATCTCATGAAAGCAGAACTCCAGCCATTTGTAAAAGTTAAGAAAATTTTCTCTGCATCCTAAAAAGATGATAATTTAAAATGTTTTTTAACAGTCAAGTTTACTTTACAGTCGTTGCTAGATCTGAAATCTCCATCGAATCACTACGTACGTGACACACATTCATCAATAACAGATTTGCCCTTTCAAAAGCTGTCAGTCTGGTCGGAGTCCGGTAAACCGGTATGCATTTCATTTCCGCTGAGAGCTCCAAAGAAAAGCGTGTGAAAATGGTTAAGATACAATTGCCTTGGTCTATACAAAGTCTGAAACGCTTATAGGCCATGGCACGTGAAGGTCTTGCAACCGTAGGTGCCACCGATCTACCTTGAAAAAGGAAGAGCTGAAAGCCAGACTAACAACAGTGGATCTGCTGAGGATGACGTTACTCCATACGGGTGAGAATCGAAAGCGACGTGGTCCACTTTGTTCCACTTGCAAACATAAATGTATAAAATCGTTTAGGTTAGTGTAGAGATGTTAGTTATGATTATGCTATTTGAAGAGGCAGGATGGCCGAGTGGTTTGGGGCGCTGGATTTCAATGCGGTCACCCCGGTTCAAATCCAGCTCTCGCCACTAGCTGGTCTTGTTCTGGGTAGTCCCTGGTTCAACTCATCGGTCATCCTTGTAAATAGCCAACTGGTCTGCCTTCGACCAGTTGGGATTCTTATCATGTTTATTTGTTTATTTGAATTATTTGTTTCTGTATATGCTCGGCCCCACTAGCCTTTGTACTATAAATACTGCCGAGGGTAAATAAAGGTTATTATTATTATTATTATTGTCAAAGGTATATCGAGTTTTAGGTTGGGCTCTTTCTATTATTTTCATGCACTCGTCGTAGCTTGTATACGAATGTTGTCAGGTGGAGAGCACTTCGCTCTCCCAAGATGTTTCTTTCGCTGTGTATTTGAGATTTAAAATGCGAATGATGGTGCATTCTTTTATTCAATTTAAAGAAAACATGGTTTGCAAATAGCTAAATGTAGACTGCCAGACTTTTGACAAATTGCACTCTACCATGGCGAGAGACAGTACAAGACAAGCCGTGTCGATGTTATTACCCCGGCTAGTCTCACGCTTATTCCAAGAATTTGGTATTATATTATCTGTTTGAATACAAAACAGGCACAATTATAATTATGTACAATCTCCTTTCTACTATCTTCTTTTTTATTGACAGGTAGGCAGTGAGAACTTGCTACTGAACTGCTGTCTTCCACTGGATCGTAACACACTTTGCGCTTCCTTTCTGCTACTATAATTACGCCGGCCGTAAGAATGCCTTCCGTATGTTAGTTTTAGTTTTTCCCTTGGTCTCCCGACTTTTGCATTTCTTCAATATGTGTGGAAAATTTCCGCTGAATTCAAGGTGTAGATTCAGAACTGTTAATATAATGTGACTATTAAATTGACCTAGTGGTTAAATAAAGGCTTATTCATTACTCTACTAGTTTGGTTGTTGCTGGAAATATTAGATTTACAATGAAACAAATTACATGTTTCGAGGCGTATCCACGTGGTCGACGGAAAATGGTACGTTTGGAAAAACCCATTTTATTTCGGAAGGTGTTGGTATGGATGTTATACCACAGGTATGTATGTTATACCAAAGGTATGGATGTTATACCAAATGTATGGATGTTATACCCAAGGTATGGATGTTATACCAAATGAATGGATGTTAAACTCACAGTATGGATGTTATACTCAAGGTATGGGTGTTATACCTAAAGTATGGATGTTATACCCAAGGTATGGATGTTATACCCAGTTGCAAGGTATGGATGCTATGCCCGAGGTATGGATGTTATACCCAAGGTATGGATGTTATACCAAAGGATGTTATACTATGAACTAAGTTAATCTCTGTTACAAATTGTCACACCAGCCCCAGATGCGTGATTTACGCATACAGCAGAACGGATGGTAAAAAATGTAAAGATATTTACTTTGATTTTTAAAGCTTGAAAATTACAGTCCAGAGAAGATGTCCCAAAATTATCTTCTGAAAAATTGGGTCAGTTTTAGTATGTGAAAACCGCCTAAATTCAAAGACAGATAAGAAGGGTATGGGAAAATCCCTCGAATTTAAGCTTCAACCCACTAAAAAAATGGGACTTGATCAAGTTCGTTTTTAAATGATCAAACGTTTTCAATTATAGATTCCGAATTTTCTGTGACATATACCCAGTACATGTCACCGAAATATTGGTTATGGGAACAAACCCTCTGCCCATCTGAAAGTGTCCAATCTCTCCATTTTGCTCTATTAACCACCTGTCCCTTACTTGAAAGCAAAAGAACAATAATATTGTATAATACCAGTGAACGAACGGGTTCCTCTTCATTTGAAGCAGCACTCGATATACTATCCAAATGAGAATGTTCCGCTTCAGAATTACTTCTACATGAGCAGCTTGCTTATCTGGATTGGAATGGTCAGCACCTGACATTATTCCAATTGCGCATCTAGCTGAAGAGATAGATAGTCCACGAAGGTATCCATGACGGAAAATGACTTATTGATCCTTTTCTTTGATATTTACACGCACTTGGAAGAGAATACCAGTACACCAATGAAAAGAAGGATTATTTTTATGCAATGAAAAGGCGAGGTACTGATCGAGATTTGGTCAAGAACGACTTGGAGATTCGAGCGACTTTTGTGATATCAATCCATGAAACATGTTACCTTTCTCCTTCCTGAATTTCCTCACAACCATCACTAACTGCTAACGTTGTCTTCAGTGAAATATGAAAAAATAAATCCTAACGAACTGCTCAATTCCGAATTTTCTGTGACATATCCAGTACATGTCACCGAAAAATGGGTTACCCGCACATGTTTATGTCTGCTGTAAATTCTTTTAATAAACAAATAACTTTATTTATGTGTAAACAAGATTTAGCATTTCTGCTAATACTGGGGACACCTACACAAGTTACAATTATCATGACAAGATAATTTACAAACAATTCTAGTCGACCAGAAAATGTCAGTGTTGCCTAGCTTTCTATCCACAGATGGATCTGAAATTCATTGGATGAATATATTTTGTCTGGGTTTTGGCATAATAATTATGTGCTTTAAAAACTTGTATTTCCAAAATAGCAGTCAATAACAATGGTTCATCTGAATAATTACCAATTTGCAATCAAAGTTTAAATATGCACTAAACTTTTTAATGAACACTTGTAAAGTTGATAAAATACAGTAAATGCACGAGAAAAGCGCTCACAATCTAAAGCAACAGCAAAACAAATATAACGGAAAATTTCCACATTCTTTTTCTCTGAACAACCCAAGTCCATGGGAAGATATTTATACTTTGTATGTGAAAACATTGAAAGGTATGAACAGCAGATAACACTTGCTAACCAGCACAGAAAGCCATTAGTTTACATGGAAAGCTGTCACAAGCTCGGACACGTTTCTCTTTAGATGTGCAGTCATTTTTAGAACTTTTCTTAGTTTTATAACAGTATCTCAATTTGTAGCCGCATACCTGATCTCTTATTTGGTCTTCTGTGTTTGTGTCACTTTGAGTTTCTGGCAGTTTGTTCTCCCGCTTCGCCCGTATTGCACTCATTTGGTCGAAGATCTTACATTTTCTTTTTAATCTCACTTCAATTAGTGTCTCCTTTTCTTCTTCCCAGGCTATGTAAATGACTGAATCATTCGAAATAACCCAGGCAAAAGCAGTAGCTGCACAGATCACGGTAAATAAGGTCTGAAACCAGCTCCTTTTCCTTTCATGACCTTCATCTCTTGTCGGGTCTCTTGTCAACAAAGACACAGGTGTCATGCTTTGATAGGCTTGATAGGCTTATCGGCTCTTATCAACTGGTAACCATTGAATGGCAATTTTATTTATTTTATTTTATTTATAGGCTTCACCATTTTGCCGGGTAAATCTTACAGAGCGACAGCTCCAAGAAAAGATCCCTGTTAACTTAACTAATTAAAATTACAACAATATATAAACAAAGAGAAAAAGCTAATGACAGCAAGTTGAAAGAGCAAGCGATGGAATAGGCCGACAGGCATGGCACTTGACACATACAGATTAAAACGTTTGAGGCCGATCGATATCGAGATAGAGACTGGTCAAATTCATTTAATAGGAATAAAGTTCCTTCTTGAAATGGCTTATGCAAATGCTACAGTTTCTGAGATGTGATGCGATTTTTTTTCCATTCTCGAGCAAAAACATGAACTAACTACTTTCAACTTATTTCTTGAACAGTCACGGAATACTGAAAAATTTTTTAGCATGGACGCCATGTTTTATTTTTGCTTGCGGGGTTTCCCTTGGTCGGCTTGCGTGACTCTTGCTTGCCTGTGATGCTTACTTGACTTCAAGTGGGTGCAAGCCACGCGTAGCAGGAAAAAACTGTAGTGAGCCACCTTAAGGCAAAGCTTCTGTTAAGTTTGAAATTGCCTCATTGAAGAGTTTGGTGGGTTGGGTACTTATTTTAGAAAGTGATACATCAAAGATGATCCACATTTTTACCAAATGATGTTTTGCAGTCTTGTCTGATTAGTTGTTTTCTTGAGCAGAAGTACCGGTAGTGGAATTCCCCGAAAATTCTCATAACCATAAATAAATTAGCATTGAGACAAGTTGGTTAGAATTCTCTTGAAATTGTTTTTTATACAGGAGGGAGGGGGACTTACTAGAAGATGTAGAGCATAAATAAGCTAATTATTACATAAAATAGAGCCCAGTCCCAGCCCCAGTCCAACATTTAGTATAACCAAACTTTTATACATGTACTCCAGTTTTAAGAAGAAAACAAAACCAGTCAATTCCTTCGTGTCAATTTGTATTTTCAGGGCGAAAGTTTGTTCTGTTTGTAGTTGTTATGGAAGATCGAATCAAGCTATCAAATTGCAAAGATGTATGCGCTTGATAGCGGAGCTCCAGCGGCCCGAAGGGCCGCGAAGCGGAGCACCATACCTATAGAAACCCGTCAACTGCTTTTCTCATGGTAAAAATGGCTAGCGGTATTGCTCGTGGGCCCGCACGACGACGACGACGACGACGACGACGGTGGAGTTGCCCAATAACTAATAATATCCTAATAATAATCATAATAATCCAACATGGCGGCCATACTCCACCTGGCCCAGCTGACCAGCTAGTTTACAGCGTAAGTCTTTGATACTGGACATCCATCTTATAACCAATTGACACCTGTCAAAACAAGGTATCCGCTGACCAGTGTCACGTGGCCATATCACGGGCTCAAGTTGAGACCTCATCGAGGTCAGCTGTTTTTTTGAAGTTGACCGCTGACCAGGTACTTGCTTTCGATTTGATCGCAGGCTCAAGCCAGGTGTGGGACACCCAAACCAAATCGAGGCTTACTTTTTCGCGCGCTTTCTGCGGCTCGTAATTTCACATTCACTTGGTTTCTTCATTTTGAGCAAAACAACTTCATCGTCTTCGATCGAAGTTTGTCTTTAAATTTGCGTAAAAAGCATAAAAATCAAGAACTTGTCAAAAGATACTCCGGAACGTGACTTTTCAAGTGATGAAGGGAAGAGCGATTTTTCTCAAGAAAAGCTTCAAACTTGGATGGATTAAGCAGTTGAAAACAGTATAATTCAACGCTTCAAGGGCTTTCACTTTACCGCGGCATCTTGCATCTCACTAAGAAAGGTCACTTAACAGTTCACCTGTGTTAATGGGAGGAACGAGTAGCTCAAACTCTGTGGAAAAAGCTCTTTCTTTGGACAAACCGTTTGCTATTTTTGCGGATGCTTGTTTTTACCTTACTGAAGCTTACGTATTTTCAAGTGGTAGAAACCTCTACAACACAACGCAGGACAGTGAGGTAAATTAAATAAATAGAAGCTTAACATTTGGTTTAATCGTTGTTACTTTTGTTCAGGGATGAAACTTGTATTTTTCTCTCCAATGGATATAAATAACAATCATCTGTACTCGTTTTGGACGCAAAGAAGTAGTTAAATTGTTTGTTTGTTTGTTTGTTTGTTTTTTTTGTTACGTTGTTTTCTTTGCAAGCTAACGAGTGTTTTTACTCGGCTTGGCTGACTGTTTTTCGACCTTGGTACCTCAACAGCGTTAAGAAACTTTTGCCCTTATCTTAATAACACATAATCACAATGAGTCCTCGTAAAATTAAGCATTAAAACTCGAGTAAAAAAAAGCCGATCAAATGCATATGCATGCGCACGTCTCAAAATCTGACATAAAGTTGTCAAAATTTGAAAAACGTCTTAGAGATCTTCGTCGAAAGCGGCCTGTAAACAACAATATTAAGTTTCGCTGTCTATAAACATGTCGTCTTAATTTGTTTGAAACGGTAAGAATCAGCGTTTGGATGTTAAAAACACCGAAATGGGTTGACAGGCTGGGCTGGCTTTGATAAATTTTATATTGGACGGGTCTGCGAGAGAAATGCTGGTGTGGTTTGGCAAGCGCTTTCTTCGTTAACTGGATGACGCTTTGCCACTGAGAATCATTAATTGAAGAAGGTTCTTCGGAAGACATGGTAATACCAGTAAAACTATCAAAGCTCTTTAGCGTTTTGTGTCAGCCAAGCAAAGATTTTGTGGGAAATGGCGCTATTATTCAGCTCTGTCGCGTTCCGAGTGATTGCTGCCTCAGCGATTCCTGTTGACTGCTCTAAACGATCAGGTGTGGACCTCTTTTTTGTCTTTTCTACGGACATTTATGTCAAAATTGCTAAGCAATTTTTGTTACTTGTCTAATTTCTCCACCTTCTCCAAGAATCTTCGAAGAAATGTTATTCGTATTCTGCTTTGTTTTCTTGTAATACTTGAGTTTGTTGTTCTGTTGTTTCTGAACCGTGGTCAATTCCTGTTGACTTCTCTTAGCGATCAGTTTTTACCCTTTATTGTCTTTTCTACGGGCATTAATGTCAAAATAAATACCGATTTTTTCTAGACTAATCAGTACAAGCTATTAAAATTACAAGCTAGTCTTGTTTAATTTCTCCACCTTCTCCTTCTTCCAGCATAACACTCGCATCGTACTTTGTTCGCTTGTAGTGTTTGTTTGTTTTTTTTAATCCGCTTTGAATTCCGTTACGCTTTCATCTGAAAGTAGTTAGGACTCTCGAATGTCTGTATTTTTTTTTGCAAACGTTTGCTATCGAAAACTCTTCGTTTTCCCTGCTGCTGCTCAATTGTTTTGGACACAAATTAAACTGGCCCAAATAAAGCCATGCGAAGTTGCTCGGTGAGAGTGTGCAACTCCGATTCTAGGCTTGGCCTGACTAAATATATATATATATGGCCTTCAGCTTTTCTTTTTATAATCGCTACATACCAGACTGGAATGGTGTTCCATCGAACATCATGCATGCACCTTCTTTAAGCAGGTTTAAGTCCTATCTATTACATTATTTGTGTCAATTTTAAATCAGATGTAGCTTGTGAGTGACAAGTATGTAATTTAATTAGGTTAGCGTTGGATTGTATTTCAATTTTACTTCTTTATTTTTAGTGTCAATCTCAAAGCAGGGGTGACTTGTAAGAGACAAATGTTTGATTTAATTTGATTAGGTTAGCTTTGGGCCACGTTTAAATTTCACCTCTTAGTTTTTAGAATGTGTAATACAGTAATAGCCCACGTATAAGAACCAGAATTTTCTAATTTAGCCTAAATAGATTCTTATATAAATGGTACTGAAAGCAAATTTAGGCTACCAAGGTTCTTAAAATAGGTTCTTAAATTTTCATATGAATTTTATCTGAATATACTATATATATGATAAATATCATCTCATAATACAGTATAAATCATTTATTTGTACCATAGAGAAATGCCTATAGGCAGTTCACTGCAGGTACAGTATATGTCCTTAACAAAACATAACAAAGAAACTCATTCAGCAGTTTCTACCTTTACACTTTTACAGCAACCCCACTGATAAGAACCTAACTTAAAATTTTAGCCTTAATAGGTTCTTATGTGGAGGGGGCTTAAAATGAAAATTTTAGCCTAACAGGTTCTTAAAACCCAGGTTCTTATTCGTGGGCTATTACTGTATTAGATAATATTCTTTGTATGGGAATTTACTTTCTCCCAATTATTCTCCAGTCACGCACTTTTTTTTGTATCAACTTAGATGTATTCGCATGACAAAGTATTACTAAACTTAAAGTAAGCTCTTTCTCATTAATGTACACATCCTTTGGACTTCCTTCCTGCATGCAGTCTTTCAATTAATTTTATTCATAGCTGGTCACACCAATCTTGTGGTATGTTTGGATGACATTTGGTACTAATGTGTAATGGGATTTTTGATGTTTGATGAAGTATGTTGTGCAATTTCAAATGTACATGGAGAAATGTGAGACTAGTCCTTACCTTTCTTGCAAAATAGAAAATCAAGTTAAGATTGCTAACACGGATTTCCAGCACTTTTTCTTTGGTGAATCATTACCTTAAATCCTCATACTACATTGTTAATTACCTTGATAGTGATATCAACCACATGCCCAATATTTTATTATCAAGTTGCTTAGTCTTGCACTTGGCTGGCCAGAAATGCAGCTGGATTTCTTTTTGAAAACACTGTAGGTGCATTGATTGATGAGCTTAATGTCAGCAAGCAGTTTTTTGCGATAGTAAGGTCAAGAAGTAACTGATCAAAAGAAATATCTTGGCCTTAATGCATATCATCTAAATATTTTTATTGATTTCCATGTATCTTTCTTTCATAAATTTTTTTGATGCATACATATATCCAGAGGATACACAATTTCTGATTTCCAACCGTCTCATGGGAGGCTTTGGATAACTGAAATTGCATTCATTATGAAGTGATGATCTGAATCACTATATGTCTGATGTCGGATACTGATTCAAAATGGTATTCACCAGGCTTCTCCACCAATTTCTAGTGGCTCTAAACCATAACTAAGTAGCCTACAGTTAAACGGGGAAACAGACCTGTCCTTAGGTATTGCTCTAAGATGTTAAGAAATGTTTTGTTTTAAAAATTTATAGATGCAAACTAGCGTTGCAGGTTCTTTTTTACGCAAAGTATTAAAGATTATTGTTTTAAAAAAACCTACCTCAATATATTTTTTTGCAAAGGAATTTTTATTACCTTACTGAATAGAATGCTTGTTTTTAGGAGGGGTGGGGGTCCAAATCCGTAAAAGGGGATTCATATCTGCTAGCAGTTCTGGACTAGGGGGTCCAAATCTGATCCACAAGCAGATCTGGACTGGAGGGTGCAAATCTGCGGGGGTCCAAATCCACTGTGACCCTGGCTCAGATCACCTTTCCATACTATTTTTTACAGCCTTGGGTCTGTAGCTTGAGTGAGGTCAGATGGGTGATATGACCAGCACACTATATGTAAATGCCAGTAGAAAAAGAATGCTTTTGGAGCTCCGCTTTTAGGCTTGGCTAAATATATATATTAACGTTTTCTGTAGCAAGTTGCGATGTCAGGCGTGCAAGTTTCAGGCAAGTGTTTTATTCCTTTATTAGACAAAAAAAAAAGCAAATTTCATCATACAATCATTCTAACGTTCAAATACAGAGAATGGAAGCATTTTCATGGTTTTCTGTGACTCGCGTGTTTGACTTAGTGAAGAGTAAGTCCTGTCACATAGTTCACTTACACAATGATAGAGGCCATCATTAAGCCGCCAATTGTTATTTTCATGGCTTAGGAAAAACAAAAGCCTTCGAAATGGTTCTATTTCATTAAAGTTTATGGTGTGTAACTATTTTTCGGCATTTTCTGTTGCTATGTCATTATTACCGAATTAGCCCATTATAATGAAAGAAATGACGTGGGTAACTTGTGGTGGGGGAAGTTTTGGTTTTTTAAGCAATTAAATCATGAAATGGTTCTATTTCATTAAAGTCTATGGTGTGTAACCATTTTGTGGCATTTTCTGTCTGTTGCTGTGTCATAATTACCGAATTTGCGCGTTATAATAAAAAAATTGAAGCGGGTACCCTGTGGTGGAAGAAGTGTTTGCAGTCCTCCTGTTGAATAATTCAGTGAGTGCCCAAAGATCTTGTTGCAGCTAATGTTAGTATGGAGGCCCACCTTTTAGGCAGAATGTTTCGTTTTTTGAATCATGCTACGCCATTGGAGATATTTTGGCTTAAACTTTGGGTATTGTAAGAGTTTTCACAATTGGGTGAGAGGTGGGTCTTATCTGAGACGATTTCTGTGGTAGGTACTACCGTAAAAGGTCTATTAAGCGCCCGGGGGGCTTATTTAATTTCAGGCCTTATTAACGGGGAGCTTAATAGAGAGGGGGGGGCTTATTTCAAATCTGTAAACACGCCGTTTTCGTGTTACTATACAAATCTCAATAGTTTATTACAAATTAGTTTCTCTACAAATCTCAAACAACTGCAGCAAAACTGTATTATTTAATACTGATTAGGAAACAGTGTTGTGTGTTTTATGGTGTATTTGTTTAAAAACAAACCAACTGGGCCACATAAAGTGTATTTCGTAAGAGGGAATAGGAGGGAATAATTAGAAAATCTCGTGTCCCAAAAGAGGGGGGGGGCGCTTAGTAGAGAGGGGGGCTTATTACAAAAACCTACTTCCAAACGGGGAGCTTATTAGAGAGGGGCTTACAAGAGAGGGGGGCCTTAAAAGAGATTTTACGGTAGTCGTAGAAAAACGAAACGTGGGACAACATTCACTGAAAATTTGAAAAGATTTGTTTGAATTCTTATGGCAGTAGAGCCTTATACTTTTGACCACTTGATTTGCACTTAGAAACAAAATTCACTCTTCACTGGACACAGATGGACTGATCCTTACTTACAGGATGTATTAATAAGGCGGCTTATCTGCATTCTTCAGCTCAAGGTGATGCAAATGTTTATTTTGGTATATGATAACAAGAGATCTTAACATCTGGCCATTTAAAAAAGTGGGAACACAGTGATAATGTCAAAGTGCACTGTACTGTGTCAATTTGGATCAGGGACGTAGTCCCCAGTGTGGTGGTCTATCTCTACTTGAATGTGGTTATGGGGGAGGGTTTGCAGTTACGGGCCTACAGTAATTGGCGCAAGCTGTTGTGTCCCTGCCAGGTCTCTGGCGAAGCTGAATAAAGGGGTATGTAAATTGTTACCTGGCAAGGAATCTCCTTCATGTTCGTTAACTCTGTGTGGAAAGATTTCACTGTGATTCCCACAGTAAATCACTTCAGCCTCTGGAACCTTCTCCAGGAGGACATTCACACACGAGGCGTTGTGGTCTATCACACATTCCTTTACGTTGAATCCCTCCATTTTTAGCCCATCTAACAGTTCCTTGAATATGTCACCCTCTGCCCCTCCTGAAGTGTCATTCCAGTTTGACCCTGATCCTCTCTGAGCATTGTGCGAACGCAAGTATTTTTCCCAATTTCTTGTCGTGAATTGTACCTGTTGAATTGTTTGCATGGTACCCTCGTGTAAGATAAAAACCATCGTACATGATTTTTAAACATTTTTTGTTGCCCCAGGCCACAATTTCTCGTTTAACTTTGTCACGGGACAGTTGTGGTAAGTCTTTCATAAATTGGTTGACCCACTTTACAACCCTGAGCCATTGGGTGTGAGAAAGGAGGCTAATCCCAAGAGTCCCAAGTACGTGTTCGTAATCTTTAAAATATTCCCCATTAAGAAAAAATGACAGTAAAACATAATTTGGGAGCCAGGATCTAGGTCGAAACCTGGCTGGAATTTGGCGAGAATCTGACCTGTGGAAGGATTCTCCATTGCACTTTCTGCAAGTCACTTCCAATTCTACGATTCCCGTTGTTACTTCCTCTGTCCTGGTCACAATAAAATGAGTGTGAATCATATATGAACTGCAGAAATGAAATCAAATGAAGAATGATCCTCGCAGTTGTGAATGCAATTTATGCAATTGCGAAAAGAAGCCTGAAAAAAATTCAGGACTTCAACGGGGTTTGAACCCATGACCTCGCGATTACCGGTGCGATGCTCTAACCAACTGAGCTATGAAGCCACTGACGTTCGGAGCAGGTCAATTGTGGATTCATATGTTCCCGTGAAAGAAATGAGTGTGAATGATATATGAAATGAATCATATATGAACTGCAGAAATGAAATCAAATGAAGAATGATCCTCGCAGTTGTGAACGCAATTTATGCAATTGCGAAAAGAAGCCTGGAAACAATTTAGGACTTCATTGGGGTTTGAACCCGTGACCTCGCGATTACCGGTGCGATGCTCTAACCAACTGAGCTATGAAGCCACTGACATTGGGAGCAGGTCAATTGTGGGTTCATATGTTCCCATGAAAGAAATGAGTGTGAATGATACATGAAATGAATCATGTATGAAATGCGGAAATGAAATCAAATGAAGAATGATCCTTGCAGTTGTGAATGCAATTTATGCAATTAGAGCATCGCACCGGTAATCACAAGGTCACAGGTTCAAACCCCGTGGAAGTCCTGAATTTTTTTCAGCCTTTTCGCAATTGCATAAATTGCATTCACAACTGCGCCAAAAACATCTATCTCCGGGATGGAGTACACCTTAACAAGTATTTACATAAAGCCCTCTACTGAAGCTATCGTGGCGCGTTGCTCTGTGCCTTGAAACAGATTCAGCATGCCTAGTACCCCCATAAAATGCTTTGCACGTGCCATGGCTAAAATCACAGGCATAGTACTTAGTTGGGGTCTCAATTATCTTGTCCACCCTTTCCTGGGTGTGTGTTCGTTATCACTTTTATGGTCACAGAGGAATGTCAGAAGTAACTTTTACGTTTTCTGCGGTTACCTATTCCCAGAACACTGTTCTGACACTTTTGTTAACCTCACTGCACATTTGCATGATCAATGCGGCCAAAGGTTCCCTTTCTGCCAATCATGTTTAGCCATTGCGTTTTTTATGAAGAAAACACCGACCTTGTTCTTTCAGGAAGGGTAGCTTATTTCATTTACCTTGTGACGTTTGTTTGGCAATTTTGCCAGCCCCACCTAATGTTATTTATTTTGTTAAATTTTCGCCTATTTTTGGCTTTTTTTGTATATTTAAGTTCATGGACGTCAACCATGTTCTGGTTGTTTTTAATATTTATCACTGGTCTTGAGTAATGCTAGTGCTTGATACGTGGTTAGTAAAACTCTAGGATTACTAAACAGGACCATGTTCACGGCCTATGTTGTATCTGTTTCTGTGTGCTGTCGACTTGTTGTGTTATTAAGTAATGCTCTGGCTACGAGCGATAGCAAGAACAATAGGCATGCGGCAACAGGAACCGTTGCTGGCCGCCAAGAGCAAGCGTGTTGATTAAGTTATATTTAGTTATCCCATTGGATAAAATTATATTAGTGCGAAATTCAAATGGTTATGGGAAAATTTCAAACGTTTACAATTCAACTACAGCGCCAAAATTCACAATATGTCTTTAATATTGTAAAAGCTTTGAACATGTAAAGTATAAAAAAAATCGTATGTGAGGATCTCTGTTATTTCTGATACATTGTCTTCTAACGCGATAGTTCGTCTTGCTTTCGTTGTAAAAAGTGACAGATTTGTCAATTATTAATGCAATTTCATTGTGTTGGTGTTCTGGTTCACGTTTACCGCCAAACCGCCAAATCCACAAACAGTAACAAAGAAATAATAAAGTAAAGCTGGAGTTGTTCAGCTGAGCAAATATCTCCCTTCATTCATGGTATAAACTGAATAATGTAATCTTCGCCGTCTTCGTTACTGTCTGCGCTGTCGAAAACGTAGTCTCCATCGAGTTCCTCAGATCTCAGGGTAATCCCTCCATTTGGCAATCGTGAGAATGTCTTGGAAAGAAATAACAGTTCTTTTTCTTCCAGATTTGTTCCACAAAAGCAAATATCCACGATCGACTCATATGAACAAAGACATGCTATGGCCGGGACGCGGAACTGAGGGTTGTACGAGATGTTCACACTTCGTAATCTTTGCAGATTGTATTTAGCTCTGAAAATTGCCTCCTCCGAAATGTTCTCTCAGTTCGCGATCTCCAATGCTCTAAGCTGCTTTGCCACTGCTGTTAATTTTATGAAGTTCTTTGAAGTGATAGGCGTTCCATTTAGACTTAGCTTTTTTAGTTGTCCAAAGAGCTGAAGCAGGACTTTTTTATATAATTTTCCAGAGTTGCTCACATCCAGAACACTGCAGCTTCGTAAAACGTGTTGCATAGAACTCCTGCCATGAAACACAAATCTCCACCAAGAGTAGCACACTGTCTCTATCTTTCTCTTTCTCTTCTTTGTTTCTGGTGATAGGTACTCCACCAGCTCTTGATTTGGCTTTCCTTTAGCACACTCACCCCCCTCAATCTCATTGCAGCAATACAATCATCAGGAGTTGCCCGTATTCCATAATTTGCCTGACGATTGTAAAACTCAATCATGATTTCCTTTTGTTCCAGTGTGAAGAGCACTCTCTTCCCTCCACCCATTTTTAGAGCATACCCAGCCTTTTTAACACGACGTCTTGACTCTCCATCCAGTGGTCTCATTGAAACTGGTACCACAGGATCCGGGGCATGCTGGATGAATCGGAGATTGTATGACCCTTGACCAAAACTCGTCTGAGCTGCTGAAGATGCTGGAGACTGAAGATATTCTGTTGTGGTTGCACTGGTTGCTCCAGCAATTGGACAGGTGCGGTTGGACAGGGCTTGGATCTGCACCTTGATCTTCTTCAGCTCCTTGCCAACTGCAGAAAGGGATTTGCAATCAAGTCACCGCTGTAGGTACTTAATGTAGGGAACTGAAAGCTTCCATAGAGGGAAATGTCCTTCAATGTCCCCACCTTGTCTGGTGCCTTGGTTCGGTTTATTTGCAGCTTTCTGCATTTGACATTCTTCATTGACTACTAAAATGGAAAGCATAAACAAAAATCAAAATGATGCTTACTCTAAACAAGGCTACCTCATTATATGTAACATAAACACATACATGTAGACCATACATACATATTGCTTCACTATTAGAACTGTACAAACAGCGCTGTATATATGTACATGCAAATGTTACATGTATATTGCATCTTGTAATAACCATCTGACCACAATTTGGAAAAACCTAAATAAGCTCCACATCTGAATTAAATGCCCCCTCCCCCACCCCTTCAAATAAGCAACAATAAATAACTGTATAGTACACTAATACAGTTCAACTTACCCCAATTGCCTCCCCAAGCTGATTTCCAGTCTCTAGGTTGTTTCCTACCCTCACCCAACGCACAATTTTGTGACTAATATGAGCAAAGTGAGTGTCTAGCATGGATTTCCCCTCAGCAGCTTCGAAGTTGTTGTATTCAACCAACGTCAAATTGAGGTCAAGTTGACTTCGCAAAGATACAAAAGGAAAGCTCTGTTGTGGTAATGAGGACCGTTGTCTGTAAAAAAAACAACAACAATAGTGACATAATAAAAGCATTTATAGTAGCAACACTGCAAAGTAAAAATATATTTCTTTATTTTCAGATTAAGAACTGAACAAATCTTCTCCAAGTTAACACTGGGGTCAACAGTAAAGTGATTCAAGTCATACCAAACTCTATGCAGCTGTCCGTCAAACCCAGCAAATACATGCATTCGCCCTCTGCCCGCTTAAGGCAAATACACTGTTGCTTTCAGGCCCTGCTGGGCTTTACATCAAGAATCATTACTTTATTTATTCACTTATTAAATAAATGAATAAATAAAGTATATCAGAGTGCTTCAGCCAACCCACCACCCCACCCCCCCCCAAAAAAAATAAATAATAAATGTTATTATTTTTTTGGGGGGGGGGGTGCAGGTGGTGAATTGGCTAAAGCACTGTGATATACAGTAACAAATTTATTGTGATGACTATTTTCAAATTTGCAAGGTATCCCGAGAACTTCTGTGACTATAATTCTGGTTTAGCTATGACAAACAGATGTTTGTAGTAGCTTTTTACTCAATGTTGAGAAATGATTATTACAGCTGTAGGTTACTTTGCTATCTCACAATACAGTGACAACATATATATAGTAAGTCTAATATCTATGTAATATAAAGATCGTATCATTTTCCAATTGCTGAAAGTCTTATCCACATGTACCTATATGTATCTTCAATGTGCATGTAAAATGTATGTAGACAATAATTTACCTGAAAACAAATAGACATTGAAGCCAGGGAGAGCTTGTTCCATCCATCGCACTTTGACTAAACCATGCATCTTGTTTAGTGTCCTCACTCCACAAATCAATTACTTCGCTGATCCTCTTGTTCTCTTCAACCTGGGCTACAACAAGAAAACCATGCAATGATATGCCCCGCTTGCCGTACCAGTCCCTTTGGATTTCACGCAGACGAACACCAGGTTCTAACTTCATTTTGTAATCTACGATTACCACTGCATCACCTGGCTGGAGATTGGCTAGAATGAATTTGTAGTAATCTCCCTGGTGCTTGGTTCTCAGGAGATGGCTTGCATACTGAGTATGAGTGTTCATGACATCCGCCAGATCTTCCATTATTTGGTCTCGTTGTGATGCATTAGCAATTCTTGGTGATGCCTCTTTGACATACTTTTCAACTTCAAGCAAGCTGACAACATCTGGACAACAACTTGGATGAGGCTCCGAGCAAGATCCAAAGGCACGGACATGCACAGCTCAAGGCATGGAGAGTGCCTCTTGGCATGTTTGCTGAACTGCGTTTTCATATACTGCTGGCTTTTCAAAACTTTGGCCTTTGTTTCTTTCATAGAAATGGCAGTAGCTTGTTCAACATCATTCAGTAAACATAACAGTTTCTCATAGTTTGAGTGTCCATAGTCATCGCAAAGATTATAAAGACCTGCCAACATGGTGTTAGTAAGGAAGTTGGCTGGGAGATGGCTGTAGATGTACGTCCTTTTAACACCACCAGGGAACTCCAGTAGATACTGGTCAACCAGGTTCTTGATACTGTCCTTCCAGTATCTAACTGGAGTTTCTTCGTTGTTGGCCATGATGCTTCTACATGATGAAGGCTTAGAAACATTATCCCTCATGAAGAAGTCAGACAGTTCTTCAAGAATTGCTGGGTTAACACATTGTCGAGAAAACTTGAAGGTTGCAGGAGGAGTGCCACCACGACCAAACAAGATACAGTGGACTTTCGCAGCAGTTATGGTGTTGGGGGAACAACCAAATTGTTCTTGAAGAAATCTGTAAGGATAATCCATAGCCACAATTGACAACAACCTCGTTCTTTCATCAGCATAACAAATGATCCTTCCAATTGAACCAGCTGCCACAACTCTGTTCTTAAACTCTTCCAGAGTCTTATCACCTGACAAAGTTATTCTACTATCTTTAAGACTGTTTTCAATGAAAACCTTTGCTTTTTGGGAGGCTGATTTCTTCATGATACTTCTTGACCTTTCTTTATTTACTCTCTCTTTGTAGTTTCACAAGAGATTGAAGGATGGGGTTGTTTGCAGTGCCTTCTGATTCTGAGCTTGAACTGCCAAGACCAAACGTAGTATGCCATTTTTTGCTACTCGTCACATCTGTAACAAATTCTGGCAAGTCAGCCTGTACAAAATGTACACATTTCAGCGCTGCTTCTTTCACTGTGCCAATTATCTCAGCTCTCAATTCTCTCTTTTCGCGTTCACACTGGTTTTTGTAGGCGATGTCTGGAACTACTGGCCTCTGACTTCCTTTGTCACATGCCACAAGTCTCGGGCATGCAGGAGCATGCACGTCATCCACAACAGGTTCATAATCAGGAAGGGAAATATCAGCTTCTGGACATACACTATTGTCACTATCCCGTCCACGGCAAGCATGCTTAAAAAAAATTGAAATTACTGTTACATAATCTCACTACTGAGTAAACATGCAACATGAAAGGTAAATGAAGCAATACGAAATTATCATGCCTAACACAAGACGTTTGCTATATTTAATAATCATACAAAATATATACACTGAGACAGAATAGCTTTACATAAAGGAGCTTCAATACAGTGTACATGTATTTATGTATACATATGAAATCCAGTCAAACTTCTGATACATGACCACCTAAAATGCCAGGAAAGGTCGTCACCTACATGTAAGAAAGCTGGTTGCTTACAATGTACATGAACATTAGGTCTTAAATATAGTGATTTCACTGAGAAAGCGAGATTCCATATCATGGGCAGGTGGTCGAGATTTAACTGTGATATGAAATTACAAAGCAGCTTGTTACATGCAAGGGCAGCAATGAGCAAGTCCCCTTGGATGTGTGGATGTTCTTGGGACTAGTCCTTATTACCAATTGAAAATAGAAACATAAACCGATCAAAAACTATATCAGACTGTCTCTTCAAAAGGCCCCCTCGTGTGTTGGCTCGAGACGTAACAAACTGTAACAAGCCTGACAAGCAGTAACAAACCGTAAGAGGACGTACCACGACGAAACAAATGGTGACAAGCCGTAACAATACGTAACAAGCCGTACCACGGCGTAAGAAGCAGTAACCAACTGTAAGAAGCCGTACCATGATGTAACAACACGTAATAAACTGTAACAAGCGGTACCATGACGTAACAAGCCGTAACTAGCTGTAACAAGCCGTACCAGGGCGTAAGAAGCCATAACCAGCTGTAACAAGCCTAACAAGCCGTACCGCGACGTAACAAGCCGTAACAAACTGTAACAAGCTGTACCACGATGTAACAAGCCGTAACCAGCTGTAACAAGCCATAACAAGCCGTACCACAACGTAACAAGCCGTAACAAACTGTAACAAGCTGTACCACAATGTAACAAGCCGTACCACAGCGTAAGAAGCCGTAACCAGCTGTAACAAGGCCTCACAAGCCGTACCGCAACATAACAAGTCGTAACAAACTGTAAAAAGCCATACCACGACGTAACAATCCGTAACCAGCTGTAACAAGCAATAACAAGCCGTACCACAACGTAACAAGCCGTAACCAACTGTAAAAGCCGTAACAAGCCGTAATAGTCTGTAACAAATGGTACCACGACGTAACAAGCTGTAACCAGCTGTAACAAGCTGTAACAAGCCGTACCACAACGTAACAAGCCGTGACAAACTGTAACAAGCCATACCACAACATAACAAGCTATACCGCAACGTAACAAGCCGTACCATGCGTAAGAAGCCGTAACCAACTGTAACAAGCCGTAACAAGCTGTACCATGACGTAACAAGCCGTAACAGACTGTAAAGAGCCACAGCAATGAATGTCGTCAGTTGAACAGCTTCACTGGCTACCTGTCCGTTACCGTATAGTTTTTAAGATTCTTCTACTGGTCTACAAAGCTCTCAATGGAACAGCACCTTCCTACATCAGTGAATTACTTAAGTACCACACCTCTGAACGGAAATTAAGATCGTCCTCTCAACACCCTCTGGCGATCCCAAAAGCCAGACTAAAAACATATGGAGAGAGAGCGTTTGCTGTGGCAGCAACGAGACTATGGAACTCGATCCCACTTGAACTAAGATCCAGTAGTTCGACAGACATTTTTAAACGACATTAAAACATCTTTTAAACAAGCTTTTTAAATTTTTAATTTTTTTATGATTTCTAACTTATTGATGTAATATTGTAGGATTTTTGGCTTTTTAAATATCTTTTTTAATGTAAAGCGCTATGGACAAATAGTGGATTGAGAGCTATGTAAATATTTTATTACTAATTCATGAGTTCTTTTGTAGCTTCTCTAGATAATACTCTATTTCTTGTTTTGACAGTTTTTCTTTGGAGGTCTTGGGTAGAATTGTCAAATAATTGCCTCAAAAATGCAATTTTGTTGCTATGGGGCACGCCCTCATTATTTGTTGTTAGTTTTTCTCCTTAAACCGCTCTTTTCAGTTGTATTTCTTTTATTTTTACTTTTATATTTTTTTCATCTGCACTTTTCTATCTGCATTTTCCCATCTGCCATCCACCACCCGCATCCCCATTGGCGTTTTGCAGCCACCTGCCATCACCCCAATGATTATAAAATGATTTTAAATTTTTAATAATTTAAAAAAAGTTAATAAATTTAAAGTCCTAGTCTTTTTATAGGTGGCCCATAGGGTAGTCCCAGTCTTTTTATGGGTGCCCCATGGGCTAGACCATGGGCCCTGGCACATTACACCCCTTTTTTCCCTTCCTTTCATCTGCATCTGACACCGGATTTCCGTGGACGAAAGTCAGTGTTCGTATATCCTAGCATCATTATCACCAGAAAAGCAGCGAGGAGGTAACAGATCGAGATAACACAAATAAGGAGTCTTAGGAAACTGTATAAATGGCATATTTATTCCAATTACTGTGCATGCAGAGATACAATTACCACTGAACAACGAGTGAATAAATAAGATTGTTTGCATAAATATAATATGCTTCCATTAATAAGCCAACAGAATAACTTAAAATAACAACAGGAAATACAAATTACAATACAACTTTGTATCGATAAGCTTCCTAGCGTAAAAAATAGCAAAACCAGACATTGTTTCGTTTGGAAGCCCCTCGAAAGAGCTTTAAAAACATGTTAAAATACGAAAGATATAGGGTATCCTAACCCAAGTTAAACAATGTAGGTGAGGATTGTATGAATTTACATTAAATGCCGTGAGCTTGCAGTTCAGTGAGTTGAACGTTCAAATGTTGCGCAGCCTTCTATCAATTCTGAGATACTCATTTTCCGAAGATCGATTTCTATCGAACCTGTAATGTATGTCAGAGAAAAACTAAATTTATGTCAACATTCTGGGGAAAATGCTTGAATAACACCTACACTTACCTCCCATGCTCTCGTTTTTCAAAAAGTTTCTTGCAGACCTAGGAAAATTTTCTTAGCTGTTGATGTTCAATAGCAAAACACACTTTCATGTACTGAAATATCGAAATAACTTTACTAGACGAAATGGCAAACAAATATTTTCAACAGCAAGTGTGGACGTCACAAGTCTGTAAATACGCTCATGGGCCAGTCTATTCAAAACAAAGTGAACAACCACTATTAGTACTTCAGCAAAGTTTATAGCAATATTTACTATTGAAAATCTTTCCGACAATCGACTTTTTTTTAAGAACTAAAAATTAACACAAGTTGAAGATGTTCTTTAACCTGCAGTCGATGCAGCGTATCAATCAACAGCTTCAAACTTTCGATCCTTCCAAATGTGGTGTTTTGTAAAAACGCGAAAACTGCTGCTCTCCTTGTTCTTGTTATTCTGTTCGGCCATGGGTCCATATTTTTGTGCCACGCATCAGAAGCCATTTCTTGAAGCATAACCTGGGCACCAGGTTTGGTAAGAAAATGTTCCAGTCCATCAAAATAAACTGAAATTGTCTTCACTTTGATTTAATTCGCACATGGTGCAGTTGTTTTGATCGATTAAACATTAGTTTCCTTCAGCTCTTACATCGACATGAAAGCCGCTCCACCCACTTTAAGCAATGATGATCCTCTCTATGGGTACCTTCACACTTTGATTTCTTAGCCTTTGAGTTGGAAATCTTCGATTTTTAGGTTTTTGGAATTATTGTTTGGATTTGTTGCCTACGTTTTTTTGGTTTACTTTTTTCAGTGTTACCTTTTCAGAAGCACACCACACCGGTTCCTCACACTCCTCTCTGTGAAAAGATTTTTCAGTCAATTCGTGTTGGTCATCACCTTGCGCACATCAAAAATTAAGAGATGAACAGAGATGCACATAATTTTGAATAAACAAATATTTAGCTGTAACGTTTTATGTATCGATATCGACACTAGTCTATCCGAGCACGCGAATTTATAAATCTTCACTACAAACTTGAGATCTTC
>JAEMWC010000224.1:125000-172500 GCA_016490735.1 Pachyseris speciosa
ACTTTCAGCAGTCAGGAGGTCTTCCTTTAGCAGTAGCGGGCTCGCTCACTTACTGGCTGCCACCATGTAACGATAAGATAGGACGTTCAAGTCCGAGTATGGTGTATTTGGTGAGGTTTATTTCCCAGTTTGTAGGTATTCACATTGAATAAATCACGCTCTGAAATTTCACCATCACCGAGGTATTGGCTAGATATGTCAATCAACGTCTGGTTACATGGCCAATGGGTCATGTACGACTATATTACGATATCATCACAGTATCCTAGAGTCTTTCCTCGTATCTGTACTATAAATGATCAAGACATTTTGACAGGAGCCTCTGTTCAAGTTAGAATGTCAATGAGAAGAACAAAGTTGCTCCTAAAAGGGTATACTTTGACTACAATAAAAAAATATATGAAGCATGACATATTAACGGCTATTTGGTGCAACTGACAAAGCAAAGAGGCAGTGGATACAGACCAACGGTCTAGTGTAGAAGAATTGGAAGAGATATGGACGCAAGCGACAGTAGGTAGGGCTACACATCTTTGAACCTGTCATTTTCTTTTTTATTCACAGGGTGCACCCCTTAACCTCCCCCTCAGGGGAGAAGAGTGTATAGGAACTCATCCAATCCTATCCCTAGGCGCGGTGTACATGTACCTTTAATACTAAAAGCCTATCCAATGAATGCGTGGTAAATAAATAGACTCACACTGTGAGGTGCTTTCTTAAGGACGCGTTGGCTAAATCATACATACTCCGATATGTTAGGACGGTATTCAGTACAAATGTTCCTTACAGTACTCGACTGATAATAAAAAAAATGACAGTACATAGTATGAGCAGCAAAGAACCGAGAACACATGTCAGGTTTTAAGGTACACGCTGTCACCTTGCTTCTTATCACGTTTCGTGGCAAGGGTACAAGGTCCAGATGTCAAATAAAGTCATACAAGCCGTTAAAGGCATAAAGCTCGTACAAGGCGGGAAATGCAAAACATAATCTAAAATTGTCATACCAGATAATTCTCATTCCATGTAGACCTTTAGTATACTTCGGAGGATTTTCTTAGTTCAGATCGGAAAATGTCTGTTGAATACGACTTCGTTATCTGCGAAAAAGATATCGGAATAAACGTCGAGGGAAAGAACGGACGAACAGAATACGTGGAGAAAACAAATTTTTCCCTGGAATTACTACAGCACATCGATGCTGGTCCTCAAACTAGCGGCTTTGTGGTGCGAGTGAAGTGTTCGCTTCATGAAGAGACCAGGTAAATTGAGATTATTTTTTTTTTGCACCATGTGTCATCTATTTATACTTCGTAGATCACGTTGTAGGTCAGTAGAAACAATCTACATACTTCATTCATGTCATATTACGCATCCACTCGCACAGCCTGTAATAAATATATATAGTGATACATTTCCACTGCCCAACGGAAATTTCAGTAAAAGCCCTCACACCGACTTTTTTTAAACCTATTACCCACTAGCGGTTGAAGAAATTCTCGATTCAAATCGTAATAGTGTGAAAGTTTAGCACTGTAAAACAGTAAGAGCTTTGAGGATCAGAAAATGCGCGCAAAGTTAAAATTAAAATTTATAGTGTGTTGCGTGACTGCCAGTGTAATGTACTCAGTTATAGCGTAGTAACATTTCCTTTTCACTTGTTAATGGATCAATTAGGTTATGCTACTTCAGGATTTCTTGGAAGACCTAAACGCTACTTTTGGCTCGGGAGTTTTCATAAGTGAGTTTGAACCGCACGAGTTTCGAGCTTTTCTCAAGTGGATAATAAAACTATTTCCGGTAAGACTATAAACGTAACATTTTTTATGTATGTATTTGTATTTTAGCTATTTTTTTAGCTGTTGTCTCTTCTTGATTCGAAATTGTTGAAGAGTATTTAAGTAGATGTAGATCGGTGACCGTGATTATATTTTAATGAAAAATTATAGCGAAATATTGAAACTCTCGTTTTGCTTTAAAAAACAAAAAAACTGTTGTTACTGTAGAATTTTCTATTGAAGGCTTTTCTTGAAAACTTGTTTGAAAAATTCAATTGTACTGAATTTTTATTTGTGGTGATTCAGTATGTGAATGATTACCATTGCTTTTTACATTCTAGAAAGTGCAGAATTGCAGGTTCCAAGCAAACCTTAAAGGCAGCTACTTGGCAGCCAGATAGTAAAGTGTGGATCCTTGGCGAAAGTGTCCAAATCGATGGATCTGGCAATCTAATTGAAGAAAGCAGCCAGGAGATTATATGGGTGAAGGCCGTCTTCGATATGGAGGAAGCACAGCGCAAAGAGCATGCTTGTCCACTACTGCAGATCCTTCTTCCTCTATACTGCTTTGCACTAAGAGATGTTTTGGTGTCCTTACTTAACACTATGCACCATAACTTTAACAGTCCCACTCTCCGGAAAGAGCCAGCTGAGTCACAATTACGATCACATAGACGCAAACCTCTATTAAACAGTCACTCTCAGGAAAGAGCCAACTGAACCGCTTTAAAGAGATTTTCCTAAATATAGTATGTAATATGGTAAAAGTGGAAGTGCAAAGTGGATATAATGAATACACAATAATTGAGACCAGCCTCTTCAGGTGTAAGATGTTATTGTGTTCATCTACAACACAATAGCACTGTAGCATTTAATTGACACCATAAACACAAAATACGAGAAAAGTATCAAGTAATCAAGAATCAGTTAACTATTACCATTTAGGTCTGTCACTCAATACTGCAATACTGAGCATATCGAGTGATAATGTTTGAAATTGCATTTTTAAAAGCAGCCAATGCAATAGACAATGCTGTCTCCCTTGGGAGTTTATTCCAAACAACACATAATTTTAGTTCAAAAAAGGGCTACAAAAACTTACGTAAAGGATATTTGCCACTTGAGAAGCGACTTGTCCACAAAACGGACATCTGAGACCTCCACCGCAATCCTTTCTTTTTCATATAGCCTCCATCCCATCTGCGGATTGCCGTACTTTGAATATCCATAGTATATTCCACACGGATTACACCTGAGCGAGGCTTTAGCTGCAGAAAAGCATCCCCTCACGGTAAAATACCCTGCTTTGACGGGGTTGTTGTGGGCGTCTCCATCATCGATCAGATTAGGAAAAAGAAACTTTAAAACTTGACAACGGGACACGGAAGGTAGAACCTGAAGGTCATTGATAACAGCTGCTACGGATGAAACGAGTGGCATTCCAAACTTAAGAATCAGACAAAACAATACAACATCTTCAGACACGTTATCGACAAAGTGAAGGTCGAGTTTGCTGATATCCGCCATTATTGTTTCAGCTGTTCTCTCTTGGCTCACTTCTTTGTCCACTTCTCGTCATAAAGATTCCAATAAGAGGGAAGAACTCTCACTTCCGCGCTTTCGCTTCACCATGGCCACCAGACTAGAAGAACCTAGGCCTCACTCACTTGATCACCTCAGTAGTTGCGTGTTACGCATAACAATCTACAGAGCAAAATTGAGGAATCTATATCGGGCGCCAGATGTCTATCTACGCCCAAAAATTCCAGCACAATTCTCCCGCTCTCGTGAAAGATGGGTCAGTAGTGCGGGATTTAGCTGCTCAGTCCGCTAATTGGCATTTCTATGACGAAAATTTTTCGCCAGCTAAAGCAAGAGCAGCAAATAGCTTGGGATCACATTCATAATGTGCTCTGGCAGTGAGCTCACCATCAACCACAAAAGTTAAAGGGCAACTCGGGGCAGTCAAAGTAGGTTTCATAGCCTTGAGGGTAGATCAAATAATTCGTTTTTTTCCCAAAGGGTTTCTGTTGGAAGTTTTATAAGAGGACGCAGTCCAATGGATGTGCATTTAAACACCAATGTCTCAAATGTGGCAAGAATCATCTCTTCTTCCAATATATTAATATATTACCTAGAAGTAGCGACTAGATTAACATGAACTCAACTGACATGTTCTGCATCGAAGGCCGGGATTTGCAAGAAACGCTATAGCAGTGCCAGCATGCATCTCAGTTTCCATATCTTTACATCTAGGAATTTGAACTGAAAACTACGATATGATAAAGAGTTTTGGACGTTAGTTTTGAGCAACATAGACTAGTTATTTTTCTCCAGGTTTAGTGTAAATAAACAACTCCACTATGTATTATTTCGAATGCGAAAAAGTAATGTCAGAGAGAACTATATATAAACAGTGTGAGACTCGCAAATTATTCCTAATTTCGGAGGCATTGGCACTAGCTTTTTGCTTTGAAACAGCCGACTGGAAAAATTGTTTAAGCTTATAGTTTGGGGAAGAAAATAAGGCAACAACTCAATGATTCTATTCCGTGGTGTCTTAACCCTTTAACCCCTAAGGGGTCTCCCTTTGACGAGTAAAATCATCTGGCGTTAGACAGAATAAAATCTATAAGTCACTCTTAGGGAGTAAAATACATATTAAAATTATCAATTTCGGGGCAAAAATAGAGCTAAAATATGTGAAATGCTACTCACGTTTTCACGCAACGCCGAACTAAGCTTTCTCACATCCGGCCCCAAAGCAGAAAGTCAAAATATTTTGCGCCAGTCACGTGCAATGTGACATTTGGGTTTTCCCTCACAGTCTCACGTCCCCATCGCTGTTCCCGTTGTCGATGCTTTAAGTCCCTATTTATTAGGCTACAACTCTCGCATTGCTATTTAATTCAAGGTTGTTCGGAAGGGTTTCAAATTGATTATCAGGGTCTCAGGATTACAACTACCGCTCCCAATTTGGGTTCTGCTTACACTAACCCCGAAGTTGTTGATTGCAAATTACAAAAAGAGAGAATGAGGTTGTATCGCAGGCCCTTTTGATTCCCAGGCCTTCATTTACAAATCTACATGTTTCCCCTCTTGGTGTTAACACCAAAAACGCCTGGCAACTTTGAAATGATTCATCTTTTATCACACCCCAGTGGAGCGTCAATAATATCAATAATCAATAATAATATTCCGCAGGAGTTTTCCATAGTAAAATATGCTCCCATTGATGACAATTACAATTATCCAACAGCAAGGAAGGGCTGTGCCACGGGTAAAACCGATATGAGAAGCACTTTTCGTGTTGTGCCAGTGCACCCCGCAAATGATCCTCTCTTATGTTTCTGATGAAAAGAACAATGGTATTATGATATAACCCTGACAATGGGCTGTTGAAGTTCATGCCAAATATTCGAAGATCTTAGTACCCAAATGGAATGGGTCACTCATAACAAATTGCAACTTCCGGATATTATACACACATTAGGTGACTTCCTGATGATCAGACACCTTGCTAGATACCTGCGGCTCAAAACTAGACAAGTTCTTGCAAATTTTGCATGAACTGGGCATTCCAATGGTAGAGGAAAAGGGCATGGGCCCCACTCACATCCTTACCTTTGTGGGCATAGAGCTAGATTGCCGACCGGTTAGCTCAGTGGTAGAGCACCGGACTACCGTGCAGGAGGTCGCGGGTTCAAACCCCGGCCAGACCAACACTCAGGGTCTTTAAATAATTGAGGAGAAAGTGCTGCCTTTGTAATGATATCTGCAAATGGTTAGACTTTCTAGTCTTCTCGGATAAGGATGATAAACCGTAGGCCTCGTCTCACAACTCTTCATAATTGATTCTGTGTGACGTTAAAGAACCCACGCACTGTTCGAAAAGAGTAGGGGACGTAGTCCCCGGTGTGGTGGTCTATCTCTACTAGAATGTGGTTACGGGCGAGGGATTTGCAGTTACGGGCCTACAGTAATTGGCGCATGCTGTTGTAGTGTCCCTGCCAGGTCTCTGGCAAAGCTAATAAAATAAAATTAAATTAAAAAAAATTGAGGGCAGGCTTCCTCGAGAGAAAGTTCAGAAATGCTTAGAGGTCATCACCAAATTCTTGACACGGAAGAAAGTCGCGCTCAAAGAACTTCAGTCACTCATTCGGTTATCAAACTTTGTGTGTTCAATCATAACACCCAGTAGGGTTTTCCTACGCAGGTTAATAAATCTTGCAATAGGGATTTCAAGACCCTCGCAATTTATTCGCCTTATTTCCTCGAGACATCTTGGACCTCATCAGGCGTCCTTTCCTTTTATACAGAAACCACATAATCATGCGGTTCTGGTGTCATTTTTGGCAAGCATTGGACATATGGCAAGTGGTCCAATAAGTGGAAGCAAAGAGATATTTCTGTATTAGAATTTTCTCCCATTGTGTTGGGTGCATACTTGTGGTCACCGCAGAAAAATAAACGCATCCTGTTTTACTCGGACAACGAAAGCAAAGTTCACATGATTGACAAACAAACATAGACAAGGGTTTGCTAGTCCTAGTGCAGCAGTTGGTTCCCATATGTCTATCCCAAAATGTATACTTTAAGGCTCGACATGTACCAGGGAAGAAAAACGTGCTAGCTGACAGCCTCTTGCTTGCAGGTGAACAAGTTCCAGACTCTAGTAAGAGGAATGGATCCGCTGCCCACCTCAATTCCCCTACATTTAGTGCCAGACAACTGGGCAATACCTTAGCCAGTCTTTTAGCAGCCACTTGCAGCAAGTCGTCCATCAAAACCTACCAACAGGCTTGGAGGGTTTTTCAGCAATTTGAGTCTAATGTCTCGAAGAAATCCACCATGCAATTTCAAATTAGGTCAGATGTTTTAGCGCTGTTACTCGCTTATTTAGCTGATAATCATTATAGTACAGCAACAAGTCTTATGTGTATATCTGCTCAAGTTTACTTTAATCATTTCGCTTCCCTTCCAGACCCAACTAAGTCAGACTTGATTAAGAGTACACTTAAAGGCTATGCAAAAATGCATCCAACTTTAGATAGCCAGTTGCCTATTACACTACCAATCTTTGTGGAAGTAATTTCTGTGTGCTCGCATACACTTTCTTCTTCCTAATTCAAAGAAAACTGATTCGCGCAATGTTTGCTCTCGCATTTTTTGCAGCCTTAATTGTACGAGAAATTACAACAGTGGTGAGCAAGCCTTCTGCAAATTTACTATTGCTTAGTCAGGCTTTCTTTCTAAAGGATAGTGCAGGTGACATCATTGGTATCAAACTATCTATGCGAAACTACAAACCTAGCGATTTGACACACCCCACCAATGTTGTATACAAAGATAGGCCTGTTTTTGCTGTGACATTGCTGTTGGACTATTTGCATGTCCCAGGTCAGTCAACTGGCCCACTGTTCTGCTGGCCCACTGTTCTGCTGGCCCAATAACACGACCATTTCTAGGTCATCAGGCCCTTTCTTTTTCTGGCTTAGATACCAAAATTTATGACAGTTTTAGAATTGGAGCCGCCTCTTTGATGGGTGAAAGGGACTGTCAGACGCTCAAATTTGTCTGTTTGGCATATGGAAATCAAACGCCTTTTTAAGATATATACATGTAAGAACACCAATGGTGAACAGCCTGTCGCCCTCTTGACCCCTCAAGCCACTTGCCATATCTCGCAACGGATGAAGAAACAACCATAAAAGCCACGATGTGATTGGTCAGTTCCTGGAATGGAATGTCCGGCTAAGTTCAGCAGACATTAGTGGGGAGGGAGAATAGGACCGACACAAACAACTGCGAAGGAAACTAGAGTGGTCCTTGTTTTAAGGAACAATGGGAGTGTAGTGTCCTTTTTATCCTACATTGCTGTCTTCGCCACAAATGAAATATGTTCGACAAAATTTGCAAACCACCAATGCGTTTTTGCCGTAAAGAGTCGGGGGCGGGGTAGCCTTGATTTTTCCTAGGGAACGAACAATTATTATTTTCCTCCTTCTCCTCCCCCCCTCCCCCTCCACCCCACTCGCCAATTGAAGTAAAAAGTCCTCTTTATGGGATTACATAAGGCCTCGCCCAGATGTAGCCGTTTTTGTAATTTTGTTCTTCACGTTTTGGTAATCGCATCCACGTGTATCTCTTTGTAATTGTTATCAGCCCACACATATCGGTTACTGATATTTCAATATGGATTGACCTTGAAGGAATATAACTTAAACTTTCTTAAATCAATGTTTGGTCGGAAGAAACATATCTGCAAACATTTTCAAACAACTCAACAAACAACTCCCCCCCCCCTCCCCTCAACTCCCATGGTATTTTAACTCCCAACTCCCCCAACTCCCATGGTATCTTATTTTCCAATTGTTTAAATATTATGAATGTATCCAAATCATTTAATGTAACTGCGGAATTATTAAAATTCAGGCTCGTACGTACAAGCCTGATTTTTTTTTTCAGGATTATTTTCACTACTGCTTAAATAGTGTTCATAACTGCGATGATCACTCACATATTCATTGTCTTAAGTTTATTCCAAATCTCATACTTAAACACCAAAACTTAGCTCCTCGGTATGTGTACGATTGTGCGAGAAATTCTTTTCTGAGAGAGGATATTGGCTTCTTTGGGAACTTAAAAACAAACAACTTTAAATAGAACTGACTACCGACAAAACAGGGAAAAAATTACCGATTATACTGACAGAAAAGTATTAACCGACAACCGACTTGGTCCGACATTTTGAAGATGTTTGTACTCGGAAATAATGTGTGATGTCTTTCTTTTTTTTTAAACGTGACAATAGTATTTTGTATGATTTTTTTTCTAGCTTAGGAAATGTCATCCTTTGGTGGGCTCTATTTTACCAGCGGTAACCTGTTTCTCATCCTTTTCATGGAGGAGCGCATGCTCATTTCCTGAACAGCGGCTTGTAATCAAGTGCTGCAGTATCTTCACTGCCTGTTCTGCCTGTACGGTCGCCTGTAGGTTTTCCATGCAGTCGAGTCATGAAAGGAATTATAAAAGTGATCTTAAGTTTCTTTTGAAAAGGTAAAGAAGCTCGCAATCGAGAGCCACCATCGCCGCTTTCCAGTGGACATATCAAAACATTTATTGTTAGGTCAGTTAGTAGAGCACTGCACCGGTATTGCAGAGGTCATGGATTCAAACCCCCTTCAGTAGAAGCCTGAATTTTTTTCAGGCTTTATTTTCACTACTGCTTGAGTAGTGTCCATAACTGCGATGATCATTCACATAGTCATTCTTTAATCCGCAGTTTCGAATATATGATTTTCGTGATCTTCATTCTCACATAAAAAAACATCTAACGGAATTTTAAGGACTGAAATAGCAAGACCTTCAGTACGGAATTGGCGGGTTCTCCTTGAGGTCCAACAATCAAATGAGATTTATTACCAGAGGGGATAAATAATTTTATGCAACCTGGGCCGTGATTAGTTTCCCAGATGGAGTCACATCCGGGACTCAGATAAATTTATATTTAAGCATTTGAGCATCGGGTTGCACGCCACTTTCCTAGAAGCTTCGGTGAAAGGCAAGTTTGTTCCCACCCATTTTGCCCCTCCCATTTTTGGAGCGTTATTGGTGGTACATTATACCAGACGTAGTGTCACGTAAGGCGTGTTTGCCCTCACCTTTGCAGGGAAAAGGTACTCATTTCCAGTTCTTTTGTATTTTTAGATTATGTTACAATAAACGGCCACTTAACTTAGTGGCCAAATCATGGCAAAGATTTGTGTCAGTTTAGTTCTCTTCCCAGCAAACCGAGCTTAGCCTTAGCAATGCACATTGTGAAATACAGTCCATAGTGACGGAGCAGGGGGCATAAATGATGAATTATTTCAAGTTGTACACTTTGTACACGTACTTTTTTGTGTGCGAGTTACACAACGACTATGAAAAATTAACTTGCATTTTTACTCATAACCTGAGATTTCCCGACAGCTGACAAAGATCGAAAATTTCAAATGACAAATGGCAAAGTGATTAAATTCTAACTGATAACCCTCCCCCCCCCCCCCCCCCTCCCCAATGCTTGGAGGCACCTTTTCAAGACTTTTCTGGATTGCTTCAGTGACGGTTTTCAAGTCGACATTTAGGAGTGATATACAGTGACCATAGGTTTTCTAACACAGTTTTGTGCTTAAACGTTTGGGATAAGTAAGATAACACCTCTCCTAACGCGTTCGAAGTGAGCCCCCTCCCCAGTTGCAAAACTTGCTGTGCGGGCCCTGTAAGGTGGATTATTTCAAAACTTTCAATGTCTATTTTCTTGGATTTATAAAGAGATTTATAGAAGCACTTTTCCTTATCTATAATATCGAAATGATCTTCTATGTACACTTTTTTCAGCAATTTTAGTCTTGTTATCGTCTTATTGATGTAGTTTCGTTTTTCCAGGCCATAGAAGTATTTTGTATTTTACTAGTATCGCACCTTTTCTCCTATATGTCATCAGGCCCGGGGTCATAATTTTTTTCAGATGAGATTTTTCAACTTGCAATTTATGTACGATACTTTTTTTGTGTGAGTTTTCCTCAGCTTGTTCCTGCAGCAAGTTTTACCAAGCTTTTCTTCTGAGAAATTTCTTTGTTCATAAGCGTTTTTGCTTTCCAGCCTTTTGAGTATTGTACCAAATCCCCGCATTTCCATTTTAATTCAATCCAACTTTAAGCCTAAACTGGGTAAATCAACATACTTCGTCTCGTAAAGCTGTGATGAAAGTCCCTTCATCAAGTAGTGAGGTATTAAAAATGACCAAAAACTGGAACCTTTTGTACACACAGCTGAAAAATCGCTTCCGGAAGCCCGTAAAATTTCACACTTCTTTGTCAAAGCGTAAAAAAAAACTCACTTTTAATGTGGCTTACTACAGTTTTCAGGGCGTAAATTTGCCGCACTTTTAAGTCTTGTAAAATGTTCAAAAATGTTTTATCCTTCTCGTTACTGTTTGTTACAGCGGTACAACTATCATCTGCAAGATTTAAACGATAAAAAATGAACGACCGAGTGATTATAATAAAAATCTGAAAGACAGATTTTGAGCTATTTCTAAAATAAACAAAACATCGCATTTTCCTTAGAAATTTGTATTTTACTTCGCGTTAATGTTTAATCAAGGCTAATTTCTAAGGTTTAAAAGTTTGAGGTAGGGTCATACGGGTAGATTTTGGAAAAAAAACTTTTAGTGCCCGGTCCCTCCTCAGCAATCGGTCATTCATTTTGGCTTTTTTTTTTTTCCACCGGTTTGGTTGGGGTTTTCATTCGACAAATAAAATTACAACAGTGATAGCGATACTTTTTTCTTTTTTGTAAGACAAAAATACAGCAGTAAAATGATTTAGACACTGATCATTATTTTTTTTGGGGGGGGAGTGGTATGGGGGAGTGGGTGGGGGGGGGTTGGGGTCTCGGGGAATTGGAGTAGGTTTGGCAATAATGGAAAAAAAAATTCCTGCACAAGAAAATGCGCCATAGTTTACTTGGATACACACATCTTCGGAAGAACTTGTAGAGTTGTTCTTTGAATAACACTTTTTACTACCACAACGTTCAGTTCAAGTTTTTGTTTACTAATATACAGTAAAAACCCGCATATAAGAACTCGATTTTTCCAAGTTAGTTTAAACAGGTTGTTGTGTAAATTGTGCTTACCAGGAAATTAGGCTAAACCTGTTCTTAAACAGGTTTTATTTTCTTGAGAAAAAGGCAACTCATTTTCGATTGGTATGGTGTTATAATAATTATTAATAAATTATGCACAAATGATCTCCAAAATGACAGTATTTGCACTTAAACGTAAACACTATATGTATTTCAAAGCTACACTGAAATATGGTCTAAATCGAAAATTTTAGCATAAAAGGTGTTAAATTCTAGGTACTTATACGCAGGTTTTTACTGCATTAATGCTCACGTTGTTTTGTGTTGACCAGATAGCATGTCGACAAGCATGGAATTTATGCACTTTTCCATTTAATAAGTACCTATGTGTCTCCTAAAGGAAGCATTTTTTAAAATCCTCATGATGTTGCCCCTTTAACGTGTGTTTGTTTCGCCTTCCCTTCGCACGTCTGGCAATAAAAGGGTTCTTCAGCCTTTGGAAGGCTCTCGCGTTTGGAACATTCACCATAACGATGAATAAAACAAGACAAATTAGTAATTAATGATAATCAACAAAATGGCCCACATCACCACCATTTAACTTACTTTCAATAGGAACTTTAAATTTGAAAACATCCATGGGACCCTCATTAGCATATTGTAGGTTTACATGTGACATAACTGTACTTGAAGGAGATATTTTGATATGTACGTGAATGCCCTATTTGCAAAGTCAGTGAGTTTTAGTACAAATTTGCCAAACTTGAACCTACAAATAATGGTCCAATATTGCTAATATTATTTTTTACCCTATGTTATGAGCAAGGATGGAATTGGAGCAAGCAGATACTTAAAGTTTCCCATTTTGTTGTATCAGTAACCCATAGGAGTTTTTTGTTAGGAGAAAAAAAGGCATAAAACGAATTCAGAAACTCTTAATGATGGTGCTTGTTAAAAACGTATTGTACTATAAGTGTTTAGAAATCTTCAAATATATATAAATTTTCTTAATAATAAGTGCCACCAGCTTACAAACAAAATGTTCAAACATTTATAATTTGTCCTTACTAGTGGGTCCAGGAGCAACAGATAGTACATTCAATCCATTTCCTGGACCATTTCCCCTTCTTGGGACTCTCCAAATGGCAAACATGGCACTTAGACTCAACTTTTTCTGATGTTTGTGGTGATATGCCTGAAATACTTTTTGAACAAAAAAAAACGGTTAAGCCATATTATATTACCCCACCTCTATGTGCCACATAGACCACTAAGACAGCCCAAGATAGATAGATAGATAGATAGTTTATTCAGATCAAAATCGCAGCCAAAGGCTGAATTAGATTAATCGTTACAATAATAAAATCTAATAAAAAGTAAGAGAAATATAAGAGAGATATAAGAAAATATACACATATCCCTATATACACCTAATATACATATAGCTAAAAATTTAATCACAGTTGCTATATATAAAAGTGCTCGTAAGTCTCTTCGTCTTAGCCAGGGGGACATTAAAGTTCCTCTTTCGTCTTAAATTGTATTCACAAATGTTACGAGGTGGCAAGAGCTCATGCAATTTATGGTTTGGGTTACAAGTGATGGAATCAAAAAGCTTAGTTGTGATAGACTGCCTGCGTTGAGAGAGCGTCTCCAAGTTGGCTTGATGTAATGCGTCGCTATATGGAACAAACGGAAAAATAATTCGCAAAGCGCGCTTCTGTAGCTGTTCTAGCTCAGCGGATAAATATGCGGGAAGCGCGTTGTGAAACACCGGGCATGCGTATTCCATTACTGGGCGTATACAGGTCAAATAAAAGATTAGCAAATCTTTGACGGGAATATTCGCTCGCTTCAGTTGTTTAAGAAAATATAACCGGCTCACTACTTTTTTACTTATTTCTGCAACATGACAGTTCCACCGGAGGTCAGATGATATATTCAGACCTAACAACTTAACAGTGGACACTACCTCTATTGTTTTCCCGTTGATGACAATGGGAGCAAAGTCCACGGCTGATTTAGCAAACGAAATTCGTAGTTCCTTACACTTCGACTTGTTTAGCTGGAACTTGTTTTGGTTAGACTTAGCGATTAATTCCTCCACACCAGATTGGATACGGCTAACTTCCTTCTTGTCAACACACTCTGCAATAGTTGTGTCGTCCACGTATTTCCACAGTTCCGTGTTACTGGTGTTGATGTCATCAATCATAAGAATAAACAGCCACGGCCCGAACTTGGTGCCCTGTGGCACCCCTGCCGGTACATTCCTCCATTCAGACAAGCAATCTTCTCCCAACTTGACTCTCTGCGTGCGGTCTGTAAGGAAATCGATGATCCAATACGATATGCCAATCGGCATGTTCAGGGCAAGCAGTTTCCCAGCGAGAAGCGTGTGGTCTATCAAGTCGAAAGCCTTCCGGTAATCGAATAAGACGACCCTGACGGTGGATCCTGAGCCATTCGTGTGTTTGGTCCAGGAGTGCACCATACTGATTAGCGCATGCGTTGTTGAGGATTCTGGGATAGCTCCAAATTGGTTGTCTCCGATTTTCTTGAGAATTGATGGTCGCAAGTAATTCGCAACAACAAACTCCTCCGCCACCTTAGAGAGAACGGGCGTTAACGAGATGGGGCGCAGATGTTTATTTACGTCCTTGATTGGTTTCTGCTTTGGGATCGGCACGGTATCAGCAGATTTCCAAGAAGGAGGTAGGCGTCTTTCAGCAAAAGAGCTGTTAATAATATCTGTCACCGTATCACAGAGGAGATCCGCATTTTCCTTTAGCAACCATGCTGGAATACCGTCGGGTCCGGACGCTTTCCTAGGGTTGATCGAAGCCAGCTGAAGGTAAACAGCATGCGCAGTAACGGCAAATGGCTGCGCGGTGGAATGGTCTTGCGGCTGCTGGAAAGTTTCAGCAGCTAACGGTGTAAAGTCTTGCATTGGGGAGAGAAAAGTATCATTAATCAGATTGGCCAAATCCGAGGCACTGAGAGACTCCTCACTTATGTGCTGTAATGATCTCATTAGCTCGTCCGAGTCCCTGACGGCCGATGACATGCCGCTCAGTTTTTTAACTTCTTTCCACCAAGCAGACGGTTTGCACTCCTTAAGCTGGCTAACTTTGGAGTCGTAGTACCGCTGCCTGCAGATCTTACGCTCACGATTCACTCGGTTTCGCATGAGTCGAAACATTGGCTGATTATACGTTGTATGTTATCATACCTAGTTCTGCATGAGAAAATACTGTTTGTGATTACATAGTGTCTTCAGCAGGTCGAGTGGTTAAGAGAATTTATGCTAACAGAGCCCCTCAGAATTCTGCTCAACAATAGCGGCAAATCTAAGCACTATAACTTATGAAAAAGATCAATTCCTTGGAAATAACAAAGTCACTTTGCAGTTACGAGCGTCATCCTTTCTGTATGAATTGTAGGCCATTTATTTGCAGAGGTTGACATTTGAAGCCACAATTTTGGACTTCACAAAATCAACATAAAATCACCTTGCCGAGGTAAAATTCCAAAAGTCCCTTCTGGAAAAAGCTTCTTTCGTTTAAGTGAAGCTGGAAAGAAAAACATCAACATTGTATAATTATGGATGATCGTCTATTTGTGGATTTGTGGGGGAGACTACCAAGTTTTGGTTTGCATTCCATCTCAATCTTTTCCATCCCAAACCATCTTAATTGTTACGTTTTGGTTTTTTTTCCCTGTGATTGCTATTTTGAGGTTTCTTACATGGGCATTCATAAAAATGCTTCAAAATATTGTGACGCAGTTACTTTAAAAGGTGGTTCAGCCAAAAATTATGGTGTGTCATGAGATGACATTGTACTGACTGTTTCCATAATACTGCAATAGGTCTACTAGCCAGTACCAAACATTATTTTCTTGAGGTTTTGAATGAATTAACAACCCCAATAAAGCACTTAGTCACAAAATACAGCTTTTTTCAGGCCCTTCCAGCACAATCCTTATTTGAAAAATAAGTGTCATCATTTACGACTGGTGGTGGTTGTGGTAAGGGGGGGGAGTTCGAGTAAATTGAGAGAGGGGTCACTTGCAAAATTCATAGCAATTAAGACTTCTGTAGACTGATTTTTTACATCACTCCTTTTTCTGCCATAGTTTTCTTTTCATCAACTCATGGAGTTTCTGTAACAGTCTCTGAGAATTTTCGTTTAGCTAGTTGAAACCCCTATGAAAAAATACAACTTGTTTACAGAAACCTCCATACACTGCACAATAGAAATAAGTGTAAATTGCTGACTCTAAATTCCACACAAAATGAATATTCAGAAATATAAATAAAACTTGCCATGCTGGGACCTTCTGTCTTCAATTGTGAGGAAACATTAAGTTCACAAAAAGTGCATGTTTAAGGCACAGATACAGGGTTGCTAATATTAGTCAAGATCACCTTCTGAAAGGTTCTTTTGCTGTGGGGGCTGAACTTGTCGTACTCTAATTTGCTTTGTGGTGACAGATTCTGCAATATTTAAAGGAAGCAAAAAAATGTAATTGGAAATCAAACACATAAACACTCGCTGCTAAATAAAGTAAATAAACAAATAACAATCCGTGATAGTTTGTTTCCATGGAGGTCTATCTTTCTGAAGGGAGGACAACCAGAGAGCCTGGAGAAATATAACCCTCTCAGAGTGAGGAAATCAGAACAACAACAAACTCAATCCACATAATAAATATGGGACCAGAGCTGGTAATCTCAGGCCACAATGGGTGTGCGTTCTCCTCACTTTGCCATCCATGATCCCCCATTAGATTTCAAGAGATAATGTTGTTAAAGTAACTAACACATAATACTGACTAAATGCTTACTATAACTTTGTTTGCCCTATTCTAAGTTACACAAGTTCATGATAAGCTATATAATACTTAAAATTAAAACTTTATCGTTGGCTTCACTTTTTAAACATTTGCATTGACAATGTAGTAATTAATGCATCGAAGTGTCAGGCTTGATCTAACATTGAATGATTATCAACTTGTTATGTCATAAGAAACAAATGTCCAAAAACTGCTAAAAAATCATAACATAACTGTGACCCCGACAAGGTATACTCACTGAGGAGAAATCCTCAGATGAATCACAATCTTCACGGGTGCTGTCAGGTTCTTGGTAATCTAGAAATATTGTTCAACATTAATATGAAAACTCATTAGCTCTTATATTTAAATAAAATTAACAGGATAAAACAGCTCAAGTACCGTTGAAATTCTTAGACTAGCAATTTTTTGAACAGAGATCAGATTATTAAATATATATGACATGACAGCAAAGAGGATGCAAACACGCTGAAATACAGTACTTAAGTTAGTTTGGCTAGTTTGTTTTGGACAATGTATGCGCCCATTGGACAATGTATGCGCCTCATATGGCTGCACGTTTAATCGGCTCTCTGATCTTCTAAGTTTTCTTCAAGTTATAGTCCTCATTTTTATTCACATAACTTTAAAGATCTACATCTTATGCCTTGGACATGCTGCCAACTACCTGTCGACGTTTGGTTCGCCCGTCTGGCTGTCAAAACTTGTTTCCATCCATTTCAAGTTTCCCGCTAAACGAGATCAGTGATGCACATCGTCGTAGTGAATGCTATATTTACTCACCTGGTGAACTTCGTCGGCTTGGGACCAGATGCAAACGTAGCCCAATTGATGGAACTTCCTTCAATTTACTTCGAGACTGCGGAATTTTACGACCTTTCCGTGGTTGTCGAGCTGGGAGAGCTTTAAAGTTTTGGAACCATGTTGGCTCATTAAATATTCAACCTGTTTTTCCAAGTAGACGAATTTGCATACCAAACCCGCCACGTCCGCCGCCTTTGTCATGCCATGTCATTCAAGTTCGTCACGCTTCTGTTGCCATGCGCCAAAACAGTAGGGAATTTGGTCCCTCTGTTGCGCTAGCGAATATGATGTCTCTTGGCCCTAAGATCGACGAACTTAGGTGTTTTGCCAATGATAACAAGCCGGATCTCATATTGCTGACTGAAACCTGGATCTACGACGACACAGCCGCTGAACATCATCTCCATCTTCCTGGCTATAATTTGTGCCTAAAGAACCGAAAGTCTGGCATCCATGGCGGAGTGGGTCTTTACATTAATAACACCATTAAGTACAAGGCCTTGACTGACTTATACCACCCTGAGTTAGAGGTGCTGTGGGCTCATATTAGACCGGCGCGACTACCGAGAGGCTTCCCTTGCAATGTTTCAGGTACAGTTTACCACACTTTGTATCCTAACGGATCCAGTGATGCTGCTATGATTGACTATCTTGGTCTATTTTAGAATCTGTGCAAGATTGCGAAAGCAAGCTACAGCTTTTTCAAGATCTCGTCAACATTGGCTTAGATATCATCATGCCCTCAAAGACCTTCAAGCTGCACGTGAATGACCCTCCCTGGGTGACAGCTGAATTTAAGGCGCTTATCAAGGCGCGTCAAAAAGCCTTTGCGCAGGGCGATACTGAGGGTTATAGACATCTTCGGAACATCATAAATCGTGAGTGAAAGGTGTGTCATGGAAAGTTCTACGCATCAAAAGTCGCTAACCTCACGACAACCAAGCCTAGCCAGTGGTGGAGGATTGCTGGGATGACTCCAGCTACTGGTGGGGAAGACATATGTTCGCATTTACACCTTGACGGGATCGCGGCGCATTCTAATCAGGACATTGCAAACATGATCAACTCGGCTCTTCTGGAACCAATGCAGGACTATACGCCACTTTCGTGCCTCCCCCCACTTGCGGACGACTCTGACATCCTAATAGTTACCCCCTCGAAGGTATGTAATGCTCTTTTGGAGCTGAATCCGAGGAAGGCCGGGGGACCAGATGGTATTAACAACTGGCTTCTTCGAGACTATGCTGACTTCTTAACTTCTCCGGTCTGCGACATTCTGAATGCATCATTCGCTGAGCAGGAACTTCCAAGGTCCTGGAAGGATGCCAATGTCACACCTCTGATGAAAGTTAAGCCAGTGACTACCATCGCCAAGCATATTCGACCTATCTCCCTAACACCGGCTCTGTCCAAGTTAGCAGAGGACTTTGTGGTTAGTAAATATATTGGTCCTGCAGTCTTGGAGTTGATTGATCCTAACCAATTTGGAGCTATCCCAAATTCCTCAACCCTACATGCCCTCATTTCAATGATACGTGGGCGCAAGCAACGGATGGTACTAGCTCAGCGGTGTGCGTGGTGTGCTTGGATTACAGAAAGGCTTTCGACCTGGTGGATCATGGTATTCTAGCTGCCAAAATTCTGGGTTTGCGCATTCCTCGTGGAATTGCCCATTGGGTTTGCGACTTCCTCATGGATAGGCACCAGCGAGTGAAGTTAACTAGCGATTGCTTCTCTGAATGGGGCACCGTTCCATCAGGCATGCCCCAGGGCACAAAACATGGCCCTTGGCTTTTCATTTTGATGATCAACGATCTCCACTCTTCTGGGTATAACGTATGGAAATATGTGGATGACACTACGCTCGCTGAGGTTGTTCCAAGTGGAGGTCAAAGTGGGATGCAGTTAGCTGTTAACGCTGTTGAGCAGTGGTCTACAACCAACAAGCTCCAGCTGAATGCGGATAAGTGCAAGGAACTCGTTATTGACTTTAAGAAGGTTAAACATCATTTTGACGCAGTTACTGTGAACTCTCAAGAACTTGAACGTGTAGATAGTGTTAAATTGCTAGGAGTTATTATAACCAACACACTCCAATGGAATTGTCACGTCTTGGATATAATCCAAAAGGCCAACAAGAGAATTTACTTTCTTATATTACTTAAGCGTGCAAATGTTCCAGCACACGATATTATTTGCTTCTATCTCACTTGTATAAGGCCTGTCCTAGAATATTGTGCCCCCCTGTATCATCACGCATTGCCTGACTATTTAAGTAAAGATATTGAACGCATTCAAAAACGTGCACTATCAATCATTTCGCCAGGCCTTTCCTACAATGACAGCATGTCAATGTTCAATATGGCACCTTTAGAGGACAGGCGCATAGATCAATATAAAAAATTGTTTGATTCTATTGTATCTAATCCAGATCATAAGTTGCATCGTTTTCTCCCTCCCAAGAACTATTGTCATTATAACCTCAGGCCAGCGCCACTTTGCAAATCCAGTCATGCGCACTAAGCGTTTTTCTAGCACATTTCTGCCATCTATGTGCAAGCATTAGTAGTTTTTGTTTTTGTATAAAGTATAATCTCATTTTAAGTATAACTTTAAAAAGTAGAATTCTAAAGTACAATTTTGTACTGTACTTTTTCATATTTTTTGTACTTTTTCATATTTTAAATCTTGTATCAAATGTATTTGTAAATTCATGCAATTCAGCCTTAGAGGGCTGCCATGTGATTTGAATTAAAGCTATCTATCTATCTATCTAGTTTATATGCTTTGCTTGGATTGAGACTCCAACGTGTAGTAACAAAGTAAAGAATGACATCCTGATGTCAATGAATCAGCAACATGTCACCCTGCTAGTTTTATTGGATTTAAGTGCAACATTTGATACGATACGTCATGATAAGCTGATTCACCGTCTTGAGTCTGACTGCGGTGTAGCGGGCAATGCACTTTCTTGGTTCAAGTCGTATTTATCTGACCGGTTCCAGCGAGTGTCTGAATGGTGGTCTTTCCAAGAAGTTCCCCCTGTGTCAAGGCGTCCCTCAGGGATCTTGCTTAGGCCCGCTGTTCTTCATCATATATACGCGCAAGCTATTTGACATCGTGGAGCGTCATCTGCCACAAGTTCATTGCTATGCTGATGATACGCAGCTGTACGTTTCCTTCCGCCCAAACCAATCTGCGGATGCGGACGCTACTCTAAAGTCTATGACTGACTGCATCAGTGATGTTAGGAGCTGGATGATATCAGACAATCTAATGTTAAATGATGACAAAACAGAGTTTCTGATACTAAGTACAAGGCAGCAGCTAGCCAAAGTTAATATTGATAATATTAAGGTGGGCTCTGCTAAAGTGAGTCCTGTTTCGGCAGTTAGAAACCTTGGATCATGGTTCGATTCACAGCTTACTATGTCTAGTCATATTAGTAAGCTTTGTTCTGTTGTATTTTACCACCTGTGTAATATTCGCCGCATACGCAAGTATTTATCTCAAGAAACTGCGGGGACGCTAGTCCATGCTTTCATAACGTCCCACATCGATTATTGCAATAGCCTATTGTACGGGCTACCAAGCAACCAGCTTGCGAAAATTCAGAGAGTTCTGAATGCTTCTGCCAGGCTAGTATGTAATGCACCAAGGTTTTGTCATATTACACCTATAATGCGCGATTTGCATTGGTTGCCTATCGGGGCACGCATCAACTTCAAGGTACTTCTCACGTTTAAGGCGTTACACGGCCTTGCGCCTCAGTATCTACAGTCCTTAATAAGTGCCAAGACATCACGCTATAATCTTAGGGGTTCTAATACTTTACTCCTAACTATGCCATCAGTGAAATCTAAGGCTACGCTAGGAGATCGGGCATTCGCCATCACAGCACCGTCATTATGGAATTCTCTTCCTAGTGAGCTTCGCTCAATCACATGTTTAACTAGTTTTAAAGTGCATCTTAAGACCTTCCTTTTTAGACATGCATATACTTGATAGCGCTATTTATTTATCAATTAGTTTTACCATTTTACCATTAGTTTTACCATTTATCAATTAGTTTTAGTTATATATGTTTTTAACTTAGTAGTCCTGACCATATTTTTAGTTTTACATCTATTAAGAATGCGCATCTGATCATTCTTATGCAAAGATGCGCACTAGAAGTGCATAAATTATTATTATTATTATTATTAACATGTCAGTGAATGCTGAAACAGATTTGTGGACTGACAATATATGGAAAGTATGAGTGAAAAGTCTAGTAATATATCTATGAGCACATACCATTACAAAAATTTAACAGATATTCATCTATTTCCATCATTTGTGCAGCAAACACATCTTCATTGTCACTTCCAGTCTCTTGAGAACTTGTTGCACTTGCTGCACTTCCACCTACACTTACACTAGTACCAGTGCTTGGCTGCACTGTGGGCTTTTTCCCTTTTGGAAGTCCACAGTATTCTTAATAAATAAATAAATAAATCAGCAACTAAATAAATAAATAAATAATTTCATTACACTTGCTAAGTTTCAAATGATATTATGCCAAGTTGCTAGTTGTCTAGCAATTGAGAGTACAATTTTTAGTCAGGTGACATTCCACAGGTCACAGGTACAGGTCACCGTTTTATTGATTGGTAACTAAGCCAAACAGTTTATCCTAACTCTAAAACAAAATTTTGGATAGTGATTAGGGCTGGAGATACTTTTGGGCTTCTTGACTTGTACTTGACCTGTACTTTAGCCCTGCCGGCAATTTTCAGTGATGAAATTGAGTTAAAAATAGCTCCGCTCATCTGTAAACTGATCAACCCTTAACAGGAAGTATCGTTTATTATAGAAACATGATAATTTCAACTGCAAGAAAAGGGCGTGCTCCATATGCATGCAGTTCAAAACAAGTAACTTTCTCTTATCATGTTACCACTTTGGCTGATTCAGACAGTTGGGTACAGGTGATCAAGACAAATTGATGAGCTACTGGCTGCAAATTTTTTCATGTAATCTGCAATTCGATTAATAAGTAATTTGAATGTTTATTTCTTTGTGTACGCGGGGAAAACACAGTTTTTGGTGTACATTATTTCTCAAAAAAGAAATAAAAAATCGGTGATAAAATTCCAGACAATGCATGTTGCAGTTCACAAAAATTCGGACAAATCCAAGCAAAATTGAGAAACGACCTAAAATTCGAGATAAGTCCAGGGTGTCAACAAGGAATTCTATCGGGTCAATTTCTAGTGCTCCCACCAAACCATTATAAATTTTCTATTAATTTGTCGGGTCATGATGCTGACCTTGTAGGGTTTTTGACCCGAGACACCCCTCTTATCTGGAACACTGTAGGTCGGTTATGTTGTCAGCCCTTCAATCATTATGTTTAATACAAATCAAAAGTGGTATGTTTAAATTGATGTTTAAATTGATCATTCTGATTACTCATTTTACCTTCAATCTTGGCCAAAACATCGTGGTCAAGATGACTCTGTGGAATTTTAATGGCTTTAAATGTCTTAACTTTGCCCTCAGTCCTGCTTTGAAGGTCTTTGACGGTGCATGACTTCTCTATGGCAAAAGCAATTGCCATCGCCTTGCTTGCATCTGTTTTATCTTTTAAATAGCCACTCACCTCCTATTTGAAATAGCAAAACAATAGAAAGAGTAAAGAAATAGAAATACTGTTAAAGAATAATCATTTACTAAAGGTTATTAAGAGGCAAAGGCCTGATTCAAACTTAATCCAGGCACTATTGTTATTGAGGGATGTAGAGTTCTGAGGAAACGCACTACATAATAACAAGTGTATGGCATACAAATTTAAAAAAAACCCAAAGACGGCACATTCCGCATATGACTTAAACAGTACAGTGCAAGTTACAGTACGTATACACCTAAAAACAAGATGCATGGTGTACACTGCTTTGGTCACTGTGCAAATTAAAGAACAACAATTTAAATCTCTTTTATCTTAACTATTCTATTCCTATGTTATATATATTAATTATATATATACTCATTTATTATTTGATATTTCCTTTCTTAGTATTATCTTGAGTTCTAAATGGTGCAAAAATAAACTTGGAACTTAAACTTGTGACATCCCTAGTGCATTAAAAACAATTTTATTTATTAACATACCTTGGATGACACCTGGGCAAACTCTTTTACAACAGTCGACTGAATGCCCACAGCAGGGACAAATTTGCCAATCATCCAAGGGCCTATAATGTGCGATGACTCAATTAACGTACTCCTCTTTTGAGGCAGAAATTAATTTAGCTGCACGCACCCATCTCCTTCAGAAAATAGATGCACACTACATTACTTAATACACTACTTAATGAATTTTTTCATGTATTGGAAGTTCTTTTGATAACATAATTTTATACCATCAACAAAAAGTGAATGTGGAAGAGGAATATCACAGGGGCCATAAATCAACGGGAAAAAACTCGGTCCGTAACTTACAGTGCGGACCTCGAACTCGGTTAGTAAGAGGTATTTACAAATGAAACTCATAACTGACTGTAATTAACTTAACTGACAGTACTGTACTTCATTGCATTTCCAAATATTTTCATTGTTAATTAATTTTTTATTTAATATGTTTCCTCCCTTATGAATTGAAGAAAGTTTTGTGAAAACATTTAGATATTCTTTATACAGGTATGTTTTTGGAACTGACTACAACATTATATGCTTACACTTGATTTGTCATCCTCAAGTTTTGCCAGCAGACTTTGTTGCAATCTGATAATGACGGGCACCTTCTTCACAGGTTTATTTTGCCTGACAACCTCATAAACAACACTGGAAGTATTGGGAGGAATCCCAGCTGAAGCATGAAACTAAATGGAAAAGAGAATCAGTTATAATTACCCCAAGTACCAAAATTATAATTTCATTTTATAACAACATAAAAAGCAAATTTAAATCTACAAATCCTGAGCAAAATGCACTGAACCACAAATTAGGCTTTAAAAATCATTGCAAATTACATGACATGGCGATATACTTACAATTGCACAAGTAAGTATGACTGTGGTCATGCCCTTCAACCATCGTGGCTGCAGTTCAGGCAGTAAGGTAGACAAGGTGTCCTTTACCTTGCTGTAGAACCTAGACAGATTGGTTTGCCAAGCATCCTTGAAGATTATCGCCCAGGCTAGCAAAAATCCCTGTGAAATAATAATAATAACAATAATAATAATAATAATAATAATAATAATAATAATAATAATAAACACTTTTGTCATACACAATTATTTAGTCTGGACTACCTGCTGACATAGCTGGGTCGTTTGACCTCTCAGATCTTCTACCATCCCATCTCATTATAGCTTGGTTATTTACATCAGGTGATGTTTCATATGAGTATTTTTCAGGACAGTATCTAAAAACAATTAACAAAGGAACTACTTACAGCATTTTCATTGACTATGGACTTGAGGCCTTTCTCCAAGGCATTTTCATTTTCTGAATTGAAGCGACTTCTGACATAATTGAACTTGAGGACACGCCCCTCAGCTCTTGAAAACAAAAGTTAATTCACAAAAATTAACTAATTGGCTAAGGACTAATAACACCAGAATTATTGGCATTTAGGAACCACTAAATTTTGTTAGGTTTATTTTTATTGCAAACACACACACACACACAAAAGAACATTTACATATGATTAAAGTCGAGCCCTACAATATATTGTATCGATCACTTTTATTACAGTAAATCCCTTAATTGGCATACAAATTACTAGATCACAAGCAAAAAAAAGTGTGGTTAAAAAAGAGAAAACACAACACGCGAGGTGCATGTGTAAAAGACTTCTATGCTTAGCGTTAAATTATTATAATACCCATCAACTAACTAGTTTTCCAACAAGCATGAATATCTATCAATTATTCTTAAGACCGACTTGCTGTATCGGTCACCTATACCTATGCAAGATAGAAAAAATCGATTTTCTGAAAATTTGCCAGGAAGAAGGTTTTTACTCACTTATTTTCAAACTGTAACTTTGAGGTTGTTTGGATTTTTATTTTCTTCTCCGGACAACATTTTGTATTTTGCCCCTAAAAGAGCCAAACTCGGCCCAGAAATTACACTTTTTCGAACGCTAGCAAGCCAAATTATTGCACCTAGCTGGAAAAGCTAACCCATGTTATTAAAATATAATGTTTTAGTAGTTATTTCGTGTTGCCAGATCCACATTTAATACGAACCTGAATTTTGAACAAAGTTTCAAAATTATACGCTACGCTGATGTCGTGTCACATCCAAATTTAGGTCAAATTCACGGACCAAAAAGTCAATCTGGTACATGGATTTACCTCCCAAAACTATTTTTCTGGATAAACATATCACTTCATTTTGCTTTTTATCGCAAATCTAGCTTGGGTAAATAAAACGCAAAAATTTGACAGCGTCTTGAAACCAGGCACTTGAGCTAATCGCTTGACATTTTGACCTTTCACGCCGTGCTTATTATCTCGAACACTGACCCTGAAATGTTCGCCTGTGGGTCTTAATTCCGGTGAAATAGTTGTTTTAAGCCTCCAGATATCAGCTATTGTAATTTAAAGACAGTTTCTAGCCGCAAACGAGTATATTTAGCAAAGGCTTATTTTGAACAATTAAGCCTAAACATTTGGCGGTTAACAAGCACAGACAATGTACGCAACAAAATGTCACTTTATAAATCGTTATCGAGAATAATCTTTAGTAAAACTAGAAGAATAAATAGTTGAATAACTACTTGGAGTTATTTCTTACCTTAATCTCGCCTATCTTGATAAGAAATGGTAACATTACTTTAAGCTACTTTTTGTGGCGTGACGAAGCACTTAGATTACATATTAACCATTGACACAGGGTTCCCAAGCTAATGAATGATTTGATTCGTTTTGTTTTTCGTTCGTTCGTCAGTCGGTATCGGCATTACAATTACATTTTCACAACCTCCGTGTTGACCCGCCAATTCTGTTAAGTAATATTATAATAGTTCCTAGTGACTGATGAATCCCCGCTAGACAGTTCAGCCTCTTGAGAGCTACACATGGGTGAGATATCTATTATTTCTGGGTGTAACAAAAAATAAATACTTGGAGTTATTTCTTACCTTAATCTCGCTTATCTTGATAAGAAATGGTAACATTGCTGGGTCTTCATAGCTTGTTCGAAACACTCTCAGTGGCCAGGGTACAAACAAAACCACAGTCACAGGAATGCTAAGGTCGCGTGAGAGCGTCCAAATTCTTACTATTTGTTTGGTTGTTTTTGTTTTTTTTTTTTGCAATTGATTGTTTTGTTGCTGTTTTTTTTTTCAACGAGCTCATTGTCTGGTGTCCACTTCCTGGTATCAAATTTCGCAGAATTGTGGTGCACGTGTTTTGGAGCTGTCTTGTTTAGCGCAATTAATATTTTCTTGTAAAAAGCGTTGTATCCTTTGGCCTTTCAAATTAACGTCAGATTTGGTTTTACTGGTATACAACATACGTAACCGGAGAATCCTGCGTTTATATTAAAGTTAAAAATTGTAATTTAATGACTTAATGTGGTTTTGCCACACTTGTGGGGGGAAGTTCTCAAGTGAACTCCTTACGTACCCACATTAAGGATGTGTCAAAATGTACCAGAGGCATTCGGGTTTGGAAAAGCACCTATTGTTTGGTCAGTGCAAGATGTTGCATGAGAGATGCACTCTGTTGGACTTGGCTAAAAAGAAATACCAGGCCCTTTTAGTCGAAGGCTCGAGTGAAGCAGTCTTGACAGTGCTTGAGCAAGGAGACTTCTCAGTAAGCACCAACACTTTACCCGAGGGGTGGGCCTTGAAGACAAACAAAAAGTTCACTCTATTCAGTGATACACAGACGAAATACTTGGAGGAAAAATTTAACCTTGGCCAGGCAGCAGGCCAAAAAAGAGGATCCCAGTAATGTAGCCCGAGACATGAGATTTGCCAAGAAGATGGATGGCTCACTGCTGTTCAAGAGAGATGAGTATCTCGCCACGCAGCAAGTATGGCCTTCTTTTTTTCTTCTAGAATGGCTGCAAAATGTCGTTATGATCAAGGTGATCTTTCAGTGCCAGATATCACAGTGGCAGAAGAGCAGCAGCAAATACCATACTTCAAGAAGTACAATTGCTGCATCCAATTGTATATGACAACCTAGACCGAGGAGGGGGGATATGCGGCCCCAAAGGGTACGGTTTTTTAGCCGTTTGGGTCTGAAATAGGGTATCAATTTTGACCATTTTGGTCTGAAATAGGGTATGGTTTGTGCACTCTAGTCTTGAATTCGGTATGTTTTTTAGAAGAAGCTACTTCTTCATCTTTAGCCGATAAGACCATCAACAAAAGCCCTTTTTTTGTCTTTTAATTATGTTTATGCCAACTGTGTACGTGAAATAGGTCTGAAATAGGGTTTCAAGTTTTTGGCAGGTCTGAAATAGGGTAAGGGTTTCAGGAAGACGACCGCACACCCCCACCCAATTTTTTCAGAGAGTACCCCTCCTCCCGGAACCTAGACACCTGTGCCCTGTACAAAGAAAAGCGGCTGAAGCAGCTCAGAATTGTAATGCTTCGTATTGTATTGGCAACTACTTTGACTTAGCAACGGAAGGCGGTTTTAATAACAAACGCAAGGTAGAACACATAGATGCTTTAAGTGGACTTGTTTCAGCTTGTGATTGTAATGAGTAAGACAGAAATGGAAATATGTAAACCACATGCACCCATATCGTTTCAATGTATCAGTGGCAAAGGAACATCTCATTAGCTCGTGGAGTATAGGGCAAGATAATAATTCGCAAATGAAACGATCTGAACCTGGCCGAGCTGAGAGAGTAACATCTAATGAGAACGGGCCCCCCACTGGCCTCCTAATTTCTAGCCTGCAGAGCACGCGTAAAACTGGGCAGTGGGGGAGCTTGTGCTGATGGAAGCACAGAACGGGACACTGGTTTTCGCCTCCCCTCCACCTCCCTTCCCCGTTTACGCCTGCAACACAGGCTAATCAATTCTTTCCGCCCAACACCCCACTTAACCTATTTTTCAGAGAATAACGTAGGGCTCATGTTTTACTCACTTTTAGTATGATAAACAGGTCGGTCACAAAAGTCTCAACAGTTTAGACAAGAAACTGTGTTCGCAAATGAAAGAGAGAAGAACGTGTTGTCTTTATAGGTTTTACATTCATCATGTAAAATGAGACAGAAATACTTTAATAGGTGTTTTTGTAGGTATTTTGCAGAACTTTAGCCGTGGAACAGGGGCGTGGGGTGGGGGAATTTGGAAGAATTTATCAAAGGAACTGAAACTATTAAATCATATAATTATTATATATTTCAGTTTAGTGTAATAATTTGTGTCTAAAATCGAAGTATTCTAGAACGTTCATTACCAGGTCTAATACAATTAATATAATATCAGTATGTGTAGGAGCAATAACAATAAGCTCCTGGTAAGAACCACGTGTAAATGTTACACCCAGAAATAATAAATATCTCACCCATGAGCAGCTTTCAAGAGGCTGAACTGTCTGGCGGGGATTCATCAGTCACTAGGAACTATTATAATAGTACTTAACAGAATTGGTGGGTCAACACGGAGGTTGTGAAAATGTAATTGAAGGGCTCGGGGCAAGAACGTCCTCCCGGTTTTTGGTCGATTTTCGATGTGCTCAATACAAACTGAGATTTGGCATGTGGACTTCATTCCAGTTAAAAAACATTGCTCTGTATTTGTTTTGGCTGATTTCCTCTTCGTTTTCGAGAAATAACGTATGCAAAAAACCCAAGTCAGCTCATTCCCTTGCGTATTAATATTCATGCGCGAATTGAATTACCTTTAGGGCACGTGAAATGATTGACGCTTGGAAAGTATTGTTTGATAGTGTGACGTAGACTATACATTTGGCGGTTAAAACATCGATTTAAGTTTCATTGATAGGAAACTTACGTGGCTGTGAGGTGTCGATTGCTAGCTAACTTTAATGGAAACTCGCCAGCCTGGTGGTCGAACGGACGTCATTTAAGTCTGTCGATCGGCAATTCAGACACTTCTGAAAGAAGCCAGTGGTGTTTCTCTGTGCGTGCCAAACGCTGGAACAAATCGGCGTTTCGCAGTACAGAGTACTGAGCCAGGCGGGACAGTCTGAAAGCAACTCTCGTCTTAAAAGCGGCCCGCAGTTGAGAGTCTTGGCCCATTTGCCAAAGGTTGCCGTGCTAGAAATTCGGAAATAAGAGTTGTTTTTTGACTTAGGCGAAAAATATCGGATGTTTGAAGACGTGTTGTGCGCGCTCGAAAGGATGTTTTTATGCCCACAATCCAATGCGACCACAGAGGGCGCTGCCTCCTTGAAAAGTTCTCGCGAGGACTGGAAATGAATATTCGCTCGGCTGCGGTGGGTAAATTTTCACTTCGGAGCGCGAACATTACGGAGAATTCATCAAAGAGTGGGAAATTCGGAAGACGAGCAGCCAGTCCGTTTTCGAACAGCTGAGTATCTTGCAAACAGTGCATTTTCCATCGGTTTTCATTTCTAAACGGCACTTTCAGAATAGTAAGTTTTGCGTGGTTTTGGCGGTTGAGAAACGTCGGCAATGGATTCATTTTCGTCGTCAAATGGAAAATATGGAACGAAAATGGTATTAAAATCAAACTAAATGACGACAGGTCAAGAATTTGGACAACATGCCTAACTAGTTCTGAAGATATTCTTTAGCTTCAAACTGCCGAAAATTTGCATACCCGGTATATATGAAATTCGATCGCACACAATGGGCTGTCACACGACTCGCGTGAAAATAATTTTAACTGTTTATCTGGGGTGAAAATGCTTTTTGCCGTTAATCTCGCGTGAAAATACTTTTTGATGATGTTTACAAGACTCCATATAAGCGAACTAACCGAGGTACTCGATGCAAAAGTGATTTATATGTTAAAATACGCCAGCATGTTTATCAGAGGACGCTGTCACCTTGTCACGTCATTTGTGCTTTGAATATTTGCTGCGTGCGGCAAAGAAAGTTTTCCTTGCACTGGTTTTCCAAGATACTCAGCTCATCGAAAACGGACTGACTGCTCGTCTTGCCGATTTCCCACTCTTAGATGAATTCTCCGTAATGTTCCCGCTCCGAAGTGAAAATTTTCCCACCGCAGCCGAGCGAATATTCATTTCCAGTCCTCGCGAGAACTTTTCAAGGAGACAGCGCCCTCTGTGGTCGCATTGGATTGTGGGCATAAAAACCTCCTTTCGAGCGCGCGCAACACGTCTTCAAACATCCGATATTTTCGCCTAAGTCAAAAAACAACTCTTATTTCCGAATTTCTAGCACGGCAACCTTTGGCAAATGGGCCAAGACTCTCAACTGCGGGCCGCTCTTAAGACGAGAGTTGCTTTCAGACTGTCCCGCCTGGCTCAGTACTCTGTACTGCGAAACGCCGATTTGTTCCAGCGTTTGGCACGCACAGAGAAACACCACTGGCTTCTTTCAGAAGTGTCTGACTTGCCGATCGACAGACTTAAATGACGTCCGTTCGACCACCAGGCTGGCGAGTTTCCATTAAAGTTAGCTAGCAATCGACACCTCACAGCCACGTAAGTTTCCTATCAATGAAACTTAAATCGATGTTTTAACCGCCAAATGTATAGTCTACGTCACACTATCAAACAATACTTTCCAAGCGTCGATCATTTCACGTGCCCTAAAGGTAATTCAATTCGCGCATGAATATTAATACGCAAGGGAATGAGCTGACTTGGGTTTTTTGCATACGTTATTTCTCGAAAACGAAAAGGAAATCAACCAAAACAAATACAGAGCAATGTTTTTTAACTGGAATGAAGTCCACATGCCAAATCTCAGTTTGTTTTGAGCACATCGAAAATCGACCAAAAACCGGGAGGACGTTCTTGCCCCGAGCCCTTCAATTGTTGTGGACGGCATTGAAATGAAGAAAAAGAATGAAAAAAGTACTGTTTTGGAAAGATGTCTTCCACAGTACCTTCAATTTGGCCATTTGAAAGTGTTATTTTCAAAGGACGGCAAAGAAATGCACCAAAATGTAAAATGAACATCTCGATCTGAGCGATGAAGGGCTCGGGGCAAGAACGTCCTCCCGGTTTTTGGTCGATTTTCGATGTGCTCAATACAAACTGAGATTTGGCATGTGGACTTCATTCCAGTTAAAAAACATTGCTCTGTATTTGTTTTGGCTGATTTCCTCTTCGTTTTCGAGAAATAACGTATGCAAAAAACCCAAGTCAGCTCATTCCCTTGCGTATTAATATTCATGCGCGAATTGAATTACCTTTAGGGCACGTGAAATGATTGACGCTTGGAAAGTATTGTTTGATAGTGTGACGTAGACTATACATTTGGCGGTTAAAACATCGATTTAAGTTTCATTGATAGGAAACTTACGTGGCTGTGAGGTGTCGATTGCTAGCTAACTTTAATGGAAACTCGCCAGCCTGGTGGTCGAACGGACGTCATTTAAGTCTGTCGATCGGCAATTCAGACACTTCTGAAAGAAGCCAGTGGTGTTTCTCTGTGCGTGCCAAACGCTGGAACAAATCGGCGTTTCGCAGTACAGAGTACTGAGCCAGGCGGGACAGTCTGAAAGCAACTCTCGTCTTAAAAGCGGCCCGCAGTTGAGAGTCTTGGCCCATTTGCCAAAGGTTGCCGTGCTAGAAATTCGGAAATAAGAGTTGTTTTTTGACTTAGGCGAAAAATATCGGATGTTTGAAGACGTGTTGTGCGCGCTCGAAAGGATGTTTTTATGCCCACAATCCAATGCGACCACAGAGGGCGCTGCCTCCTTGAAAAGTTCTCGCGAGGACTGGAAATGAATATTCGCTCGGCTGCGGTGGGTAAATTTTCACTTCGGAGCGCGAACATTACGGAGAATTCATCAAAGAGTGGGAAATTCGGAAGACGAGCAGCCAGTCCGTTTTCGAACAGCTGAGTATCTTGCAAACAGTGCATTTTCCATCGGTTTTCATTTCTAAACGGCACTTTCAGAATAGTAAGTTTTGCGTGGTTTTGGCGGTTGAGAAACGTCGGCAATGGATTCATTTTCGTCGTCAAATGGAAAATATGGAACGAAAATGGTATTAAAATCAAACTAAATGACGACAGGTCAAGAATTTGGACAACATGCCTAACTAGTTCTGAAGATATTCTTTAGCTTCAAACTGCCGAAAATTTGCATACCCGGTATATATGAAATTCGATCGCACACAATGGGCTGTCACACGACTCGCGTGAAAATAATTTTAACTGTTTATCTGGGGTGAAAATGCTTTTTGCCGTTAATCTCGCGTGAAAATACTTTTTGATGATGTTTACAAGACTCCATATAAGCGAACTAACCGAGGTACTCGATGCAAAAGTGATTTATATGTTAAAATACGCCAGCATGTTTATCAGAGGACGCTGTCACCTTGTCACGTCATTTGTGCTTTGAATATTTGCTGCGTGCGGCAAAGAAAGTTTTCCTTGCACTGGTTTTCCAAGATACTCAGCTCATCGAAAACGGACTGACTGCTCGTCTTGCCGATTTCCCACTCTTAGATGAATTCTCCGTAATGTTCCCGCTCCGAAGTGAAAATTTTCCCACCGCAGCCGAGCGAATATTCATTTCCAGTCCTCGCGAGAACTTTTCAAGGAGACAGCGCCCTCTGTGGTCGCATTGGATTGTGGGCATAAAAACCTCCTTTCGAGCGCGCGCAACACGTCTTCAAACATCCGATATTTTCGCCTAAGTCAAAAAACAACTCTTATTTCCGAATTTCTAGCACGGCAACCTTTGGCAAATGGGCCAAGACTCTCAACTGCGGGCCGCTCTTAAGACGAGAGTTGCTTTCAGACTGTCCCGCCTGGCTCAGTACTCTGTACTGCGAAACGCCGATTTGTTCCAGCGTTTGGCACGCACAGAGAAACACCACTGGCTTCTTTCAGAAGTGTCTGACTTGCCGATTGACAGACTTAAATGACGTCCGTTCGACCACCAGGCTGGCGAGTTTCCATTAAAGTTAGCTAGCAATCGACACCTCACAGCCACGTAAGTTTCCTATCAATGAAACTTAAATCGATGTTTTAACCGCCAAATGTATAGTCTACGTCACACTATCAAACAATACTTTCCAAGCGTCGATCATTTCACGTGCCCTAAAGGTAATTCAATTCGCGCATGAATATTAATACGCAAGGGAATGAGCTGACTTGGGTTTTTTGCATACGTTATTTCTCGAAAACGAAAAGGAAATCAACCAAAACAAATACAGAGCAATGTTTTTTAACTGGAATGAAGTCCACATGCCAAATCTCAGTTTGTTTTGAGCACATCGAAAATCGACCAAAAACCGGGAGGACGTTCTTGCCCCGAGCCCTTCAATTGTTGTGGACGGCATTGAAATGAAGAAAAAGAATGAAAAAAGTACTGTTTTGGAAAGATGTCTTCCACAGTACCTTCAATTTGGCCATTTGAAAGTGTTATTTTCAAAGGACGGCAAAGAAATGCACCAAAATGTAAAATGAACATCTCGATCTGAGCGATGAAGGGCTCGGGGCAAGAACGTCCTCCCGGTTTTTGGTCGATTTTCGATGTGCTCAATACAAACTGAGATTTGGCATGTGGACTTCATTCCAGTTAAAAAACATTGCTCTGTATTTGTTTTGGCTGATTTCCTCTTCGTTTTCGAGAAATAACGTATGCAAAAAACCCAAGTCAGCTCATTCCCTTGCGTATTAATATTCATGCGCGAATTGAATTACCTTTAGGGCACGTGAAATGATTGACGCTTGGAAAGTATTGTTTGATAGTGTGACGTAGACTATACATTTGGCGGTTAAAACATCGATTTAAGTTTCATTGATAGGAAACTTACGTGGCTGTGAGGTGTCGATTGCTAGCTAACTTTAATGGAAACTCGCCAGCCTGGTGGTCGAACGGACGTCATTTAAGTCTGTCGATCGGCAATTCAGACACTTCTGAAAGAAGCCAGTGGTGTTTCTCTGTGCGTGCCAAACGCTGGAACAAATCGGCGTTTCGCAGTACAGAGTACTGAGCCAGGCGGGACAGTCTGAAAGCAACTCTCGTCTTAAAAGCGGCCCGCAGTTGAGAGTCTTGGCCCATTTGCCAAAGGTTGCCGTGCTAGAAATTCGGAAATAAGAGTTGTTTTTTGACTTAGGCGAAAAATATCGGATGTTTGAAGACGTGTTGTGCGCGCTCGAAAGGATGTTTTTATGCCCACAATCCAATGCGACCACAGAGGGCGCTGCCTCCTTGAAAAGTTCTCGCGAGGACTGGAAATGAATATTCGCTCGGCTGCGGTGGGTAAATTTTCACTTCGGAGCGCGAACATTACGGAGAATTCATCAAAGAGTGGGAAATTCGGAAGACGAGCAGCCAGTCCGTTTTCGAACAGCTGAGTATCTTGCAAACAGTGCATTTTCCATCGGTTTTCATTTCTAAACGGCACTTTCAGAATAGTAAGTTTTGCGTGGTTTTGGCGGTTGAGAAACGTCGGCAATGGATTCATTTTCGTCGTCAAATGGAAAATATGGAACGAAAATGGTATTAAAATCAAACTAAATGACGACAGGTCAAGAATTTGGACAACATGCCTAACTAGTTCTGAAGATATTCTTTAGCTTCAAACTGCCGAAAATTTGCATACCCGGTATATATGAAATTCGATCGCACACAATGGGCTGTCACACGACTCGCGTGAAAATAATTTTAACTGTTTATCTGGGGTGAAAATGCTTTTTGCCGTTAATCTCGCGTGAAAATACTTTTTGATGATGTTTACAAGACTCCATATAAGCGAACTAACCGAGGTACTCGATGCAAAAGTGATTTATATGTTAAAATACGCCAGCATGTTTATCAGAGGACGCTGTCACCTTGTCACGTCATTTGTGCTTTGAATATTTGCTGCGTGCGGCAAAGAAAGTTTTCCTTGCACTGGTTTTCCAAGATACTCAGCTCATCGAAAACGGACTGACTGCTCGTCTTGCCGATTTCCCACTCTTAGATGAATTCTCCGTAATGTTCCCGCTCCGAAGTGAAAATTTTCCCACCGCAGCCGAGCGAATATTCATTTCCAGTCCTCGCGAGAACTTTTCAAGGAGACAGCGCCCTCTGTGGTCGCATTGGATTGTGGGCATAAAAACCTCCTTTCGAGCGCGCGCAACACGTCTTCAAACATCCGATATTTTCGCCTAAGTCAAAAAACAACTCTTATTTCCGAATTTCTAGCACGGCAACCTTTGGCAAATGGGCCAAGACTCTCAACTGCGGGCCGCTCTTAAGACGAGAGTTGCTTTCAGACTGTCCCGCCTGGCTCAGTACTCTGTACTGCGAAACGCCGATTTGTTCCAGCGTTTGGCACGCACAGAGAAACACCACTGGCTTCTTTCAGAAGTGTCTGACTTGCCGATCGACAGACTTAAATGACGTCCGTTCGACCACCAGGCTGGCGAGTTTCCATTAAAGTTAGCTAGCAATCGACACCTCACAGCCACGTAAGTTTCCTATCAATGAAACTTAAATCGATGTTTTAACCGCCAAATGTATAGTCTACGTCACACTATCAAACAATACTTTCCAAGCGTCATCATTTCACGTGCCCTAAAGGTAATTCAATTCGCGCATGAATATTAATACGCAAGGGAATGAGCTGACTTGGGTTTTTTGCATACGTTATTTCTCGAAAACGAAAAGGAAATCAACCAAAACAAATACAGAGCAATGTTTTTTAACTGGAATGAAGTCCACATGCCAAATCTCAGTTTGTTTTGAGCACATCGAAAATCGACCAAAAACCGGGAGGACGTTCTTGCCCCGAGCCCTTCAATTGTTGTGGACGGCATTGAAATGAAGAAAAAGAATGAAAAAAGTACTGTTTTGGAAAGATGTCTTCCACAGTACCTTCAATTTGGCCATTTGAAAGTGTTATTTTCAAAGGACGGCAAAGAAATGCACCAAAATGTAAAATGAACATCTCGATCTGAGCGATGAAGGGCTCGGGGCAAGAACGTCCTCCCGGTTTTTGGTCGATTTTCGATGTGCTCAATACAAACTGAGATTTGGCATGTGGACTTCATTCCAGTTAAAAAACATTGCTCTGTATTTGTTTTGGCTGATTTCCTCTTCGTTTTCGAGAAATAACGTATGCAAAAAACCCAAGTCAGCTCATTCCCTTGCGTATTAATATTCATGCGCGAATTGAATTACCTTTAGGGCACGTGAAATGATTGACGCTTGGAAAGTATTGTTTGATAGTGTGACGTAGACTATACATTTGGCGGTTAAAACATCGATTTAAGTTTCATTGATAGGAAACTTACGTGGCTGTGAGGTGTCGATTGCTAGCTAACTTTAATGGAAACTCGCCAGCCTGGTGGTCGAACGGACGTCATTTAAGTCTGTCGATCGGCAATTCAGACACTTCTGAAAGAAGCCAGTGGTGTTTCTCTGTGCGTGCCAAACGCTGGAACAAATCGGCGTTTCGCAGTACAGAGTACTGAGCCAGGCGGGACAGTCTGAAAGCAACTCTCGTCTTAAAAGCGGCCCGCAGTTGAGAGTCTTGGCCCATTTGCCAAAGGTTGCCGTGCTAGAAATTCGGAAATAAGAGTTGTTTTTTGACTTAGGCGAAAAATATCGGATGTTTGAAGACGTGTTGTGCGCGCTCGAAAGGATGTTTTTATGCCCACAATCCAATGCGACCACAGAGGGCGCTGCTCCTTGAAAAGTTCTCGCGAGGACTGGAAATGAATATTCGCTCGGCTGCGGTGGGTAAATTTTCACTTCGGAGCGCGAACATTACGGAGAATTCATCAAAGAGTGGGAAATTCGGAAGACGAGCAGTCCAGTCCGTTTTCGAACAGCTGAGTATCTTGCAAACAGTGCATTTTCCATCGGTTTTCATTTCTAAACGGCACTTTCAGAATAGTAAGTTTTGCGTGGTTTTGGCGGTTGAGAAACGTCGGCAATGGATTCATTTTCGTCGTCAAATGGAAAATATGGAACGAAAATGGTATTAAAATCAAACTAAATGACGACAGGTCAAGAATTTGGACAACATGCCTAACTAGTTCTGAAGATATTCTTTAGCTTCAAACTGCCGAAAATTTGCATACCCGGTATATATGAAATTCGATCGCACACAATGGGCTGTCACACGACTCGCGTGAAAATAATTTTAACTGTTTATCTGGGGTGAAAATGCTTTTTGCCGTTAATCTCGCGTGAAAATACTTTTTGATGATGTTTACAAGACTCCATATAAGCGAACTAACCGAGGTACTCGATGCAAAAGTGATTTATATGTTAAAATACGCCAGCATGTTTATCAGAGGACGCTGTCACCTTGTCACGTCATTTGTGCTTTGAATATTTGCTGCGTGCGGCAAAGAAAGTTTTCCTTGCACTGGTTTTCCAAGATACTCAGCTCATCGAAAACGGACTGACTGCTCGTCTTGCCGATTTCCCACTCTTAGATGAATTCTCCGTAATGTTCCCGCTCCGAAGTGAAAATTTTCCCACCGCAGCCGAGCGAATATTCATTTCCAGTCCTCGCGAGAACTTTTCAAGGAGACAGCGCCCTCTGTGGTCGCATTGGATTGTGGGCATAAAAACCTCCTTTCGAGCGCGCGCAACACGTCTTCAAACATCCGATATTTTCGCCTAAGTCAAAAAACAACTCTTATTTCCGAATTTCTAGCACGGCAACCTTTGGCAAATGGGCCAAGACTCTCAACTGCGGGCCGCTCTTAAGACGAGAGTTGCTTTCAGACTGTCCCGCCTGGCTCAGTACTCTGTACTGCGAAACGCCGATTTGTTCCAGCGTTTGGCACGCACAGAGAAACACCACTGGCTTCTTTCAGAAGTGTCTGACTTGCCGATCGACAGACTTAAATGACGTCCGTTCGACCACCAGGCTGGCGAGTTTCCATTAAAGTTAGCTAGCAATCGACACCTCACAGCCACGTAAGTTTCCTATCAATGAAACTTAAATCGATGTTTTAACCGCCAAATGTATAGTCTACGTCACACTATCAAACAATACTTTCCAAGCGTCGATCATTTCACGTGCCCTAAAGGTAATTCAATTCGCGCATGAATATTAATACGCAAGGGAATGAGCTGACTTGGGTTTTTTGCATACGTTATTTCTCGAAAACGAAAAGGAAATCAACCAAAACAAATACAGAGCAATGTTTTTTAACTGGAATGAAGTCCACATGCCAAATCTCAGTTTGTTTTGAGCACATCGAAAATCGACCAAAAACCGGGAGGACGTTCTTGCCCGAGCCCTTCAATTGTTGTGGACGGCATTGAAATGAAGAAAAAGAATGAAAAAAGTACTGTTTTGGAAAGATGTCTTCCACAGTACCTTCAATTTGGCCATTTGAAAGTGTTATTTTCAAAGGACGGCAAAGAAATGCACCAAAATGTAAAATGAACATCTCGATCTGAGCGATGAAGGGCTCGGGGCAAGAACGTCCTCCCGGTTTTTGGTCGATTTTCGATGTGCTCAATACAAACTGAGATTTGGCATGTGGACTTCATTCCAGTTAAAAAACATTGCTCTGTATTTGTTTTGGCTGATTTCCTCTTCGTTTTCGAGAAATAACGTATGCAAAAAACCCAAGTCAGCTCATTCCCTTGCGTATTAATATTCATGCGCGAATTGAATTACCTTTAGGGCACGTGAAATGATTGACGCTTGGAAAGTATTGTTTGATAGTGTGACGTAGACTATACATTTGGCGGTTAAAACATCGATTTAAGTTTCATTGATAGGAAACTTACGTGGCTGTGAGGTGTCGATTGCTAGCTAACTTTAATGGAAACTCGCCAGCCTGGTGGTCGAACGGACGTCATTTAAGTCTGTCGATCGGCAATTCAGACACTTCTGAAAGAAGCCAGTGGTGTTTCTCTGTGCGTGCCAAACGCTGGAACAAATCGGCGTTTCGCAGTACAGAGTACTGAGCCAGGCGGGACAGTCTGAAAGCAACTCTCGTCTTAAAAGCGGCCCGCAGTTGAGAGTCTTGGCCCATTTGCCAAAGGTTGCCGTGCTAGAAATTCGGAAATAAGAGTTGTTTTTTGACTTAGGCGAAAAATATCGGATGTTTGAAGACGTGTTGTGCGCGCTCGAAAGGATGTTTTTATGCCCACAATCCAATGCGACCACAGAGGGCGCTGCCTCCTTGAAAAGTTCTCGCGAGGACTGGAAATGAATATTCGCTCGGCTGCGGTGGGTAAATTTTCACTTCGGAGCGCGAACATTACGGAGAATTCATCAAAGAGTGGGAAATTCGGAAGACGAGCAGCCAGTCCGTTTTCGAACAGCTGAGTATCTTGCAAACAGTGCATTTTCCATCGGTTTTCATTTCTAAACGGCACTTTCAGAATAGTAAGTTTTGCGTGGTTTTGGCGGTTGAGAAACGTCGGCAATGGATTCATTTTCGTCGTCAAATGGAAAATATGGAACGAAAATGGTATTAAAATCAAACTAAATGACGACAGGTCAAGAATTTGGACAACATGCCTAACTAGTTCTGAAGATATTCTTTAGCTTCAAACTGCCGAAAATTTGCATACCCGGTATATATGAAATTCGATCGCACACAATGGGCTGTCACACGACTCGCGTGAAAATAATTTTAACTGTTTATCTGGGGTGAAAATGCTTTTTGCCGTTAATCTCGCGTGAAAATACTTTTTGATGATGTTTACAAGACTCCATATAAGCGAACTAACCGAGGTACTCGATGCAAAAGTGATTTATATGTTAAAATACGCCAGCATGTTTATCAGAGGACGCTGTCACCTTGTCACGTCATTTGTGCTTTGAATATTTGCTGCGTGCGGCAAAGAAAGTTTTCCTTGCACTGGTTTTCCAAGATACTCAGCTCATCGAAAACGGACTGACTGCTCGTCTTGCCGATTTCCCACTCTTAGATGAATTCTCCGTAATGTTCCCGCTCCGAAGTGAAAATTTTCCCACCGCAGCCGAGCGAATATTCATTTCCAGTCCTCGCGAGAACTTTTCAAGGAGACAGCGCCCTCTGTGGTCGCATTGGATTGTGGGCATAAAAACCTCCTTTCGAGCGCGCGCAACACGTCTTCAAACATCCGATATTTTCGCCTAAGTCAAAAAACAACTCTTATTTCCGAATTTCTAGCACGGCAACCTTTGGCAAATGGGCCAAGACTCTCAACTGCGGGCCGCTCTTAAGACGAGAGTTGCTTTCAGACTGTCCCGCCTGGCTCAGTACTCTGTACTGCGAAACGCCGATTTGTTCCAGCGTTTGGCACGCACAGAGAAACACCACTGGCTTCTTTCAGAAGTGTCTGACTTGCCGATCGACAGACTTAAATGACGTCCGTTCGACCACCAGGCTGGCGAGTTTCCATTAAAGTTAGCTAGCAATCGACACCTCACAGCCACGTAAGTTTCCTATCAATGAAACTTAAATCGATGTTTTAACCGCCAAATGTATAGTCTACGTCACACTATCAAACAATACTTTCCAAGCGTCGATCATTTCACGTGCCCTAAAGGTAATTCAATTCGCGCATGAATATTAATACGCAAGGGAATGAGCTGACTTGGGTTTTTTGCATACGTTATTTCTCGAAAACGAAAAGGAAATCAACCAAAACAAATACAGAGCAATGTTTTTTAACTGGAATGAAGTCCACATGCCAAATCTCAGTTTGTTTTGAGCACATCGAAAATCGACCAAAAACCGGGAGGACGTTCTTGCCCCGAGCCCTTCAATTGTTGTGGACGGCATTGAAATGAAGAAAAAGAATGAAAAAAGTACTGTTTTGGAAAGATGTCTTCCACAGTACCTTCAATTTGGCCATTTGAAAGTGTTATTTTCAAAGGACGGCAAAGAAATGCACCAAAATGTAAAATGAACATCTCGATCTGAGCGATGAAGGGCTCGGGGCAAGAACGTCCTCCCGGTTTTTGGTCGATTTTCGATGTGCTCAATACAAACTGAGATTTGGCATGTGGACTTCATTCCAGTTAAAAAACATTGCTCTGTATTTGTTTTGGCTGATTTCCTCTTCGTTTTCGAGAAATAACGTATGCAAAAAACCCAAGTCAGCTCATTCCCTTGCGTATTAATATTCATGCGCGAATTGAATTACCTTTAGGGCACGTGAAATGATTGACGCTTGGAAAGTATTGTTTGATAGTGTGACGTAGACTATACATTTGGCGGTTAAAACATCGATTTAAGTTTCATTGATAGGAAACTTACGTGGCTGTGAGGTGTCGATTGCTAGCTAACTTTAATGGAAACTCGCCAGCCTGGTGGTCGAACGGACGTCATTTAAGTCTGTCGATCGGCAATTCAGACACTTCTGAAAGAAGCCAGTGGTGTTTCTCTGTGCGTGCCAAACGCTGGAACAAATCGGCGTTTCGCAGTACAGAGTACTGAGCCAGGCGGGACAGTCTGAAAGCAACTCTCGTCTTAAAAGCGGCCCGCAGTTGAGAGTCTTGGCCCATTTGCCAAAGGTTGCCGTGCTAGAAATTCGGAAATAAGAGTTGTTTTTTGACTTAGGCGAAAAATATCGGATGTTTGAAGACGTGTTGTGCGCGCTCGAAAGGATGTTTTTATGCCCACAATCCAATGCGACCACAGAGGGCGCTGCCTCCTTGAAAAGTTCTCGCGAGGACTGGAAATGAATATTCGCTCGGCTGCGGTGGGTAAATTTTCACTTCGGAGCGCGAACATTACGGAGAATTCATCAAAGAGTGGGAAATTCGGAAGACGAGCAGCCAGTCCGTTTTCGAACAGCTGAGTATCTTGCAAACAGTGCATTTTCCATCGGTTTTCATTTCTAAACGGCACTTTCAGAATAGTAAGTTTTGCGTGGTTTTGGCGGTTGAGAAACGTCGGCAATGGATTCATTTTCGTCGTCAAATGGAAAATATGGAACGAAAATGGTATTAAAATCAAACTAAATGACGACAGGTCAAGAATTTGGACAACATGCCTAACTAGTTCTGAAGATATTCTTTAGCTTCAAACTGCCGAAAATTTGCATACCCGGTATATATGAAATTCGATCGCACACAATGGGCTGTCACACGACTCGCGTGAAAATAATTTTAACTGTTTATCTGGGGTGAAAATGCTTTTTGCCGTTAATCTCGCGTGAAAATACTTTTTGATGATGTTTACAAGACTCCATATAAGCGAACTAACCGAGGTACTCGATGCAAAAGTGATTTATATGTTAAAATACGCCAGCATGTTTATCAGAGGACGCTGTCACCTTGTCACGTCATTTGTGCTTTGAATATTTGCTGCGTGCGGCAAAGAAAGTTTTCCTTGCACTGGTTTTCCAAGATACTCAGCTCATCGAAAACGGACTGACTGCTCGTCTTGCCGATTTCCCACTCTTAGATGAATTCTCCGTAATGTTCCCGCTCCGAAGTGAAAATTTTCCCACCGCAGCCGAGCGAATATTCATTTCCAGTCCTCGCGAGAACTTTTCAAGGAGACAGCGCCCTCTGTGGTCGCATTGGATTGTGGGCATAAAAACCTCCTTTCGAGCGCGCGCAACACGTCTTCAAACATCCGATATTTTCGCCTAAGTCAAAAAACAACTCTTATTTCCGAATTTCTAGCACGGCAACCTTTGGCAAATGGGCCAAGACTCTCAACTGCGGGCCGCTCTTAAGACGAGAGTTGCTTTCAGACTGTCCCGCCTGGCTCAGTACTCTGTACTGCGAAACGCCGATTTGTTCCAGCGTTTGGCACGCACAGAGAAACACCACTGGCTTCTTTCAGAAGTGTCTGACTTGCCGATCGACAGACTTAAATGACGTCCGTTCGACCACCAGGCTGGCGAGTTTCCATTAAAGTTAGCTAGCAATCGACACCTCACAGCCACGTAAGTTTCCTATCAATGAAACTTAAATCGATGTTTTAACCGCCAAATGTATAGTCTACGTCACACTATCAAACAATACTTTCCAAGCGTCGATCATTTCACGTGCCCTAAAGGTAATTCAATTCGCGCATGAATATTAATACGCAAGGGAATGAGCTGACTTGGGTTTTTTGCATACGTTATTTCTCGAAAACGAAAAGGAAATCAACCAAAACAAATACAGAGCAATGTTTTTTAACTGGAATGAAGTCCACATGCCAAATCTCAGTTTGTTTTGAGCACATCGAAAATCGACCAAAAACCGGGAGGACGTTCTTGCCCCGAGCCCTTCAATTGTAATGCCGACACCGACTGACGATAAGCGAACGAAAAAGAAAACGAATCGAATCATTCATTAGCTTGGGAACCCTGTGTCAATGGTTAATATGTAATCCGAGTGCTTCGTCACGCCACGAAAAGTAGCTTAAAGACGTCAGCAGCAATGTTACCATTTCTTATCAAGATAGGCGAGATTAAGGTAAGAAATAACTCCAAGTAGTTATTCAACTATTTATTCTTCTAGTTTTCCTAAAGATTATTCTCGATAACGATTTATAAAGCGACATTTTGTTGCGTGCATTGTCTGTGCTCGTTAACCGCCAATGTTTAGGCTTAATTATTCAAAATAAGCCTTTGCTAAATATACTCGTTTGCGGCTAGAAACTGTCTTTAAATTACAATAGCTGATATCTGGAGGCTTAAAACAACTATTTCACCGGAATTAAGACCCACAGGCGGACATTTCAGGGTCAGTGTTCGAGATAATAATCGCGGCGTGAAAGGTCAAAATGTCAAGCGATTAGCTCAAGTGCCTGGTTTCAAGACGCTGTCAAATTTTTGCGTTTTATTTACCCAAGCTAGATTTGCGATAAAAAGCAAAATGAAGTGATATGTTTATCCAGAAAAATAGTTTTGGGAGGTAAATCCATGTACCAGATTGACTTTTTGGTCCATAAATTTGACCTAAATTTGGATGTGTCGCGACATCAGCGTAGCGTATAATTTTGAAAATTTTTTAAAAATTCAAGTTCGTATTAAATGTGGATCTGGCAACACGAAATAACTACTAAAACATTATATTTTAATAACATGGGTTAGCTTTTCCAGCTAGGTGCAATAATTTGGCTTGCTAGCGTTCGCAAAAAGTGTAATTTCAGGGCCGAGTTTGGCTCTTTTAGGGGCAAAATACAAAATGTTGTCCGGAGAAGAAAATAAAAATCCAAACAACCTCAAAATTACAGTTTTAAAATAAGTGAGTAAAAACCTTCTTCCTGACAAATTTTCAGAAAATCGATTTTTTCTATCTTGCATAGGTATAGGTGACTAGTACAGCAAGTCACTCTTAAACACTAATCAAGTATAAAATACACCACAGTAACAAGTTAAACTTTGGTGATGTTTACCTTGGAATTACATCATCATTTAAGGTCAGCAATAAACTCCCTCCAGGGGTGGTGACTCCTGCAGTTTTTGATCCCATCATCAGTCCACTTTGCAAGTTGACAATAAATTCAGCAAGATGGGATGAAAAAACCGGGTCATCTACCATGACCACAAGATTGGTTTTACTTGTTGTTTCTCTTAAGACTGGTCTGTGAAATTTAGAAAATATAAAAAGAGCTAAGATACTCGGGATAAAAGAATTCAGCAATATAAACTTTCACTTTATGTTGTCAAACAGTCACCATGAAATTCAACAAAATTTAAAGGAGGCCAATAATTTATTATGATGAATGGAAAACCACACTTACACAGAAGTTCCTGATTGGCTTTGGTCACCGGGGAGCATGGTGGGATGTCTCCTTAAAGGCACCCCCTGTCACTTTGCCAAGAGGTCCATTGTGAGGGACTTGCCCACGTTTCTCTCAGCCAGAGAGGAGTGCAGCATGGCAATGGAGCTTTCATCTGTTTGGCAGAAGATATAAAATATTGTTCTGAACATTAAACAATCTTCTCCATTACACTAAGTGATCTGCAAATTAATGACTTCTATAAATGTATCATTAAGTATCAAATCATAAACAAACCATCTTTAGCAACATTCTTCTTTTCTAATCAAAGTGACATTAAACGTGGGTTGCGATAAACTTTTCAGGTGTTCAAGATAATAATATTATATCAATATCCTTCACAGCAAATTTATAAGGCCATTCAGGGAAAATGAATGGAGCTGGCAAACCAAGCTTGAACTGGCATGAGCAAGTTGTTTGAACAGTTTTCTGGCATTTTGCAACCCCAGGAAATAAGTAATGTCTTGACTGGTTATGACTCCAAAATATTCTTCCCATCCCCTTTTTTACCTTTTTTCCATCCCCAGTAACCAAATCTCAGTCCCAGTGACCAAAATCCCATTTTCCGAAGGCTAAGCCAGGACAATCCAAGCTGCCATTTTACCCCTTCAGGATCTATTTAAGTATTTGGAGTACCTTGAAACTACATAAATAAACAATGTGCAATACAAATTTACCACATCTACATCTACATTATTTCTTTCCAATGCTTTACACATCAATTCAAGAAGAGGGAAAAAGTTCTGATATCATACTTTTTAATTAATTAAAGAATTTGTCATTTTAACCACAATTAAATTACTAGTTCAGTAAATTTAGGCTTAGGGAAGATGTTCCAGCAACTTCTAAACATATACGAAGACTTCTGTAGAAATTCGGTAGTTGTTATTGCGAATTCAGATATCAACTAACAATTACTACCGGTATGCTGGCATATGCTGGACTATTTTCGGTGAGTTCGTATGCGTCCCATTTTTTCAGGCAGATTATTTTTTTTCAATTTTCTAACCATGTTTTGGACCCGCAGAGGTGATACTCATGTATGATCCTTGAGAGTTGATAGGTCTACCCGTGCAGAAGCACAGCAATAAGGCAACAGGAAGAAATGTCTACTTACTCCATGAGTCTTCATTGTCAACATTTAAAAGTCTTGACAAAACAAATGACGTTGCAAGCTTCATGGATATGGTGTTTGTTAAAAATCCTTTACATGCTTCAAGAAACCTATAGAAAAGAAAAAAGAGAAAAAAACATGATAACTAAAAACAAATCAAGGAGAAAATGCTAAAAGTATTAAGATCGATTAATGCAACAAGGGATAATCTTTCATGTGTAATTCAGGATTGTAGGGGTGTTCATATATTTCAGGTTAAATTTGATCTCAGGTTATTTTTTATTTAACCTAGGTCAAAATGAAATTCCTTTGTCTTCTCATGGATATAATAATTTATAAGGTTAGGAGACAAAGGAATCTGATTTTGACCTCATTTCATTTCATTTCATTTCATTTTGAGGTTACCGGTACATGTATAAAAAATAATCTTACATCAAATTAAACCTGTAACATAAGCTTAATATATATTTTAACCAATCGTCAGGAATATAGGACTGTTGTATACCACATATATACCAAAAGATGTGAAAATTAAATACAAGCCATTAAAATGTTTAAAACTTTACAAAACTTGATTCCCAACATTAAGATCATATACCTTCTAGATACACTGCAGAGATGATTCTTGTCTTCTATCAGATGGCGGTGTACAGAGACTTCAAATCCTTTAAGACTATCATCTAGAAACAAATAACGTTGCTCCTCTTTTTGAAGGACTTTCTTCTTGTGAACATGGACCTGTACGTCATATGCATAATTTAGTAAGAAATATCTTCTATCGATACTTCTTAATTTCAGTCCAAGAATGATAAAGATCTCTCTACAGGCTTAAGTTTTATTTAACTATCTTTTCAATGAAGACTTACTAGTTTTTGTGCAAAAAACAATATTCAACAATATTCAATTCTTTTTTATTTACACGCTGCTAGCTATACCCTGCAAGCAGAGGCTCTAGATAAGTCTTCTGTTTCTTCGTACCTCGCTTGAAAGGCACCAATAATCCTTTCCAAGTGGTTGCTTGCGGATAGATGAAGCAGCATAATATCGCCTCACAGAGCTGCCGTAGTACTCCTCTTTGAGGAAAGCGTGGTACCTCTCCAAAAGGCCACCTTCTGTCGCTCTTGTTTATTACAACTTTGTTGTCGCTCTACGTGTATTTCGTTTTGATGTTCCTTCTCAGTTTATGGTGTGTCTTATAACCAAGTGTTATACAGAAATTTTCCATTAGAAAAATTGACACCGATGAGTTGCTGAGTTGGGGGTGCATCTTATAGCCGAGTGCGCCTTATAACTGAAAAACTACGGTACATTGATAATTGTTGAAAAGCCATTTTAGTTAGGTCTCATAACAGTGCATTGTACCTTTGACTTTTGAGAAACAGAAATACCAACCTCCAGAGACAACTTCTTAAGCTCTGGCAAAGACAAATCCTATATGTTGGACATGTCAAAGGAACAATCTCTTATCTTGGCATGGAGCAAGGCTGGATCACCTACAGTGTATTAGATGAAAAATGTTGATGTCATCAAA
>JAEMWC010000224.1:177500-212500 GCA_016490735.1 Pachyseris speciosa
CTTTCTGTCCCGGATGGGGTCGTGGGCTTGACAATTGACTTCCACAAAGACGACAGTGATCAACCTCTGGACAGTAGAAGCTTGCCCAACCATTTTTAGATCTTTCAGGGTCATTAGAGTGGCTGTCATTTAAGGCAATCATATCCAAAATATTGGCAGGAATGTCGTAAGGCAAAGAGTTTAGCACGTTGAGCTTGATGGTAGAATCTCTTGAGATACCAGTACTGCTTTCCGAGACATTGCATGAAGCAGACGTAGTTGCTGTTGCTATCAGCTGGGAAGGGGAAGGGCTCAGAGAAGTGGATATGACAGAGTCAACCCCAGATGTTGCCTCCGCCCGAGCTGAAGATGTTGCTGGCATTAAGATTTCCACACTGTAGAAACACAAAAGGGTATGACAGTGTATGCATATTTTCTTTTTCTTTTCCTGCCTCGTGACACTGCCATAACCTTTACAGTCACTTGAAGAACAGTCAATCTTCCGATTTGCCAGTGTAAGATGAACAAATCCAATTGGGTTTGAAGAAGAAGGTGGCCCATAAACACAGAAAACAGATTCTGATAGCCGATACAAATGAGGAAATGGAACGGCGTTCATAACCGCAATCAATCTGTCCTTGGTAACTTGATCTCCTTTGTATTGGGAACTAACCTCTGGTGTCAAAGTATGACTGGACAGTGGTTGAACGGCTTCCTCTGATTTCACAATGTGTGGACAGGTAAATGAATGAGCATTATTGCTGTTAACAAATGCAGCTCTGGCAAGCTTGCATTGCTCATTGTGGCATTGAGCTAGTTCACCATCTACAATAACAAAACACTGTAGATTCCTGACAGTGCGGGATGAAAAAAATCGGCAATCCAAGTGTTTTAAGAATTCAACACACTGAGGAACATCACTTTTTTGCTTTTTGGATTTGGGTTGATAGGATCCCCCAATATGAAATCCACAAGACTGGCATTTTTTCAGGCTTATATCGGTTAAAATACACGGCAGTGCACTTTTGACAAGATCCCTGACCATGTTGACTCTGAAAGATAATCGCATAAAAAACAAGTTCATTTCTCATTTTGTCACATATCAAATCAAATCAATATATGTTTGTTCTGTTCTACTATTCAGTTCATAGGCCATTTGCTTTATGACGTCAAACAAAGGTTGTAGGTAGTTGTAGTATAGTTCACGGGCGGATTTCGCTTCAGTCCTGTGTTGGATTTGGTTTAAACCAAGGGAGAGAGAAATTTAGTGTTCACACATACAGTGTACAGTGTACACACAGAGACAGAAAATTAAGCTTATGTTTGGTTTAAGAAATTCATTTATGGATTGGAGACAAAACTTCGCAAATTCTTAAAACCTTAAAAGCAGGGTTAGACATCTGTTCAGCTGCAGGATAGTGACCTTTAGAAATCTGTTAGCCCACAGCAGATCTTAGTGGCCCAAGCTTCTTCCCAGGATCTTTCTTTATATTTTCTTAGTTTCATTCAAATTCATAGTCAATTACCTTAGCCTTTTTGGGTGGTCAGAGGTTTATAGTTTGACAGAAATCTTTTCATCTGCGATCAAAGTTTCTCTGAAATGTCTTCAAGTGCAAGGTGGTGCAAAGCATAGAGGGAGAGAGGTCAGGGGAGTACATTAACTAATAAGGTTGGGGTCTGGGTTGAGGTGGTATTCATGATCGACATGAAAAGAAACAAAAACACTTCATGTAATTTGTCTTCTTGCTGGTTGTCACGTGCAGATAATCGAATAAAATATAATTTATTTCTCAGTCGAATTCTACTCGTCTAGGGACTACTGAACGTGTGAGTTTTGCTAGCCCAAGTCGAGTTTTACTAGCCTCCGGCTACTGAGCTAGTGGAGATGTCGAACCCTGAAAAAGATCACAGCTTTAACACAGAACCCATAATTCTTATGGACTTTCTATCAGATTCAGGAGAAATGTCCAAAGATGTTCACAGCCGGTGAAAATTGTTTGGGGTTTGCAAATTAATTGACATCTCAGGGAGATATTTTGTTCATATTAAAATGCTTACCTGCGAACTTTACTACAACTAAGTTTACCAACAGCTTTTGCGCTTTGATGTCATAATGCAAGTGGCATTCTAGTGTCAAGAGTGAATAATTGTACAAACGTACCATCTTGACAACTTCAGGTCCATAAGTAATGCAAGCAAAACACAAACCTATTTTAAAAAATTAAAAACAGTAGACTTGTGATTAAGAAAAAAAGGTTTACAAATCTAGGATTCATCTTCCCTAATCAAAACCATTCAAATCACCACCCCAATCAACAAAGCGTACCCAGCCAGTAAAATGAGCAACCAAATAATCCATATAACATCAAACTTTTAGTTGTGGCATTTCATTTCAGAAGAATCCTCACAAGACCAATAGCTGTTAGTATGGAAAAGACAATTAACATGATCGTTTTGCTGAATGCTAAAATTAGCATGGTAGACTTTGTGGCTATTCTTTTCTCCACACCGAAAGTTCGGCTAAAAATCACAGCTTCGAAAATTCGTCTTTCGAAATTTCCAAAAATCTAACACTGCTTCTTCGAAATTTTGAAAGAGTTTGCGAATTTTTGCCACCATATCTCAGATATCTGCGAAATTTGATGCTGTGCGATACGAAATTTTGGTTGAAATTTCAATGAACTGTATGTGTCAAGTGCGGTCCTTTATTCAATTTATTTCTCGAGAAATCGGTCAAGCGACAAGCTCATTAATTTCTTGACTCGAAACTCGAAAGACTTGCCTCGAGGGTCTCGAAACTCGACTCAAGGATCGAGATACGACTGTCTACTTACTTTTGAGCAGTACTGTAAAATGAGAGTGGATCAAAGACCAATCAACTTTGAGTAAAAATCATGCATCAAAAGTTCTGCCAACACAAGCCTTCAGATTTCTGATTAATGCTCGCTTTGTTTAATGTGAACAAGACTTAAGGTTTCCATATACCTTCAGGGGTGTCTCTTATCTAAGGGTTGTGGCGGCTCCTGATTACAGCCCAGATACCATAAACCTACCGGTGTTTAACAAAAACTCTCAACAGTGCCTAGTCTCCACTCAGTGGGTGAGACCATGGTTAGCATTGCTTCCTAGCCTGGGCAATGAAAATTACACATCAGTTTAAAACACAGGTTTTAAGTAGTGATACAATAGCCTTATTACCTAAGAAACAGCTCACAAAGAAATCACATTCTAAACAATAGAACAGCCTCAAGAACATAGACATGTTTCATCCTGTTTTGCTCATAAGAATATTCCCAAGGCATGCCTCTTCATGAATTATTTATACTGTTTGCGCATTTGCATTTACAAAGCTTTGCACACTCCAATGAGACCTTGGAACACTTGCACCTTGTGCACACTCCTTTGCCATTAAGTACACCGATTGAGCTCACTGCATGCTTTCGACGCCTCTGGGCACTTATCCACTGTGGGACCCATGCACCATCCTGTTTTTTTTTCCAAGAGAACAGCTGAGTAGATGGCTCGGCCTGCTCTGACTGTTCACTGGTTGTCGAGTAGACTTGCTCCAAGTCGCCCTCCCTTAACTCTTCAAGCAAGCTTTAGGTGAGGTCGTGCAGCGACTGAATGAGCGACAAAGTTGCAAGAGGGTGACTTGTTTCGCCTGCAGGGATTTGAATCGTAATTATAAATTCACGCTGGAAAAATGATTGATACATATGCCACCATCGTAAACAAACTATAAAGTTGGCGAATGGAGGTGGCAGGAACTACTCCCACGAAATCTTACTCCAGATTTGCTCTCACTCCTAAATCGAAAAATTTAATTTGCCTTCAATGCCGAATCCAGATTGTAAACGTTGACAGTGGAAGAAAACGTTTTGACAGGGGTGAGAAAACACAATTCTGCAGAAACCTCGACAGAATCTTTGCTCTTGGTTCGACTTGTGTGCACGTGAGATTTCATACTTTTCAAGCATTATTTGTCGTTCGTGTGCTGACAAGAACATTACACTTTTGAAAAAGTAGAGCTCGCACATAAAGTTATCATCAACACCCAGGATCGAAAAACAGTTCTGTGAGAATTCAACAGAGCCTCTGGACTTTCAAACAGAAGGTTGCACAGTTGAGTCGAATGTCTTTCAGTTCATCGGCGGTACTTTCTGGAATAAAATGGCTGCTGTTAAGCTGCGATTTCACAATCCGTCAACTTGGTTTTTCATTAAAGACACAAGTGGGGCCACCACAAGACAAACGGACAATATAGTCGATTTCTTTACAGCATTCCCATCTGTCGTTGCCTCAATCACAAACAGCAGCAGTCTCAAACACAGCGATTTGCCTGATCCTGTTGGAGAACGGAAAAAACCTCCTTTCCTCTCAGATACGCCTCAACGACTTTCTCCTTACCTTCCTTTAATTCTTTACACCCTGATTTCTGTAAACTAAGTTCTATGGCGTCTTCAACTTTCATTGCTCCTGCAGAGAACAACACTTGGCAAAAACAGTATGGCGTCCTAAAGCTTCTCACCATTTGAATCATTATTATGAATATCACTCTCTAATTGGTCAATTTCACTGACGTCACTGGTAGAATTTTCCACCGGTGATTTTGGTGTCGAACAGATGGGAAAAGTCCTTTAAATTGACCCAACCAGACCCCCACTTAGCGGGAAAAAGATTTAAAGAACTTTGAGAAAGTCTAGTTGTCCAGATTCCAGCTTGAAATATTGATTGGTGAACATGTTGTACAAGGGAATCCTTTGGAATGAAAATGAAAAAATAGATAATATTTTAAGATACGGAAAAACAATAGGAAGCTTCCGAGTTAACTGTGTTGGTTGAAGCTTGTCCATATCTCTGTTGTTCTAACAGAAGAGCTCCATTCTTGTCTTGTTAATGGAATCTGATGGGCTCAACTTGTCGAATAATATGACGTTGAAATGGTCAGAATCAACAGTCAGATGGTGAAAAGGGTTGGCAAGGAACTTGAATGTCGACCCTACCCACAAGTCCAGATCGGGCCGGATTGCTATCAAGATAATGACGACATCCATATTGACGGTACTGACTACAAATGATTTCGCCTGGTCAGCTTGAATGGCGTGGAGAACACGGACGATAATCCTCATGTCTCCCTCCTCATGATTGCAGTGAGGCATGGATCTGCTCAAGCCAGTGGAGAAGATTGAAAACCCTATAAGATATTGATTATGCATAATTATCAGCAAATTATTAAAAATAATGGTTCTTTTCCTCCTTATTAAATAAAATTATGGTAACAAACAAAAACCTTATGTTATATAGATTGTCTTGTTCTCCGGCCAGTTGTATTCAGCAACCTTATTTGTTAGAACGCGAACAGCTCTTCCTTGTTGCATCCAGTTTGGTGGGAGCTTGGTGTAACCAGAAACCTTACTTATGCCTTTCCCTCTCTTTTCCCGTGTTGATTCTTTCAGGCTATCAGTTACATAGGCATCCCAAACAACATCCACTCTTCTGCTACTCTGACTGCACATGTAAGGAATGAAGACGTACTCCACATAGTCATCAGAGGTGATTACCCCAGTGACAGGAAGACAATGGGCAATGACAGCACCATCGCAGATCTTACATTCGAACTGTGTTGGAGGATCAAGCTGTCCCGGCTGGGTAAAACACTTCAAAAGCTCAGACTTGTTACTTGAAAGACAAAGACTTCCAAATTCGGACAATGATGGAGGGAATGACTTTACTTCGTGGCTAAAGAATTCTCCAAAGCCAGCATCACGGTTCTGCATTGTGAGCAAGAAGGAAGACGTTGTTGTTCTGTAGTACCTTGATTGTCTTTGACTGCTTCAATTTGGTGCAGGAGGGCTGTTTACCGTAAGGGGAGAACCTGTTTTTCTTGATATGACTGCCAGCTGAGATCGTCCTATCTTTGATTACCTCTTTCAGGTATTCCTAGTACTACATTTAACTGACCTGCAAGAGGGTAGCAATTGACGTGGCTACAGCATCATCCATGCAGTCTCTGCTGTCTAGAGTAACAAGCTCTAGAAGTCATCAAGGAAAGAGTTGCCCATTCTTCCTATCACCTGTTGTTTGAACATCTTTTGTGCACTCACTCCCATCTCATGATGTGGACGGTCAACAAACTCTTCACTCTCTAGTATATATTGACCCTCGAATTGGTGCAAAATTCTTGCTGTCTAGAGTAACAAGCTCTAGAAGTCATCAAGAAAGAGTTGTCCATTCTTCCTATCACCTGTTGTTTGAACATCTTTTGTGCACTCACTCCCATCTCATGATGTGGACGGTCAACACACTCTTCACTCTCTAGTATATATTGACCCTCGAATTGGTGCAAAATTCTTGTTGTCTCAGGGCCCGAAAGTTTCCATCATCTGACAAAAAAACAAAACAGACATATATTCAGTATATCCATTCTTGTTGAAAATTGATATTACCCTTTATAAATGGCCTTTGATTTATAAAAAATAACGATAATCATAACTCAAGACTTTTTTATGCATGAATAAAATGCAAATTTTATATTTGTTTTGTATGAACAGTATTAAGAATGTAATATTATCAATATCCACCTGAGGGCTTCAGGGTTCTCTTTAAGACCCACTGCGCCACATGCACTCTTGACAACCTTGTACTTTTGTTCATGGGCTTGATCAAAAGGTATAGCTTACAACCTATTCCCTGTCTTAGACAACACCCAGTAGCCTTCACGCTGGAACTCACGTGCAATTCTATTTGGAAGAGACTTCATGTCACGAAAAAATAAAGGTGCAAGCTCTTCCAAGGCTTCCACGTACAAGTTGGAGTTGCGCTGTCGTTGTGGCGTATAGGAAGCAACACCAATGTCTCGTACTCTGCAATAGAATCCCAGAAGCAAAATGTTGGGCTTCTCTGCTTCCTCTCTTCTTCCCATGTAGACATCGGTGTCTCCTCTGAGCATTGAGAAAAAATGTCTCTCTCTTAAGCTTGTGAAGTGCCAGATCAGTGACGTGATGGACATGCCTGAAAGTAAATGACATTGCTTTTCTTAAATAGCTATTATAATTTACCTAATCAAAAGACGTTTTCTGTAACTGTGATTACGGTGCACTTCAATATTAATGTTCTTCGGTAGAAAGTAACAACAAATCAATAGTAACAACAAATCATGGCCCTGGAAAATAAAATGACAGCCAGAAAATTTTTTGACTTAAAGTTGTTTATCAATCTTTTTTATGACCAACCTTTAGGAAGAATATAGTGTTAAAGGTTACGTTTATTGCGTTTATTTTTTACCTTTTCCTTCCTACCTTGTTCTTGTTGAATGCGTCGCTCTTAGACCACAAGGCTACTTCAGCTTGACTTAAAGCGGTAGCCAGCCAGATCCATCCAGCAAGTCATTAAGCACCTTCCATAGGGCCATTTGTATGTGCAAGCCACCCAACATGATGACATATGCTTGCTCTCTGTGGGAGGCGGGCCATTCTCACTTAACCATTTTAGCTAAAGCAAAAAGAGGCTGGTCAACAGTGATGACAGAAACCTGATCTGAGTTGAGAAAGGTTATAGCTTGTCGCAGGACATCCATTCTGTGCTTCACCATTGCTGTGGTTGCTGCCTTCTCGTATAATAGGGGAAGTAGTGCAGTAATAATAATAATAATAATAATAATAATAATACTTTATTACTTTCCAACTTATGGCTTTTGAAAGTAATTACAATATTCAATAAAATATCTTTAACTATAGAACAATAAGAATTGATTAAAAATTTGAAATTTTCAAAGTAATTACAATATTCAATAAAATATCTAAAACTATAGAACAATAAGAAATGATTAAAACATATTTATATAACAAATTCAACAAGAAATTTGCAACATATTAAAATCAATGAAAGCCTCTAGCATTCTCTTTGCAAATGACGCATAAGTTCCTTTTTGAATATTACAAGGTTTGTTAATTCAGTCATTCTTTCTGGTAGGGAATTCCACAGCGAAACTGCTCAATAATGGAAGGTTCTTTGGCCTGTGGCCGTTCTGTACCCTGGGATGTCCATCTTATCCTTGTTCCGTGTGTCTTTATTGTGGATTTCAGACCCTCTTTTTAAACTTCTTAGCAAGGTAGTAAGTTGCTAGCCCCCTTAAACACTTAAAAACCAGTATGCAATCCCTGTAGATAAGCATGGATTCCACAAACAACCATTTCAGTTCTTTGAAAACAGGGGTAATGTGATCAAATTTCTGAGAACGGGTTATAATCCTAGCTGCGAAGTTTTGGACATTCAGTCAAGACAGGTGGGTCCTCTTCCGACTGGGTTGAAGCATGATATGTTGCCCAAGTCACTGTATGACTAGTGGAAACAGATAATTTGTCTAATTTTCCGAGAGAATGTTCCACCCATCGTTCTTCCCTCTGCTTCTCTACAGCCAAACAAGTAACTGATTCTTTCATTTCACAAACTGGGACGACTGCTTTACTAGTGTCTAGTTCTACATAATGTACAGGGTGAACTGTAGCGTATTCCTGTGGGAGAACATGTCCTGTTTCCTGTGGAGGTATACAATTATTATTTTACCGTCGGCAACTGCCGTCATAGAAGTGGGACTGTGATCTATGTTGTCAAGAGCTCCAACAATAAAGACTCCTTTTCTCAAGCAAGCAGGTACCACACAACCATCCATTTCAAAACGCTCACTAATTGAAGTTGCAAGCATGTCCTCTAACTCCACGATCCTTTGGTAAGACACTGTGGTCCCCATGTGATAAAGCTTTGTTGTGAGTGTTTTACTTCTCGTCCATGCGTGCATATTTAACCCATTGTACGAAGGAAGAGGTGGCTCTCGAGCTTTAGTATGCCGCATTTGACCAGTTTTTTTACTTTCCCGGTGATCATTCTTTGGCATTGGAAAAGACTCTCTGGCACACTGTTAAACACGATTGTGATTCTTGCGCTATAGTATTCTCAATGTTTAATCCAGTTAGTATCAATGTTACCAATGATTTTAGACTAGTAGGGACTGAGCTTTCATGGTAGTCTTCCGTTAAACCTCCAGAAAATTTAAAGCCTGTCTAAAACATGTCTTTGCAAACAATTTCTGCAGCCTAAAATCACGGCATCCTCTGAGAAATCTCTTTGCTGCACTGCATCTTTGATCATGCCCTGGATTGCGCAGTTTCTTGAATATTATAACAACGTTTTTGCCATCATTTTCCTCTTCAGCATCTGGAAAGGTTTCCAATAATGAGGTTTTAATTCGAGTTTTATTTACTGTTTTGTGAACGCCTAAGGTTCCGAGCCCTTACAAAGTAGAAACATAAACTTGTCGTTTTCAACAGAAGTATCAATATATTCAATCAACTCGATAAAGGCCTGGGACTCCTTTATTTTCTCCTCAGCTTTTGCACATGATTTTTGGCGTTTTCTAGAGGTGTGACGTCTAATGATTTTGCAAGTTTGTCATGCATTTGAGGTGATATTTTCACTTCAGCTGCCATGAGATCAACTCCGGAAATTCTAGGTCAATGCGCACTCTCCTGAAGTTCTGTTATCATCTGGTGGAGCTTTTCATCAGTGGCGAATGTAGAGACTTCATGAAGTTGGCCACGCTGACCACATAATATACAGTCTTCTTTATAGTGAGAAGACAGCCTTCGTGTTTTAGAAGATTGCAATTCCTCATCTTCTCTTTGTGCTTGTTTGCAGTTCCTAGTTAACCTTTCCTTTGCTTTATATCAGCTTAGATGTACTGAATTGCAGATGACACGATTTGTGCGACGAAGCTTCATTCTCAATCAAACCTCTCCTTCCTTGATATATGACGAGCAGTAGAGAAAGAGGGACTGGTAGGGCTTCCAACGCTTTAAACTAAAAAGCATTGCATGTAAAAGAACTGTAAACAGCCTTGGGGTCTGCCCTATCTCCACTTGCTCTTAATGGACATCATAGCTCTTCAGGTATTGATTTCTGGCATATAATACCTCGACTCCAAGGAAATGCCATTGTCTCTGAAATTTCGAGTGTGGATTGTTCAAGTCGTACAATCAATTAAAAACGACAGTGCAAATTGAAATACGTTGACAATCATCTTGAAGAATAAAACAAAGCTTTCTCTACTTAAAAAAGTATGTGATAATAAAAGAAGGGTATCAAAGGCTGTATACTTACAGGCTTAGAAGACAAGCAAGGGCGCTGCCATCTTGCAAAGGACTCATGGAAGAGTGGGACTGGGTACCAGTGGTTTACAGCAGTGTCACCAATAGCTTACCCCATTAATTAATACACTATGTTACCAATTCGATTGGTAAATAAAGGTCTGAAATTGTTATCAAAAACACTAGAATAAAATTCTGAGTAATTTAAGGTATAAACAACAGGGTTTTTTTTTTTAGAATAAGTGCCATAGGGTTCCCAGTAGGTAAAGTTTTCGAAAATTTAATCCTCTTAAACTCACTTGCTATAGATTGCTGTCCTGGGTACCCCCTCTAATATTTATATTATTGCCGTAAGCTCTAACTGTGCAAAGTTTCGGACTTGCAACTCTGTAACGATTCTTAAGCTAAGAAAGTAGACTATGTCGTTCACTGCTGTTTGAACTGTCTGAGCTGTATTGTTAGGCGTTTTATCTTATTGAAATGTCTTCAGACGATGATTTTGCAAGGTGCTCATCATCCTCTTAATGTGAGTCGCTGGATCAAGATATAACAGGTGGAATCTCGATAAATGCGATCGTTCAGCCGTATCAAGACGAGCCTATTGCCAACTATTATTTTAGATGGGCGTTTTGACATTCGGTTATAGACTCCTTTCTGGACACAGAAATGATGACCCTACCTCTCTGCCCTAGTGCAAGGGCATTGTTTTGTTGTCACTTTTTCAAGAGATCATGATTATACTGTTGTATTCGTTGTTTGCAAAGGTTACTTCGAGCTGTAGCCTACAGAGGGCTGGTTAGCTGGATGTGTGGTTTTCTATGATGGGACAACAACAATGACATAAGGAGAAGATATCCTACTTCTTCTATGCAAGGGTGTGCTTCATAACGTGATCGTAGTCGACGAACTGTACATGGAGTTGTACTTTAATCAACAGTCACAGTATTACAGTTTCTTCTATGGTTTCTCATGCTATTGAGAGACATCGTTACTGACTATTATAACTGATTTGTTTAATTATGAATGAAATGATTACTCAGTGACATATATGTTGTAAAAAAATGAAACCTCGTTCCCAGGGTCGTCTCTCTTTCTCCCTCGAGAAAGAACCCTGATTGTGGCTGGTCACGTGTCCATGTGTACAAATCAAATCTGCACAGAGGGTGGGTCCTCGACCTAGCGGAGACAAATTTTAACTTTCCTGCCCCTCCCTTCAATCATTTTTGTAGAATCTGCAAAAATCTAGCAGACACGTGACCAGCCGCAACCCTTATCTCTGTCAGGTCTTTCAGAAAACTGCATGTTTAATGGTTCAGGGATTTTATCTTTTTGTATTGCACCATAATTCTTGACACTGTTGGTAAAGGTAGACTAAACAGGAGCTTTTTTATTTCACTCACATAACCTTCAAATATAAAGGAAAAGAGGCACATTTAGACATGCATTCTATAGTAATTAGAATAAATCTGTTCTTATTGACCATTTAGTGCAATTCCTCAGGGGGTTAAGAGTTCTAAATGTGCACTCTGATTGGTCAAGGATCATGTCATATGCTGCCAGGCTATATGCACTTTGCCTTTTCCAAATACATGTAATTGATTGTCTTTAAAGTAAGCCCGAAACAAAACAAAAACCATGACATGGAAAACAAAAGCGAAGAGCTAACAATCTTACCATATGTTGGTGGAACACCAATTTCTCTCACAACTTTTTCACCATTTTTTAACTTGGGTGTAAGTAACATGGATATAAGGCCTTCCATCCTCTGTTGTTTTGGTGGTTCGCTTTAGATTTTCATTAAAATGTAAACTGCCTAAAACATGCTTACTTGAAAACAAAAAAATAAAAATGAAGCCCTTCATTTTACAACACTAAAGCTTCTGTAAGTGGACAGCCCTGGGAAGCAGAAAACGTGTTGTTTTGTAATCAGAGTTGGCCACTAATGCGAAGGTACAAATACAGATTTGTATGGGAGTTAAAATATGATTTATATGTGAGAAGACCTTCAAATAGTTCAGAGAGTGCTATGACTGTATATCAATTCAGTTTACAAACTTATAATATCTCAGGAACTTCCACATGAATTTACTAACCAATCTTTATCCACTTCCGTGGTTCAGTCACATCATGTGCACACTGTTTAAACTAGCTATTGGAGTGGTCTTCATGTTTGTTGGCCATGCGTCTCATAAATGACCACCACTTGGCTGTGATCATTTCCTAGAATCCATGGCTAGCTGAGGTTGTGCACCAGTACAGATAATAATTTATGCACTTCTAGTGCGCATCTTTACATAGGAATGATCAGATGCGCATTCTTAAGATAAGTACAAAAACTAATAGATGTAAAACTAAAAATATGGCCAGGACTACTAAGTTAAAAACATATATAACTAAAACTAATTAATAAATGGTAAAACTAATGGTAAAATGGTGAAACTAATTGATAGATAATTAGCGCTATCAAGTATATGCATGTCTAAAAAGGAAGGTCTTAAGATGCGCTTTAAAACTAGTTAAACATGTGATTGAGCAAAGCTCACTAGGAAGAGAATTCCATAATGACGGCGCTGCGATGGCGAATGCCCGATCTCCTAGCGTAGCCTTAGATTTCACTGATGGCATAGTTAGGAGTAAAGTATTAGAACCCCTAAGATTATAGCGTGATGTCTTGGCACTTATTAAGGACTGTAGATACTGAGGCACAAGGCCGTGTAATGCCTTAAATGTGAGAAGAAGTACCTTGAAGTTGATGCATGCCCTGATAGGCAACCAATGCAAATCGCGCATTATAGGTGTAATATGACAAAACCTTGGCGCATTACATACTAGCCTGGCAGAAGCATTCAGAACTCTCTGAATTTTCGCAAGTTGGTTGCTTGGTAACCCGTACAATAGGCTATTGCAATAATCGATGCGGGATGTTATGAAAGCATGGACTAGCATCCCCGCAGTTTCTTGAGATAAATACTTGCGTATGCGTCGAATATTACACAGGTGGTAAAATGCAATAGAACAAAGCCTACTAATATGACTAGACATAGTGAGCTGTGAATCGAACCATGATCCAAGGTTTGTAACTGCCGAAACAGGATCCAGCTCCATGACTCACTGATGCAGTCAGTCATAGACTTTAGAGCAGCGTCCGCATCTGCAGATTGGTTTGGGCGGAAGGAAACGTACAGCTGCGTATCATCAGCATAGCAATGAACTTGTGGCAGATAACGCTCCACGATGTCAAATAGCTTGCGCGTATATATGATGAAGAGCAGCGGGCCTAAGCAATGAGATGGTCAGATGGTTTTGTAGTACCTTGATCCAGTCTTTAATTGCGTCATAACTTTTCTCTTTGCTAGCCTAAAGCAACTTTCTGGCAACTAACCTACCAACATGCCAGATGTCGTAATAATGTCATGTTCCAGATTGACTTTCTCTTTTCCTCTTAGCTATACCATGGTGTCGATCAGAAATGAACACACCAATGGCAATGCCAGTACTACTAAGAAAGTCAAAGCAATTCCATTGCCTTACTGCTCCCTGTCTTGTTAGCCTAGGGACAACAATGACCACAATTAACAGTTTATGGTACAAGAGCAATACTAAACATTCTGACATGTAATGCGTGTATGCATATGTAATGTCTATTACTTGATAGCGGTGCTATAGGAATAGGAAAGTGATTGGCTCCCAGATATTGTATATTCCCCTGTTAAACTTTGGGATTCATTACACACTGCTCATAAGTTGACACCTACACTATTTTTGTCTGAAGAAAGAGTTGATGCTTAAATTTCTAGAATCACTGTATGTATGTATGTATGTATGTAAAGTTCTCGATAATTTAAAGTGGCTCTGAACCTCATGTACATTACATTACATTACTGCTGCCGTGGGCCAAGCCCACATAGCGCCAACACAAACGATCGCCACTCCTTGTGGTCCTGCGCTAACACTGTTGCCTCTTCGAAGGAAAGTTCAGAGTCTTGCAGGTCTCTCGACACTGAATCTTTCCAGTGCATGCGCTGTCTGCCTGGGAGTAGTTAGAAAAAGGGGATTCTGGGCCAGGTCGTTAATCTGTCGAGAGCTCCTTATAATTTATCGACTCACGATAATTCACTCACGATAACTAACTCACAAGTTGTGAGTGAGTTGATGAATCATAAGGAGATCTCGACAGATTGGGAAATGTCGGTTCTGGCACAGATCGTTCACCTCTCTTGAGTACTCATGAAAAAGATATTATTATTTACTGACATTTAATAATTATGGTAAACATAAAAAATTATGACGTTGCTGATGAGAAGAGTGATTTCATCCAACGATATGAATTCATGCCTGACAGATGCTTCAGAATGTTGATCTGCGCACCAAGTGGAGGTGGAAAGACCAATCTGCTGCTTGATATGATATATAGACTTCTGTATTTTGATAAGATCTATCTGTATGCTAAAAATCTGCAACAGTTAAAGTATCACCATCTGCTGCAGACATTCGAACCTATCTCAAAAGAGGTTGGTTATGATGTGATTGAGGCCTCCAACGGTGATATAATTCCTCTGGAAGATATGCTAGATGAGAATCAAAAGTTGGTGATATTTGATGATTACCTGAACACCGGAACCGCTAACGACAAAGAGATACAAAACTACTTCACGGGTTCTCGAAATAAAAATTGCTGTTGCATCTATCTATCTCAATCCTATTACGGCACTGATAAAACCATCAGACTGAACTGCTCACATTATTGCATTTTCGATTTTCCCAGCAGGAATGAGCAATCAATGATCTGTCGAGAATTGAACATCAATCAATCAGATTATCAAAAGGCGGTCAGTCAACCCTATTGTTTTCTGTACGTTGACAAAATAAGAAAGTTCAAAGCTAAAAATTTCAACGAAATGATATAATATATATTTTATAATCTAGATTAATATTAGAGATGAGTTTTTACAACGGTGTTCTCAATCAGACGAGATTCATGTCAACAAAAGGAGAGAGAGGAGAGAGAGGCTTCCCGGGAGTCGGTTTCAAATTGACTGACAATGGGAATTATGATATTGAACGAAAACGTTTAGTCAATGTTGCAACACCCACAAATCCGTCAGACAGTGCGGACAAATCTTATGTTGATTCTCAAGTGAGTACTCACTTGAGTGACGTGTCAAGTTATGTCAAGAAAGATGGCACTGTCGCAATGACTGCTGATTTTGATGCTGGTGGACACAAACTCAAGAATGTTGCAACACCAACATCGAGTGAAACGAGTGTGGTAGCGAATGTAGATTTTGTCAAAAAATACATCGCTGAAAGTCATCTCGTGTCGTCCAATAAAAGAAATGCTTTCAAATATATGCTCGATTCCGACAAAAGCGTAGCAATCAGTAATATCACGGTCAACGGAATTCAAAATTACAACCAATCACCGCATGTAAACAAAAGAGCATACAGTGTCACACTACACAAACATGTGGGAAGTAACAATAATTATGACAGCAAAATAGCTTTCGACACAGGTCCACTAAGTCTTGGAAAATACACTTTTGTGTTGGAAATCTATAGACCTCAAGCTGACAATATGCAGATCGTATTTACAAGCACCAATATAGTATATCATGAAATAGTCAAAAGAACATTCTCTACATACACAAAGGTTCTTGTTCAGTTCAGAAAGACTGTTGTTCACACACCGAATCGTATCACTTTCAATTTTGAAGGTTCTACTTCAACTTCACAAGTGAGAGCTCATCTGGTTGTTTATGGATTGAAAGAATGGTCAGATACTGTTAGTCCCAGTGTCTTCGACGGTCTTGACAATGAGATGTTTACCCATGCGAAGAACGACATGAAAATGAAAGTTGATGTAAACATGAACAGCAATAGCCTTTTTGGTCTTCCAACGCCCACAAGAAATACTGATGCTGTTCAGAAGGGTTATTTTGACACACAACTCACTCTCAAAAGTAACGTCAGTGATGCAGTGATGAAAGATGGATCAACGATAATGACTGGAAATCAAAATTTTGGTGGATTCATTATAACAGGACATGGCATCGGTACCGATCCAGCTGATCTTGTTAATAAATCTTATATCGACACAAATCTCGCATCCAAAAGCAGCATAGTACAGACTCTTCTTCGAGATGGAACACAAGAGATGACTGGTAATTTGAATATGTCACTCAATAAGATCATAAACTGTGGGACTCCAACAAGCAACACCGATGTTTGCACAAAGGCCTATGTCGACAGTCAACATATCTCAAGCGCTTCCCATCCAACAAACGCTTTCAAATATCTGATGGATAACATTAACGAAATAAGCACTGAATATGGATTAACTGTCAAAGGTTACACCTCGTTATCAAGATCTCCCCACATTCTTTCAAAGAAAGTGATCAACATTGATTTGAACAAAGAGGCTGACAATAATTATCGCTCGAGGATTGGTTTCAACATGTTCTCAGCTGCTTCGGGAAAATACACATTTGTTGTTGAGTGGTTGTTTCCTGATTATGAAGGAATGAATGCGAGCAATATTTCTTTTCGAACGGCTGGTGGATTGACAATTCATAGAGTTACAACCAGGAGTTTCAACAATCACAATGAAAATCATTCGAGAAGTTTGGTTTGGATTGAAAAACCAAAAGTAGCCTCACCACCTATTTACTTGTATTGCACAATTCATGTCAATGCTAATTCAACTTATCCAGCAAAATACAATGTACCGCTGGTTGTTTATGGTGTGAAGGGAGAACAGACAGATGTATCACCAAGTGTTTATGACTTTGTTGAAGCTTTCAAGATTGTCAATGAGAAAATGCAAATGCAGACAGACATCGACATGAATGGACGCAACATTTTGAATTACAGCCCCAAAAAATCATTTCTTCCCTTATGGAATCAAATGGTATGGGACATATATGGCCCAAGTTTGGAAATAATATGGGATAAGCTATGGCCCATATATGTTTGTCATATGGATTTGATATGGGTTATTGCCTTACATAGAAAACCCATACACAGTCACTGTCTTGCTCTTTTGTCATTCTATTGTCTGTTGCTATGGGATGGCTACGTATTTCGTAAAGTTCCATACATTCACCATAGCACCTGGTTTGGGAATGGTATGGGTGTGCCCCATATCAATACCATATGATCTTGGCTTTGTTCTATGGGATTGCTACGTATTTCGTAAAGTTCCATATCATTCCCATAGTAACTGGATATACTGACATCTAATATGGGGTTGCTATGGGACCTTTGACTTGAGTCCCATACCAATACCATAGGATCCAGGAATTAGTAAAAAAAACTATGGGAAATCTATGGGGCATTACATATACCCATAGGTAACCCATATTATCTGGAAACCATATCATTCCCATATAGCTTATAGACAAGCTCTCTGCTCTTGTAATACTGGCAGGGATTACCCTGCTGCTTCTCTCACCCGTTGATTGTATTTGTTTTTATGGGTCCCAATTTCTCTTTTGTGACAGAGTTAACAAAAAGGCCCATTCCAATTATTTGTCATACTTTTTTGGGGAAATATAATTATGCAACCAGGCCTCTCATTGATATTCTTCACACAGGTTTAATTTGCATTTTTCACATTGTTTACATGTGTCTAAATAAAATAACAATTTAAAAATCTAAGGGTAGTTAGTAAATTTTTCTTGACTTTACACCCTGTTTTCCTTACAAAATTGTCCCGGGGACTGGGGACAAGAATTTGTACTTGTGACATCAGCTGGTTTGATTTGTTGCATGAAGCTTCAAGTTTGTGTATGATTTCTACTTGTTTCAAACCCGTTTAATTTCATTTGCGAAATGTCCATGATTCAGAAAACAACAAATCATCCACTATGGAAAGCTTGGATGAAAGCTTCTTTCCAGTTTCTTCATTTTGTTGAATGTAACAAACCATCTGATTTCACAGAGTAAAATCACGTCTTTTTGGCCAAGCGATTATGACGACAATTTTGAGGTGTACATATATCTAAAATCCTCAGAAACACATCGAAAAATTAAGTTCAATAATACATGTATCCCTACTTAGAACACTTTTCAATGAATTTCTCATAACAACCCTTGAGACAAATGCGTTGGTCTTAAAAAACTAGAATTGCTAATGAATTATTAATTATTGAGCCAACAAAGAAACGAGAAAGAAGACTTTAAAAACTACATGTCCTTTGCCATATTGGTGGAGTTTACTCCTGTCTGACTCTGATTCTTTGGGGTCTTCTTGCCTCAACGCATTTCATATTTATTTTTTGGACCACATGGCTCGGCACAGGAGAATCTTTAAAGAATTTTGAACAAACTTTGCCTAATAAAGAATAAGAAAATATGTTTAAAGTACTGTATGTTGTGGACTGTAGTCTGACCTTATGCTAAAGATTCTGTTGTATGTGACTATACACTTTAGGGTGTTTAATACACCGATTGCAAATATGGCGGCTCCTGCGCGAAAGCGAGGCTTTTCGGTGGTAACGGTTGCTAAGGACCGATTTACTCATTTTTGTACGCCACATTCACTTGAATTGTAAGTCCTCCGAGTTCTTTTCAGGAAAACTGAAGTTTTAATTAAAAGGTAATGGCTAGGCCACTGGACAAAATGCATGTGAACGAGTTGAGACAGTTTCTTCAAGACCACAATGCGAGCCTGAAAGGTTTGACAGTAAAAGCGCAGCTCGTTGCGAGGTAAAGGAAATTGTTTTATTAAACTGTGAAGCCTTGGGACTTTAATTGTGCTATTTATATGGATTTATACTGATGGCGACAGCATTAAAATGCCTTTTCTTTCATTGTCTACTCTAGAGCAAAGGAAATCCTACATGCAAACAAAATTACAGTAGACAAAACTACCGCACAAGCGCAGCCGGCATGTTCTCGAACGCAAACAAGCGACGCCGAACTTATCAGAGCAAATGAAGAAAAATTTAAATTTTGCCCTTCTGAGAAAGACATGAATAAATGCTTGGACAGCCTTCCACCATTCACATACACTTCAATAGTAAAATACATCCGCACATCGGGTAAAAATATTCCGCAGCAATCACCGGACTACATGGTTATGAAACCGTTTGAACGAGGCGTGAATTTCTTTATGGAAGGATATTTACACAACGTGATAGCTCATCATCATGTTGAAAGCGAAACATTTTACTTAAGAGCACTTTGTTATAGAAGCCTGAGAAAAAGTGAACAACGTCATAAACTCAGACTTGCAATTTCTACCAGGCAGCCAAATTTTGATGTCCTAGGATCGTCTTGCACTTGTGTCGCTTGGAACTCTCGGGTTTTGCAACCATGCTATCGGGTTGATGTATCTAGTTTCACATTTTTTCATGACCAAAATGATGGTAATCCCAGATGACTTGGCTTGCACTTCGCTTCCCCAACAGTGGCACAAACCAAGGGGAAAACAATTTCTTCAGAACCACTGATGGATATGGTTTTTAAAAAGGCAAAGTTAGACCAAGCTACTGCGAATCCAAATGTACGTTCTTCCGGGATTTCTTGTTCATTATATCCTGCAGTCAAGATAATACCTAACAGAACTGAGATAGAAAACTTCAAAAGTCACTTGCAAGAAATCAATGGGAAGTTTGGTTTAAGTCTCTACATGACAGCAGACTCGGAAATGGTGCCCACCAAAGTTGGACGTGCACCCTTGGGAGGCTACCTCAGCTATCAGCTGGCACCTACTGAGGGCAACTTTGAAGTCCGATGCACTGTTGATTTCTCAAGAGGGCGCCAGAATAATGTTGCCCGGCTAGCAACCTACCCACATTTTCCACTGTCTTTAGTACTCCCGTTGTTCACAATTACACAGTGCCCAAGAGAGCATCAACAGTTTCTAGAATCATTGGAACTCAGTGAAAATGATGCCACCTCACTTGAAAAGGACACTGTTTCACGGCGCAGTAGTGACCGATGGTGGAAGGAGAGAAGACCAAGGATTACCGCATCTCAATTTGGTGATATTCTGGTTCGAAAGTCAGTAACAAACGCTTTTCTAGAAAGACTTGTGAGTGGCCACAACACAAACAGTTCTGGTAATTTACCAGAGCCATTAAAGCATGGTATTCAACACGAAAGTGTAGCTCTGCAACAGTATATTAATTATATGAAAAACAGTGGCCACCCCATCAAGGTTTTTCCCTCAGGTTTCATTGTAAACCCTTCCTTTCCATTCATTGGTTGCTCTCCAGATGGCAAGGTGATTGATGAGACTGAGGACAGCCCTTATGGGATCCTTGAAATTTAATGCCCCTACAAACACAGAAATGTTACCCCTCAAACAGCATGCTCTGGTGATAGTCAGTTCCACCTTGAAATGATAGATGGCTTTCCAATGCTCAAGAAAAGCCACAAATACTATCAGCAGGTTCAAGGTCAAATGGGTATTTCTGGGGCAAAATGGTGTGACTTTATAACATACACATTTAAAGGGATGATAATTGAGCGAATTTATTTTGACACAGACTTTTTTGCTAGCATGCTCCTAAAATTGGAACAATTTTTCTTTAAGAATTTTGCAAAATACTTCAAGGCTAAAGCAGCCCCTGCATGTAATGTGATGTCAACCTGTACAGCAACTACTGGCACATCAACTGTTACTGTCATGGTTAGTGACATAACCAGAAGTTGAACTTCAAATAATTCTGTAATAGTACCTATTCACTGTGGTGGAGTTCAGTAAGGAACAAGTCTTACAACATGTATGTTACATTCAGTACATGAAACAATAAGCCAACAATCAGGACTGGTGTAATATGCCTATATTCTAACAGCTTCTTCATGATCAGTAAATTTTCATACACACAAGGAAAACGTTTTGGCTTAACAAGCATTGGTATGTTTTATAAGAGTTGTTAAGAAACCCATCTTGCTAAAATACTGGAACCTGCAGGGGCCAGATTCACAAACCCCTCCTAAGTTAAGATTTATCCTAAGTATTGTTTTCTAACAATACTCTGTTGATATCAAAACAATGGGCAATTGTGAGAAAACGACACTCAAGATCCATCTTAACTTAAGAGGGCTTCATGAATCTGGCCCCTGCTTCCCAAGTCATATAAGTATGCAACTGTAACATGATTTTATGATTTTACAGGTGTATATCTATTTCACTAAGTAGGAATGGTAAGTTTGGTATTTAGAAATTAATATTGGCAGTTAAGATATAATTGGATTCTGCAGGTTTGTCAGAATAGCAGAAACTGTCCTCATTTGATTGAGACTTCCAGCTAAGGACAATGGAATTACTTGATTAAAAATCTGGAAGTTCTTAATTTTGTTTATAGCTCTTTCAACATGAATTCTTTCAGACGCAATTTCTTGTGTAGCAATAACTTTAGAGGGGTTGTGTTGACTTCTTGAACCAACAAATGGGGAATATTGAGGCCAACGCCCATGGGCTCAAGAAGATCAGAAATAGTGAGCCCCTTGTCAGCCATAACAATGTCTCCAGCTGCAAAGTGTAGCTTGCGGAACCCAGACCTAACTGTGATTTCCCTGTCCGAAATGCTGCCAGCATACAATTGCGAGATAAATGTTATGTGACCACTGGGGAAATTCCAATTAGACCCTTGAAAGTTGTGTGGCTTTTGTAGGAGGAAAAGGTTTCACTGTGTAGAACCAGTGAAGATGGAGTTTGGCACTTGATTTCAGTTCCGTCAATAATCACCCTTGTTTTGGGAAACGTATCCTTAAACGATTGGGGCATTGCTTTATCTATTGTCTCTCTATCTGGCCATATGTTGAGGTACCCAAATTTCAGGTACATAAAATTTATCCATGAAATGCAGATCCTGTTGACTGAAGACACGTGCACGTTGAATCTCTCAGCTAAGTCACGTTCAAACAAACCAAGCCTTAGCCTCACAAGAACCATGAAATATTCGTCCAACGTACTAAGTTTTCGCCGCTCTCCAACTTTATTTCCCTTGATCTCAACACTTGAAAAACATGTGAAGTCTACTTCATCCGTTATGCTGGAAACGTAAGTAATGTTTTCTCCGTTGCTACCAGGATTGAGAAAATTATAACAGGCTAGGAGGGTCTGATAATTTGGGAATCCAGTAAAAAAGTTTATGTCTGAGTCTGATTCTTTAAATTTAAGAATACCGAACTGATTTCTGAGTCGGTCATCAAGAGATTTCACAACATCGTTGTTGATTTCTCGGAGACGTAAATTTTCCTCCTGTAGTTGGTTAATTTGTGCTCTCAAATCGGCGATTTCGTCGTCTTGACTTTTACCGTCGTCGTTGTTAGTAGTTGTCAAATTTTCCATAGTAGTAGTCGTCAAATTATCCGTCGTTGGACAGGACGAGGGCATCTCAACAATATTTTGCCTTTTTCGAGGCGATTTACTTGAAGACACTACCGACGACCATGCAAATATGGTTGGAACAGCATCGTCTTTAAGGCGCCTCCGGTCGTTTAAAGTGCGACGAAAATCTGAAGCTTTGAAGTGCAGTGAGCATATTTTCGTTCGCTTGGTCAGCTTGAAATGCTTGGAGGGAACTCTGCAGATTTTTGCCAGCCAAGTCTAAAAACGTAATGATTTAATGGAAAAGAACGTTCAACATCAACCGGACCTTACTGAAGAAAGATCCATTAAGTTTGGTTTTTAGTTCAGTTACCTTCAGCCTTTTGCGATCTTTTAGGGGAAGATCGTGGTAAGTGACCTTTCCGCCATCTGAATTAATTCTGTATCCTGTCTTGCAACACAAAGGTACGCAGCAATTATCCGGCATTCTTTAATGAATTAAACAAACGACTTTCCTTGACTAATACTTCGTTTGCAAACTACTTTTTCAATCGAGTTAATGTCGCATTTCAGTGCGAACACTCTCCTTTCGTCAAAGGAAAGGCCCTTAGCAACCGTTACCACCGAAAAGCCTCGCTTTCGTGCAGGGGCCGCCATATTTGCAATCGGTGTATGCCTCTACACTGAGATATATAACAATGATGTCAGTACAACTTACCAATAAGAGAAATATGGAGAAGCACGTTCAAGGACTTTCATGTAAGGATTAAGGCCAAAGGTAGCAGAGAATGCGATGGGTACCAGTCAAAATGTCTATCTTATGCGTGAAAGCAGTAAGTCTTTCAAACCAAGGAATAACCAATATTATAAAAACTGGTCTTTTTTGCTTTGAATTAAGCCTGAGGCTGTCAGAGGAGGTTGGTGTGAAGAAAACTTGGTTTAAAGCCGTAAACATTTTTTTCACGGATCGAGCGGCCATCTTTGTTTTTCAAGGTTATCATAGCATGTAAGACTACATGAATTGTCATTGCTTTATGCATGCTTCATTTAGTGAGGTCACGGTGAAAACGGCAAGAAAACTGACCCTCCAACCCGATAAGTATCTTTTATGACTTCAGTGAATGGGGAAATCTTCATTCAAGGATATAAGTAAAGGTGTCTGTATGGGGCACCACTTAGCTCACAATGTGGAATCGCTAATCCATATATTTATTGTGTCTAGTATACTTTAGAATAAGAATCATGGTGAGTATTCTTGCTGTTGATGCAAAAACATATCTCGATCTATAACATGTGTCCCAGGGAGCTGACATTTCCTTTCTCTTCAAGAACCAAAAGTGTGAAAATAAGATGGGAAAAATTATCGTTTAGCTTATCAAAAACAAGTATTTCTGACAATTTCTTTATGGATTTGTGCATTTCAAGACAAGTATATAGAACACAACTTTAATCTCAGGATTTTCAAAAACTTAACTGAACGTAGGTTTAACAGTGATAACTAATTGAACATCAAAGAGTTCATTGTGATGAAAAACTCAGTCTCTAATAAAGAGGTTACTTCCATATTAGTAACAACATTCCTGATATTATATGTAATAGAAATGTTCTCTAGGAACAATAGTTTTGCAATATCTTCAGTGACAACAGCTCTATGATCAAGGTCACCAAGACTAAAAAAAGTAGTGGTTGAACAGGGATAACTAACTGAACTTCAAAGAGTCCATTGTGATGAAAAACTCAGTCTCAAATAAAGAGGTTACTTCCATATTAGTAACAACATTCCTGATGTTATATGTAATAGAAATGTTCTCTAGGAACAATAGTTGTGCAATATCTTCAGTGTCAACAGCTTTATGATCAAAGTCACCAAGAATGGTTTTCAATATATCATCCAAAATGGTAAAAGCTTTCTTCTGACCATCGACTTCAACATTTATGTTGACATACAGCTTTGTGAGACAATTAGAAGCTCTCATCATATGAGAACAGTAGTTGCACTTAAGTATAACGGATTCTAATTGAATGATACGCTTATTACACTGACAACAAATTTTGTACCTTTGAACTTCTTCAACTGTGCTAATTATTGGGATATGAATTGTATGCTCGTTTTCGAGGTGAGTGATATCGCCTTGATTGAATTGAAGGGAACATAGATCAGGTTGAAAACTTTGCTTGATAGTAGTGTTGAAGGTGGAAGACAACTTCTCAGAATTATTCCAGAAAAATGGTCGATGATGTGAATCGATACACACAGTCTAGTTCCACTTGAGCAATTTGCTCATTCCACAAATCTGACATGATAGTTCATGTGTTATCCAAAAGTATCACCTCTGAAATTCTGTTAGTCTTGCTGCTCGATTGATGTGTGCCAATAATCTTAGGTGCAGAGATTTTCACGACTTTGGCGCAGACGGTGATGTTATCTTCTTCACTAGCATCGTCGCTCATGAGGTTATTCAGTGGCATCGCAGCTTCATTGGAGTCATCACAATATTGGAATGTGCAGTCCATTTGATCTGGTTTGGTGAGGAGGGTCCTGTCATTCATTACTATTTTAGTCTTCTCCGCCGATTTGGTGTAACATGTTATCTTTATAGGTGCTCTTTTTGTTTCATGCTCGTCCAGGATTTTCCATTTTGCCTTAGAGTAACATAGAGCTGGCTGGGTTGTAGAGATGTGTAATCTTTAGTGTTGTTTTTGCTACGCTTGAGCGGAGAGACATTATGAACATAGGCAATTAGGTATGGAGCTTGAGAAGCAAAGTGTTTATTGTGGTCTTCTTTGGCGAGGGTCTTCTAGGTGGTTGAGCGCTCATAGTGGTGGTGGAAGTGGCCATCAGGCTTTTGTTTGATGACGATTTTGAAGGTGGTTGACCAGTAGTGGTTGCAACAGTTACTGGTTTGCGGTTTGAAGACGATTGACTGTCTTCGATGGTGCAGGAAAGGGTCAAACGGCTGTCGTTTGGCAATGTTTGTTGAAGCAGATCACAACCTTGTGTGGTACCAGTTTCATTGAGCAAAGACTGAGGTACAATTTTCTCGTTGTCACAGTCTTTCTTTCGCATTCGTGCATTCATAGTTGTTTTCAACATCGCTACCAGCCCCTCTTCTCAAAATATTCATGTGCACGGCAATTTATAGGCCTGATGATGTAACGCTTGGATCGAAATCCAGTGGCTCTGATTGGCTATGTTTGCATGGCTTTGATTGGCCTATTCTTTGTTCTTGTTGGTTTCGATCTACATGTACAGGTTGTGCAGAGGTTTCTGGCTTTTGTTTCTGTTTTTCTCTTGGAAGTTTACGTACTTTGTAGAAAGGAAACATGGATGAAAGGTGAACAAAGATTATGCTCACCCACAAAGCTCTTCACCAACAGTCTCCTATCTATATTCAAGACCTAATACGCTGCTATTCAACTTCAAGAACGTTCCGGTCATCTTCAACATTACGCCTGAGTCCTGTCAACTTTAATCTCAAGTCGTATGGCTGCAGAGCTTTTGCTGTTTCGGCCCCTGAACTGTGGAAAAAACTACCTGATGACATTTGTTCTTGTGACAATTTAAATCTTTTAAAAAAAATGTTTATAATGTATGAATTCTTTTCCTATCTTTGTAAAGTGCTTAGAGCAGAACTGGATAAGCGCTAGATAAGTAGTTATTATGTTTCCTAAAATGGTTTCATGTGAAACAAACATACACCGGCTTGTGATCACTGTAGTAAGATTCCAGAACGGCTACAGATTGAACATTAAATAATAATAATAATGATAATGATAATAGTGATGATGATGATGATGATGATGATGATGATGATGATGATGATGACTACTTATATAGCACTTATCCAGTTCTGTTCTAAGCACTGTACAAAGATAGGAAAAGAATCCATACATTATAAATTTTTTTTTTAAAAAGATGAGTCTTAAGTTTACGTTTAAAAAGATTTAAATTGTCACAAGAACAAATGTCATCAGGTAGTTTGTTCCACAGTTCAGGGGCTGAAACAGCGAAAGCTCTAGAGCCATACGACTTGAGATTAAAGTTGACAGGACTCAGGCGTAATGTTGAAGATGACCGGAGCGTTCTTGAAGTTGAATACAGGGTTTGTACGCGTCTTGGTAACCCTTGAATTTCAGGAGTCCGATTTCAAGGCCTTGAAAGTACTTGAATTTCGTTTTTGGTCCTTGAAAGTCCTGATTTTTTATTGAGCAAGATCGAAAAATATCGAAAAATATCTGCACTATCTGTAAACCCAAAACATAGATGTTAACACAAACATTTTTCTTGGTTTTGAGGTAAAATTGTCGTTAAAAAAGTCCTTGAAATTTCTAAGTAGGGTCCTGAAAAATCCTTAAAGTCCTTGAATTTTTGGCCTGAAGAAGTGTACGAACCCTGTGGAAGGCAAGGCATATTCATTAATGTACTGAAGGAGGAAAGCCCCTCATAACCAGCTCCTGATTCTATTGCATAATATACAGCTCTCCTGTTGATGTCAAAAGATTTCCGTTTTAGTCACTTTGGTTGATGTCTGCCAAGGACTGCTTTCGTGACAAGCACTGCAGTGAAGGGAAAGGTGCAGATATTGTCATTAGAAGATAGAACTCATCGATAGCTATCTTCTATCTTAGAGTTATTTTAAAAACACTGAGGGCATGTCTCTAAAGTCTAGAAATCTATAGCAAAAAGGTTCAAGAACCTCTTAAAATACCTACCTACATACACACACACACACGCACATACATACATACATACATACATACATACATACATACTTTATTGATGCTCCCTAAGTGGGTTTTTCAGCTCAATAGAATTAAAAATTTAAAATTTAAGTTAATTAAGGATATAAGTACAATAAGATTATAATAACAAAAAAATATCTCAAGAATATGAACCTAATAAAACATTTGCAAAATGACGCCTAAAATTCTTGGGGCATTTTAAGGACTTAATATTATCATTCAAAGTGTTCCAGAGTTTGGCTCCTCTGAAAGCAAAGGAGCGCTGCCCTGTTGACAGGCGACATAAGGGAATATCCAAAGCACCAGACGATCGAGTTTGTCTATTATGGACTTGGGAACGTAGTTTGAACATATCAGCAAGATAGTCCGAACAAGTTTGTTAATACATTTGTGCATCTTAGTAGCATCGTTTAGAATAAGTTTCTCTAATAGGAAGCCATTTCAGTGATTGCAGCCCATCCGAAATATGGTCATACTTTCTTAGTCCCAGAATAATTCGTCCAGCGAAATGTTGGACTCTTTGTAACTTGTTAATGTTGCTGTTGCTGGTATTACTCCAAACAGTTGAACAATATTGAAGTTTACTAAAAACAAAGGAATTTATTACTAACAAAAGCGTTTTTCTATCCAGGAGATGCTTGATTCTGTTAATTTGTTTCAATTTAAAAAGACAATTCGAAGTAGTCTTAGTGATATGTTCATTGTAACTGAGGCATGTGTCGAGAAGAACACCTAAATCTTTAACAACAGGCACAGGTGTGAATTCTTTGTCAAATAATGTTATACTGAATGATGACAGTTTCTTCCAAAGTTGTGGTACTCCAACAGCTAGAACTTTGGTTTTGTCCGGATTAATCAAAAGGGAGTTTTTACAGCACCACTGAGATATTCTCATAAGATCTTCATTCAAGGCAGAGATAGACGTGGTTAATTCAGCAGGTGAAAAGCATACTGTACACACATGTAAAGTGAGGGTTCTGGCACAGTTCACACTCGCAACACAACATCATCCCAATCGCCTCGTCGTGCCACTTCTCAGCGATTGGGATGATGTTGTGTTGCTCATGCGAACAGTGACCAGAACCCCCACTTTACATTTGTGTGTATCTTTGCAGTCAGCTACAGAAAACAAACCCTTTCTTTATATATCCGGGCACCAAGCAGACCAGATACCTTGTGCCACACACACACCCCTATTAGAGAAGCGCACAAAGAGGGTACACAAAGGATGGCAACAGCACACATAGGGGAAGAGGTCCTAAACGAGTACTACGGCAAAGCCGCCCAGCAGGGGGAAACAACGGCCCACCCGCCCAAGCCCCAGTTGTGTGGGATGAGTATAAAGTTTCACAAACCAATTTTAATGATTGGTTACATGTTTACAGGATGAGTGTTAATCCTGAAAGCCCCTTTAGGCAGAGTATTATTACTTTTACGGAGAACTTAATGCGGGACAAAAGTTTTGATGTGATAAAGAATGAAATTGATAAAATTGGAAGCATTAAATTGCAGTTTGGTTTGGAGGTCAAATTTAAAAGAGAAAGGCAAAACGAAAACGGGGAAACGGTAGAAGAAAAAAAAAAAGACACTACTTCAAAGACGAACCATATGTCTTTACAAAAGCAAACCTTAACCAACGATTTGATCTAAGATTTGACGAATTTGTCGACATGGTAAACGGGGATATAGATAATTGGTCAGAGCGAGGATCAGGATGGGCCATTAATAAAATCACAATTGCCTATGTCAATGTTGCAAGATATCAACCCTTGGAAGGCGGCACTTTCATTCCGACACCCAAAAACTTGGCCAGCAAAAAAGCAATTGTCAACGTGCAAAACCAAGATAATGAATGTTTGAAATGGGCCTTGTTTCCAGCCGATAGAAACCCACAAAGACCCAGCAAATATCCAACAAACGATGGTATCAACTGGGATAGCATTGACTTTCCCACACCTTTGAAACAGCTTTGCAAACAAACAAAATCCCAACCTTGCATTGAACGTGTTTGGGTGGGAAAACAACGATGTTACTTCTCTCAGAATCAGCACAAAGGACAAAACCGTCCCAAGAATCAACTTGATGCTTCTTCATGAAGATGAAAGAACACACTACTGTCTTGTGAAAAGGCTGTCATCTCTGCTTTATGACCAAACAAAACGCAAAGACAGAAAACTCTTTTGCATAATGTGCCTTCTCAGATTCACAACAGAAAAGATTCTTGCAGACCACCAAAAACACTGTAATGGTGTAAACGGAACTCCAACAAGAATTGCGATGCCTGAAGAAGGCAAAAACACACTGAAGTTTTAAAACTTCCAGAAACAAGTGAAAGCACCATTTGTAAGTTACACTGACTACGAAGCTTTGATTGAAAAAATCCCTGAAGACCAACATGAAAGAACAGCCTACACAGAAAAAACAAACAAACACACAGCCTGTGGATTTGCAGTAACGTGTGAGAAGCGACGCGCAAAGTAGCCAAGTTGCGAAATACAGACAAGGCTGCGATGGGGACATAAACACAGTTGAGGAGTTTCTTAACAGAATTCTTGGTCTGGAAAAGAAACTACGTGAAAGCCTGGGTAACCCAGCGCCACTCAAAATGACACCATATGACTGGCGTGAATTCAACACTGCCAAAAACTGCCACATCTGCAACGGAGGCCTTGTAAAAGAAGAATTTCTGAATTCAATGCCTGTGTGGGATAACAAAACAGGCAAGCACTGTGGGCAAAGCCACAGAGGATGCTTTTACAAAGCTTTGAAAGAAATTGTGTTAAAGGAACCCAAAGCACAAAGAAAACCAAAAGACGACATTGATAAACGGATCAAGAAAAACCAAGAAGAATGTCTTTTCTGCGGGACGCCACTTCTTTGTAAAAACTTCAGAGACACGGTGAAAGATCATTGCCACATCACAGGCAGATTCTGTGGTGCTGCACACGATGCGTGCAAGAAAAAACTGCGGATAAACCCGAAGACCATTCCCATTCCTGTTTTGTTTCACAACCTGAAAGGTTACGACGAGCACCACCTGATGCAAGCAATGTCAAAGGTGGAAGGGGCCAGAGAGCTTAACTGCATTGCCAAAAACATGGAGAAATACATTTCATTCTCTTTGGGGAACCTGCATTTCATTGACAGCAACACCTTTCTGCTTTCCAGCCTCAACGCACTTGTGAAAGCCACCCCGAAAGAGGCTCTGTAAATAACGAAAAGACTTTGCCCCAAAGCAGCAAAACTCGATCTGTTGTGCAAAAAGGGAAAATTACCCCTATGAGTACATGGATTCATGGGAAAGATTTGGTGAAACAAGCCTTCCCGCCAAAGAACTCTTCTTCAGCACCCTTTCAGGCGAGCACATCTCAGATGAAGATTACCAAAATGCGCAAAGAGTTTGGGAAACTTTCGGGTGCCAAACACTTGGGGACTACCATGACCTTTACTTAAAAACAGACATTGCACTTTTGGCAGATGTGTTCGAAAAGTTCCGCGATCTCTGCCAAAGGCAATACGACCTGGATCCAGCCCACTATTATACATCGCCCGGCCTGTCATGGGACACACGTCTGAAAAAGACAGGCATCAAACTGGAACTCTTGACCGACATCGACATGCACCTCTTTGTGGAGAGAGGGATGCGGGGAGGCATTTCAGTGGTCAGCAAGATGAACGCCAAAGCGAACAACCCTCTTGTGCTGGGCTACAACAAAAACAAACCAAACACGTTCTTCATGGATCTTGACGCCAACAACCTTTACAGTTGGGCAATAAGCAAAGCTCTCCCGGTGGGCAAAATCAAGTGGAGCGGTTGAATTCTGGCAGAGGACGAAATTCTTGAGATTGAAGAAAACGGCAAAAAGGGTTTCATCTTTGAAGTAGACCTCGAGTACCCCCAGGAGCTCCATGAAGAGTACAACAGTTATCCCCTGGCTCCTGAGAAAAAGGTCGCGAAAAAAGAATGGCTGTCCCTATACCAAAAGAGAATGATAGAAAACCTCAATGTCAATCTCCCAGACTGCCAAAAGCTCTTTCTGACGTTGCAGGACAAAAAGAACTACATCGTGCATTACCGAAACCTACAGTTTTACCTTGAGCAGGGCTTGAGGCTGAAGAAAGTCCACAGAGTGTTGGAGTTCGAGCAAAAACGCTGGATGGAGCCCTACATCAGGATGAACACCGAGTTCAGAAAGAAGGCCAAAAGCACGATTGAAAAAGACTTCTACAAGCTGATGAACAACTGTCTTCGGGAAAACCATGGAAAACCTGCGCAACCGCACAGATGTGAAAGTGGGTTCGCCCCCACGAGACAACCAAGCTCAGAAAACTGGTTGCAACCTCCTTTAATCAAGGCACGAGTTCTTTGCAAACTATCTTGCAGGCATAAGCATGTGCAAAAGCAAGCTCTGCCTCAACAAACCCGTTAACACAGGGATGACAATCCTGGAAAACAGTAAACTGCTGATGTATGAATTTTTCTACAACATCTTGAAAAAGCAGTATGGGCAGAAATGCGAGCTTCTGTACACAGACAGGAACAGCTTTCCGCTCGAAATCCAAACAGAGGACATTTACAAAGACATGGGGCCCGAAGGCTGCCATGGCCAACATCTCTTTGACACAAGCGACTACCCAAAAGACCACCCGCTGTTTTCAGAAGACAACAAATAGGTTCTGGGCAAAATGAAAGGCGAGTGTGCAGGGACCCTAATCGCCGAGAGTGTGTGTTTGCGGCCAAAGATGTATTCCATCATCAAAGGCGATGAAGGCAATATCAAAAAGCCAAAGGAGTGAAAAAGAACGTAGTCAAAAAGGAAATCCTACATGAACAGTACAAAGAAATGCTCTTCGGCAAAAAACAACTAACCCACAGAATTAACATTCTTCGGAGCGAAGGGCACAACATCTATGGCATGAATGTGAACAAGACTTGTCTTTCTGCGTTTGATTTGAAAAGGTGGATAGAAGAGGATGGAGTCAACACCCGCACCTTCCGGTACAATCCTCTGCCGACTTCTGCAGAAACGGACGGAATCATGGAGCTGTTAGATCATATTTTCGGGTACAACCCCCACCAACTGATGATGCAGAAATGGAAGGCATTATGGATCTCCTTGATGGAATTTTCGTGTCTTAATTGCAACAATTTAATGTTTCATGATACGTTTTTTCTTATTAGAGGAATGTATCCTACGGTATATCATGGCACTGCTTGCAGGTCTGATTCAAAGTGCATACCCATCAATGGGTCCAAGCCACAAAAATAGGCTGTTTAGTGAATTTTTTTTAGTAGTAGTTTTTTTTTTAGTAGTTTATTTAACCACGTAAAACACCAAGGAGCCGGGGGCTCGTTATAACGTGTACGTGAACTAAAAATACTACAGAAAGTATAAACAAAATAATTATAATAAAAATTCGTACACTATTTACAAAATAAAATTAATCTGTAAAATCTAAAAATATTCTTTAAATTATTAACTATCTATCAATATAAATATTCTGTAAATTTTAATTTAAAAGTTATGAAAATCTATTGGCCCATATTGGCCCGTAGGGCGCGCTTAAAAGAAGGGAGGTCTTTTGCCTCCCTTACCTTGACTGGGATGCCATTCCATAATCTAGCACAAATATATGAAAATAATTTATGTTGGTACTCTAAATTAAAAGGTGGCAACTTTAATCGAGTGCCACCACCACGTAGATCATAGCTGACATTTAAAACGTTGAATCGTTCACTGAGGTAGCTTGGGCCCTGCCCATTCATACATCTATACAGAAGCACTAGGGCTTGAAATTGTCTTCTTGACTGTAATGATTGTAAATGTGCTATATTTAGAAGATGGCTATATTCCGTTGATTTTGACAAACCTAAAATGGTTCTCAGTATATAATAATTTGTGTCTTCTAGCTTGTTATTCAGCCCATCAGAGATGCCTAGCAATAAAGGGCTACAGTACTCTAAATGTGGCAATATGTATGCCTTATATAACCTTATCATAATAGTCTGAGGGATGAACTTGCGCACCCCGCGCAAAGCATATGCTTTAGCGCAAGCCCTTTTCAGCTGCTCTGATATGTGTGGCTTGAAAGACAACTTACTATCCAGGGTTACTGCCAGGATCTTTAGACTATCTGTTGTTTCGAAAATGGTATTATCTAGATGAAAATCATAACGATACAATGATGGTCCAACAGCCATGGCCTGGGTCTTACTCACATTTACACGTAAATAAATCTGTTGAAACCAATTTGATACAATCTCCGAGTCGGAATTAATTAAGTATTCAAGGACTAGAGGAGATGCATCGGAAGCGTATGCGGTCATATCATCTGCATATAGTCTAAGAGAAGTGTCTTCATATAAACATTAAATAATAGTGGACCTAGCAGAGACCCTTGTGGGAGTCCTGTGTTAACTGATCTCCACTGGGAATACACATTATCGAGCTTGACTCTCTGCTTCCTTCCACGGAGACAAGAGCTGATCAGGGAAATGGCCTCGTCCGATAGCCCATAAGCTTTCAACTTGGCAAGCAACAACGAGTGACAGACAGAATCAAAGGCCTTGCTCAAGTCTACAGCCACAGCGGCCACGCCCTCTCTATTGTTAAGAATTAATCTCCAATCTTCTACCATTTTCAGTAGTGCTGTACAGCAAGAGTGACCCTTAAGATAGCCAGACAGGTTAGGGGACAATATGTAGCAAATTGGACCGTATAACTGATCTGACCGTATAACTGATCTGATTTTTCAGATGAAAAAAATATTTATCGTGTGGCAAAAGTTGCATTTCCTAAAATAGTTTTTCCTGAAAATGAAAAGGAAAAAACCGAGTGTTTTAATAAAGTTTTCAGACCAGCTTTAGAAACAAATCCAGAGTTATTTAATAAAATACGTGTCATGGCAGAAAAAATGGTAGAAGAAACTGGCAAAGACAGTAATATTTGTTTGACACACATGATGAAAGATCCACCTATCAGAGAAGAATTAAGTAAAGCAGTTGGTTGTTACTTAATAAATGACCAAAAACTAGAACAATTGTTGGGAGAAAAGTCATATATCAACTATTCAGAACTATTTGCCGATGAAGAGGTATCCCACTCTGACTGATGTGGAAATGGAAGGCATCAAGGAGCCGTTAGATGAGGTTTTCAGGGGTAGCTCTGTGTTTGGCGGAACAACCAACAAATCTTCGCGCACAAAACTGTATTTGGGCCCGTCATGCAAATAGTACAAAACAGGCGTGTCTGGTTTCATGACTGTTCTTTCAATCTTGAAGACTTTCAAAGTCCAGACAGGATCTGTGCTCTTTTTTTGCCGCCCTCCAACTCGCCAGGTTGGTAAAGATAGCGGACATTGACAAGAGGGGGGAGCTGTTTTTCACGCTTTCCCACTTGTCTTTGATATGACATTGAAGGCTTGGAAAGAACCGCCTTTTCTTTGATCGCAACTGCCGGCTTCTTTCCGGTCAAGCTTGTTTCCTCGTTGTTCAAGGCTGGTAACCAAACAAGCACTCAGCCAGGGTGCGGTTAAAACGCTCGACAATGGCCTGGTCTCTGTGAATTTCAGAGTTCCCCTGCCAGATATACGTTTTGTGGTTTTCCATCTCTTTCGTAACAGCACCCATAAATTCACGCCCAGGATACACCTGCAGCATTTCCGGCCATTTCAGAGGTGAGCATTTGTAAATTTTGCAAAATGCTTCGGCAATCCCGTCAGAGTTTTTCGAGGTCAAAGGTGCGGCCTCTTTGTAGCGGCCATGTCGACAACCGTCAGAGGGTGCTTCTACACTTTGCACCCACGGGGGAGTTTGTCATGCAGCAAAAAAAAGGTCTGCTTGGTGTACCTTG
>JAEMWC010000224.1:220000-230000 GCA_016490735.1 Pachyseris speciosa
ACACGGTGATGTCTTTGTTTATACACACGCTAGACTTCTTAACGGGTTCCATGCTTACCGGATTACATTAATGGAGAATCGTTTTTCTCTTACCATTGAAACCAGTATCTGCGGTATTGCGGAGCACAATAAAATGCCTCTAATTCTCATCGTTAAAGTGCTCATCACAGGAGTTGGATCGCGTTTCTTTTCGCACCGAGGCGTAATGTTTATCAGTTATCGATCAGCTGGTGCGTTTTGCTTTTTGAAACTTCTCGAAATTCGACAAGTTGCTTGTTTGTTTTATCCCCAAACGAAGAAAGAAACAGCGGATTTAATGTTGAGGCAATGCTTTCTGAATGAATTTTTAAGGCCATACACAAAACGTTTGTAAAGAATTGTGTTGTCAAGCGATGCACCTCGTGGGAATGAGCGAGACTTATCGAAGCCCTGTCACGTGCGGCGACTGTTACATAGGAATTATCATCTGAATGTTTTCGTATTTTCGAGAACTGATTGACTTCTTGCAAAATTTTTCCAGACATGCTTCGTGGTCTTTGTATTATTTGTTCTGATGAAAAGAAAACTAAATATTTTATAGTTTCACTGCTGTTGTTTTTCATTTTGCACGCCTGACTGATTTGAGACAAATTTGCATACTGTAGTTTGAAGATTACGAGACTTGATGTCGGGGTCAGATAACGCAACATTTGGCAAGATTTCCGCACAAGTAAACCATAAAATGATGGGGATATAAATCTCGCTTGCCTTTAAGTTGAATGGTGTTTTTGGTTGGTGTTAAATCACGTTTCATTCCCATTAGTTTTTTCAAAATTTCTGTGACCTGTTTGTTGATGGGCAAATGGTCGTTCAAAAGAAGTTTGTGTTTCAGTAGATTCGTTCCACGCGTGGGAAACGAGTGAAAATTCAAACTCGAATACAAACCAAAAAATAGCCGGCCCTTTGAAAACTTTTGAGTGAAGGGAAGTTCCTTCTTTAAGTTGCCTAGTAATCTACTTTGCATCTGTGGTCACGTACGGAATTGAGGACAAATCTGCAATTCCGCTGTTTGTCGCGGCGACTTAACGATGACTTTCCCAAGCTTTTCTGGAAAGCAAAAAGCTGAAGCCACGAAATCACTGCTGGATATCGGGAGACAATGAAACTGCTGACACGGTCACCGTGTTGATACGTGCGATATCGCACGCAGGAATCTCAACACGCTGCATTGTCTTCAACGTGCGAAGGAAAACAATAACTTGGACACTAATGAGGAAAGTGACTAACACGCAGCCGCCGTGTTGAGGCCGTGTTGAGACACGCTTCTTTTGTTTTAACGTGTGACCGTGCCGTGTGCGTGCGTTCACCTTAGTGACTGTTTTCCTGTGGAGGGTCACATATAGTCAAAAAGGCCAATAAGCGTTTGTACGCACTGCGCGCGCTTAAGAAGAGTGGCCTCACTATCAAGCAGCTAGTGCAAGTGTACTGTAGCATTGTACGATCTGTACTAGAATATGCCTGCCCTGTGTGGGCAGCTCTGCCAAAGTACTTAGATGACGCTATAGAATCTGTACAAAAAAGGGCCCTACGCATCATTCTGCCGAATTGTCACTATGACGAAGCCCTAATTCAATCTGACATCACTGCCCTTTCCCAGAGAAGGGAAGAAGCTTGCATAAATTTTATCAAGCGTGATTGCCTGTCGTCTCCTGTCCTTAAGCCATTAATTCCTCGCGTGTCAATTGACAGGCCGTACTGCCTCCGATCAGGCGAACGTGTTCCGGTGCGCTTTGTCCCCAAGACAAAGCGGTTCGCAGATTTCTGCACCATTAAGTATCAAGACCAGTTGTAATCCTTTTCTCTGTCATGTTTTCTCTGTTATTTGTGCTTTAATCATATTTATATCATTATTTATCTGACTGTCTTTATACCGTAGTGTCTTGTACTATTGTCACTGACCATCCTTGTAATTCAGCCTTTTAGGCTGCGAGAGGGATATCAATAAACTATTATTATTATTATTATTATTATTATTATTATTATTATTGGTGGCTAGTAAATAGAATCATGGGATTACATGCTTTTTCAAATTTTCAACTTTGAGATGCAATTGGTTTTACTTATTCGACATTTTACAGTTACCATGCATGAAAATTGAAACAAAGTCAACAAAGGTGAACAACAGAGTTATTTCTTCAGGCTTTTTTTGACCATTATAGTTTTGTCTCTGCAGTGACCAAGTAAAATTTGGCAGTTCTTTTTTGCAAACCCTTTTATGTTTAGGATTTGTATGAATGTTTATGTACATGTATGTTATGTTCACCCATGATCTTTTTAGCTATTACTGCAAAAAAATTACTATTTACTCCCTATAGATGAATAATTGCAAACAGTGTGTTTTGTGCAAGCAGGCTAATTAGTTGTTCATCATTATTATGCATCAAAGAATCTACTTGTTTGGGTGTAATGACACTTTTGAAAAGATGTTTTATTACAAAATAAAATTACTTTGAAAACCTTGTGGCCTTATCAGAATTGACAGAAACCAAGTTTCTGAACCCAATAATTCTCGAAAAAATAAAATTGAAAACACCATGTGTAAAAGTCATTTTCATGTATCATTGCAGCTGACTGTAATTATTTGTGCTATATGTATACCTACCATCATTTGATTAACAACAAATTCAATACTTAAAGGGGTACAGCTGGCCCAAGGAGGAGATATTTGATTTGATTTTATCCATTTCTCCATCCCTATGTTTGGTATTTTGACCACAAAATTTTCCAAAAAGTCAATTGCCCCACATACTTGTATGCCCAGGGTCCTCTCCACCCCCGTCATCCCCATAGTTGCATATAAAAATGTTCAGCTTTTTTAAGTAGTGTGTTGTGTATTCTTTTGTTGTGGGTGGGTTTGTTAATGGTGGTTTTGCCAGTTACGTTGACATAGATTGCAATTTCAATTCAGTAGATGCTCATTCTTGTAGGGTGTAGACTGTAACTGTTTTATTATTTTGACCATCTACCAAAATTGATTAAAAGAAAATTAAATTGACATAGTACATTAAAATCACCTTAAATTATGTCCTGCTCAATGATGATAGATTGAAGCCTGTGAACACTCCCACCACCCGTGTTGGAGCTGTGGAAATGGAAAAGCTGCATGTCTTAGCCACTCAGTGTCAGGAAAGAGAGGGTTTAGGACCAGCATATCGAGAAGAAACCTTCCTCAGACTGGTGGAGTGGGCACAGTCTCAAAGTCATTGAGGTACATGTATTTGTCAATAAGTCCACTGCATTTTAAGTAAAATGCATAAAGGTATGATGCTCCTGCACTATCCAAAAGTGTCATTATTATGTGTGAGCATATCACTGCTTTAGTGGCTTAGCTAGCTTGCAATCAGTTTGTGGTAGCTGTGAGTCTGTGATTGGCCACATAAAATAGTACTATCCATGCTAGAGCCGTGGAAATGGAAAGACTGCATGTTTTAGCCACTCAGTGTCAGGAAAGAGAGGGTTTAGGACCAGCATATCGAGATGGAACCTTCCTCAGACTGGTTAAGTGGGCACAGTCTCAAAGTCATTGAGGTATTTCTCAATTAGTCCACTGCAATTTGGGTAAAATGCATAAAGGTACCACCATCCAATAGTGTTGTTATTATGTATGAGCGTATCACTGCTTTAGTGGCTTAACTAGCTTGCAATCAGTAGACTGTGTAGCTGTGAGTCTGTGATTGGCCACATAAAATAAATATTAAGAAGGAAATTCACTGCTTATCAACATGTGCACTTACAATTGAGCTGGATATTAAAAATAACTTGCAGCATACAGTGTACAATATTTATTTCTTATTTCATAGAAAGGTATTTAAGAAATTTATATTTCACTGCTACTTACACGATTCATGGGAATAAGAAAAAAAAAGATAAATTCATTCCAGAAAAGTTCCTGTAACATCCTCTGGTACATAAAGCAAGCAGACCAGACTAAGATGCCAGCAATCTCTGTTTGATATGCTGCAGAAGAGTTGTGAAAGCCAACGCAGTCAACTGTAGGCATATACATGTATGCTTGAAGTTTGATGCACAGTGGTGAATTATACTGAACAGATGGCAGCTAGCAAAGAGATGTGCCCTGGATGCTGGGTAAACAATCACCATAAAATTCACAAAATACTTAATGACATCAGTTGAGTTATTTTCTTTTTAATCATGTGGTTATTATTTATATAGGAAAAGGATACTAATTAAAACACATTTCTATCATAAATACAATTATACTTAATTTGCAGCTAAATGATAACTTTGGGATATATTGGTAATCCTTATTAAAATGGATATAAAGATGAGAATCATTAAGTAATAAGGCTATAGGAACAGGAAACTAATAAAAACACATTTCTATCATTTATACTACTACCCAAGAAATTTCTGCAATTTCATTGGCTTAGAGCAAAAGTATTTCAGCTTAATTTGAATTACAGATATGTGGAAATTACAGTTTCCATGGTAACCAAAATCATGAAATCACGTCATCGTGCAAATTACAAAAAAAGTGGCAGAAAGATTTCCAGATTTGAATTCAAGAGATCTTATAACTTAAAGAAAATTCAGAAAACCAAAATACTAAAAAAAGTACATTGCCCTGGCTTAGTGTACATGTTTGGACAAGCTGGGCCAAACGCAGAACTTCGAAGCCATTTTGCTCACTTATGAAGCGAAAAAACTGGACGAAAAGTTACAATTTAAGTTCTTCACTGAGATCTGTAAGAAAGATGGTTCAGGGTACGAACCAGACAGGTTGAGAGTTATGCTGGCTTCATTGGACTGACACCCAAGAGAAAATGACGACAACTTCTCCATAGCAAACGATAATGAATTTTGCAACTGCAGGAATGTCCTGAAAGGAAAAGCAGGGTTCCTTCATGAACACGGTGTTTGTTAAAGAGTTAACGCTGCAAAGGCACTCACCTCTCAAGACGAGGAGCTGTTATGGTCCAAAACAGTGCTTTGAAGCTATTCACCAGTCACTGATACACACCATGTGGCTGAACTGCTCACCCAACACTTCAGTTTGAGGGGCTGTCAGGAGCACCATAACATGTACATTGAAGATTTTCCCTTCAGCACCGACGCAATGCGAAACAGTGGTCAATTTTGTCTCGCTGGGAATTAACGACCCAAGACACAAGTGTGGTATAAAAGACAGAGAATGGGCATCAACAGCATAAATTACTTTATGAAGACCATGGCAACTCAGGCAGAAATACTCACAAACCATGTACAGTGCTCACAAAACCTTGGTGAAGAAGCTGATAGCTGCAAAGTAACATCGGTCAGCAATTATTGATATGACAGGACATACCAACAAGAGGTCGCTTGCTGATTTTGCAGAAGGCGATGACAATGAACGAGCCATTTCTTGTATCATCAGGCAGAGTCTGCAGCAGTACAATCCAGCAGAGTTCGTCGAACACTTGCAAAATTAGATGCCGTAATCATTTCCATGATTGTGAAGTCACCATAAATTACAACATTGCAGGCCGGAAAAAAAACCCTGATCAGATGCAGTAGAAGTTTGGATCTGCTTTTGAAGTTTCAAAATCTCGGAAACTTTGAGGACCTCTATGTCCTTTCAAAAACATATTTCAGAAAACTTGTAAACATTGATAATTTTGAACTTTGATCCTATGATTTGAGATAACATGTTGTATAAAGCCAATCAAATACATGTGACAAAATAAACAAATGGCATTACATAAATTTCTCAGGTAGTAGAGTAAGTATAAACAAATAATTGCATGATCTGCATGTGATATTTGACATAAATTCCAATGGTAATATCTCAGCTGTACAAATACGATAATAAATTTGCAACTAAATGATAAAATTCATGATAAAGCGGTCATGCTTATTAAACATGGATATCAAGATGAGAATAATTAAGTCATAAAGCTTCATTTTTTATTTAAATAGGCATTTATCTCAATGCCAGATGATAAGTATGTATTTTGTGAATTTTTTTGGAGTGATGAGACAATTTACCGGACAGCATGGGCCATTGGTACTGTTTTGGGAGCTCTGTCACTTTGACATTAAGTGGATGCCCATAGTAGATACTCTTGCAATTGATGCCAGATCTGTGGTACACAGGGTTGTCATTATGGTTTTCAGAAGATGGTTTCTCAGAGAAAGTAGCCGGTCAAAAATCTGGCAGTTCTTCCTATAGCTGTTATATGTTTTACTCATTTTCAGATTGAGAGTAGGCTGACTGATTTCACCATAGTAGCCGGCTATAAAAGCCGGTTGCTGGTTTCTGATGGCAGCCCTGGGTACTCTGAGCAGATGGCTAAACCAGAGGCAGATACCAGCTCCCTTATAAAAGGTTGAACTAGGGTGTAAATGGGGTTAATGTATTGTTCACAGTATATGAATGATTTTCATTCGTAATCGCTATATAAATGGTTAGATATTAAGAGACTAATTCATACATTTTTAAAAATAATAATTAATAAAGTGATTGACTTAAATATGAAGGAAACTCTTAACTTTTGGCATCAGGTCATTAATAACTACAACTCAGCCAGTACCCAATTTACAGCCTGTTAGAGCAGATGGCAGCCTCCAGTACATTGCTATGCATATGCCAGCTCTGTGATATAAGCAAGTGTTAGCTAAAAGTTAAGACAATGCTGAAATTGCTGGGATTTCACAACAATTTCAGAAAAAGAGAACTCAAGGTAGTTTATCCAAAGACAATAACATTTATGTTGCAAAATGCAGACTTTTAATGTACAGATCGTTTATATTGTGTCAGTTACTACATTCTCATAACAAAGCATTCACAATGACAAAGCATTGTGCTTATAGGACTTGATTGAGGTGTGCAGCTTTGGTTTGCAGTGTACTTCTTTGATTTTGGATGTATAGTTTTTGTAATCACATGAAAATGAAAAAAAAATTGTACAAAGAACCAAATGGTAAGCTCAATTTCAGATTGGCTGTACCATGTCATTTTTTATTTCAATGTCATGTTCATGACTGCTTCAGAAAAAGAGTGAAACTCTTATTGTATTTTATATTGTAGTTTTACTGAATCTTGCGGGAATTTTTATTATGTTCTTGTTTCAATGGAGAAATTGACACTGAAAAACCCCTTTGGGGAGAGTTAATAAATGCAACAAGGAGTGATGGTGGTGCCTTCATGAAAACCCCGCCTGTTAGAGCGGCTAATACACAGCTAGGTCGAGGATAAGATCTTTAAAAATGCTGTGGGGGACTGGGAACCCTAGTTTTTGTTTAACACAAAAAAATGCATTTTTTGTGTCGTAAAGTGGTACAGTCGAATCTCGATTATCTGGACTTGCTGGGACTGGAGTAATTAGTCCAGATACCCAAGAGTCCAGATACCGGTAATCGAAAATTTGAATATTAATGACACAAAATAAATTAAACTGAATCAATTAGGAAATCAGAATTTAATGCAAATAGTGTATTATATATTGTATCGTAAAAACTTCATCCAAACACTTTGGTCTAAAACGTTCACTCTTTGGAAAGAAATCAAACCTGTTTTAAACGCTCTTTTCAATGCCTAAATTAAAAGTAACTCATAATGATAGTTTCTAGGGATCTTCATTCTGCCTTGTGAATATTCATGAAAAAATCTGGTACCAGAGGAGATTGTCCGGACAATCAAGAAGTCACTGTAAAAGGCAGTTCTCAGAAAATCAAACTTACAAGTCAGATTCAATAACTACTCTTCATCCGAACATTGACTAATAGCACATTATTTTGTATAATTATTTTATCCACTTAAAAACTCTGCAAGCCTCAATTTGTTTTTTTTATAATTACTAATATATATATGTAAATACCTTCGAAGCCATGAAAGCCGTAGAACAACATACTTAAAGAACCATGCAAACACAGTTTGCCACTCAGCTTTCGACTTACATCTCTATTGAAAGAAAAACTTTTTTGCCCTGAGTCAGAATCGAACCGACGTTCCCCAGTTACTAGTCGGGCGTGATAACCACTACACTACCGGAGCAACCACGCTGGCAATGCGGCCACTTTAGAAAGTGAGTAGTATCGCACATCGGCTATTCCTCGGAACATTTTTCTTTCGAGACTTTTGTGTGTTTCCTGGCTTCTAAATTCCCCGAACGGGAATTAGAAATATATATATATGTAAATACGTTCACTTTCTAAAGTGGCCGCATTGCCAGCGTGGTTGCTCCGGTAGTGTAGTGGTTATCACACCCGACTAGTAACTGGGGAATGTCAGTTCGATTCCGACTCGAGGCAAAAAAGTTTTTCTTTCAATAGAGATGTGAGTCGAAAGCTGAGTGGCAAACTGTGTTTGCATGGTTCTTTAAGTATGTTGCTCTACGGCTTTCATGGCTTCGAAGGTATTTACATATATATATATATTTCTAATTCCCGTTCAGGGAATTTAGAAGCCAGGAAACACACAAAAGTCTTGAAAGAAAAATGTTCCGAGGAATGGCTGACATGCGATACTACTCACTTTCTAAAGTGGCCGTGTTGCCAGCGTGGTTGCTCCGGTAGTGTAGTGGTTATCACGCCCGACTAGTAACTGGGGAACGTCGGTTCGATTCCGACTTGGGGCAAAAAAGTTTTTCTTTCAATAGAGATGTGAGTCGAAAGCTGAGTGGCAAACTGTGTTTGCATGGTTCTTTAAGTATATAATTACTAATGTTTCAGCACTTAATTTCAACTGTTTATTTGGTCAAAGAAAGAGGTATGTGCAGGATTACATATTAATGAGTTGCACACTTGTTAAAGAAACACCACAAAGTGTCATTATAATCAGGGCTTTCAATAAAAGTCAGTTACTGGGTTTCAATAAAAGCCGGTTACTGGTGGTTTACCGCCACCTACTTTGTCAGGATTTACCTCTTACTGTGGTGACTTAAAAAAATTCATCAGGTTGCCACCTACTTTAGTTAGCTCAGACAGCTATTTCAAAACTTATTGAAACCCCTGCTTATAATATTGATAGAAGTTTGATTTAAGTGCACCATTATCACATTCTGTCAAATCTGACGTAATATGAAAATCCCTCAGTCAAACATGATGTATACATTTAACCCTAAAAATGAAGTGTCTGGTTGAAAGACCATTTCTGCCTTACTCTTGACTTTCTCTTTGGTGTGACCCAAATTTAGCTCCGTGTGATCATCAGATTTCACTTGTTGGAAATGTAAGCATCATCCCTGGGATCAGGTTGACCAAGGTTGACCCTGACTTTGTTTGTTTAAGGCCAAACCACTTTGATCATTTTACACCACCCAGACAGCTTCTTTGTCATTCACGACAATTTTATTTTGTTTTTATTTTTGCAACTTTTACAGTTAAAGTCAGTTCCATTGCTTAACCATTGGACGTACATGGAAAGTCAACCCCCCACTGTGAAACAGGTGGGTAGGGGTGGAGAAGAAGTTATGTAATTTGAGAAGAAGAGGAAGAAGTTATGTTATTTGATGAAGAAAACTGGAAAATAACAAAGAATTGCATTGCATGCCACAAAATGTTGATTTTTTTGGCCAAACCTACACGATAATTAGACTATGAACTGACAACCCATGTCCGGTGAATTTTTTCATGGTATAATATACTGTGTCCCCAGTTAGCTCCTTGTCACTTAGGAGCTAGATCAATTTGACAAATTAATAAAGTTTCATCATCATCATCATCATCATCAGTGGCAAATTAAAAGTATTTTAATTGCATTTTCATGGAAAAAAATCAAGGAATTTTCATAGCATGTAACCCTGAAAAAAGCACGGAAAATGCAATTTATACCCTGATTTCACTATTTCCATCTGATTTGATTTGTACTGTTGTTCTAAACGAACCTTGCTAGTTGTATCCGTAACGGTATTCAGATAAAGACTTAGCATAATTTTTTGACACGGTTTGTGTGACTTTTCTCTTCAAAAGACAAAATGATACCCTACTTACTGGCTTATAATCTATGGGAAGAACCTTCGAT
>JAEMWC010000224.1:237500-302500 GCA_016490735.1 Pachyseris speciosa
AATGCTCTCCAGATTCTCTTCAGCATCGACGCCTGAGGTGGGCTTGTCGCCGGCGTTTTAGCGAATCTTGTTGAGGTTGTTGCTCTGGATACCCTCAAGCACCATGTTGTCCCGCTCTTCCTGGGAAAGGAAAAGGTCCTCCCAGATTTTGCAAATACTATAGCCGACTGTATCCTGCAGAATGGTGCCCCCTTACTTCACGACCAGCTTATCAACCAATGCCCGCAAGACGTTTTACACGAGATGGTTGTTGGCATGGCCGCCGGTTAAATCTATGTTGAACAGCAGGGAAAGCTAGCTGGGGACAAGGACCTTGTATTCGTTAAGTTTGGGAGCTGAAATGTAAAGTGTCTCATCGGGGCTGGCTTCGATTAACCTTGCACTCAGCTTTCATCGCACCAAGCGTTTTTTCTTTGTGCGTCGGCAGAAGGTTTTCACCCACAGTGGCCATGATTATAAACTGGAGTTGAAAAGTTCAATTGAAAATTAATTTCACTGAGTATAGATACACAATGGCAGGGTGGCTATGACGCGGAAATGGAGGACCCCCTTTTGGGAAATAAAGATGATGATGATGACGAACAGGAGGTGGACACAACTGGTGGCTTTGAAATTGACGGCCCAGGTGCTACATCCAACCACACGGTGAGCGCATTGAAATGAAAACAATGCAACATGAACAAAGTGGGCTGCAGCCAGAAACTTCCATGTATGAAGAGACATCTTTTGGCGGAGAAACATCAGCACAACGCTCTTAGAAAGATTTGACAACAATGTTTCCAGAAGCAAACGGTCTTGCAGTTGAATCTGATTACAACCCAAAAAATGGCAGACTTATGGTCAAAATTCCGGGCCCCAAAAGTAAATGGCACGATCTTTACACACAAAAAAAGGGAAGTGCTGGTGAGCGCCATCTTAATCCAAGTCTTCCGAAAAGTTTAACAAAAGCTCTTGGAATTTCAACACAATCTATTAGTGACGAAAAAGAGGGTGAAATAAGTGATCTGTGGCGAGAATTACAAGATAAGCAAACCCAATTTGCAGAATCAAATGTGCTGCTTTCAAAAAAAGATAAAGCCGAAGCAGAAGTTCAAAGTCTAAGAAACAAAATCTATGATATTGATTCAAAAATTGTGTAATACGACCAACATCACGGCACCAATGTTGAAATTGAGGCAAATGTTCGCGAGTTGAATTGGCAGAAAGCAAGTCTTGAAAAAACATTGGCTGCCAAAACAAAGGAGGCTGCGGCTATACAGAAAGAATTCGGGGCAAAAAGAAATGTTGCAGAAAAGATTGACGAACTCAGAGGTGCCCTGTCAGAACAGCTGGAAGAAACAGCCGTTCTTCAAAGAAGGCTTAATACAACAAAAATTCTTGCTGGTCTTAATGAAGAGATTGATGAACTAAAAGAAAAAATAAAAAACGAGGAAGAACTGCAAAAAGACTTGAACACAGGAATTGCCGAAAAAGAAGCATAAAAAAAAGGGAAGCTGAATACAAAGAAAGGCTTCAAAATTTGGAACCGATGTTGCGGAAAGAGAAGGGGAGCTTCCGCTCCATGAGAGGGTCAAAGCAATTTTCAAAAAATACAGTGTAACTGTTACAGCGATTGTTCTCACAGCTGGTGTTACGATTGGCACTGTAATTGGGGCCATTACCAACTCTTTGAAAGCCTTGGGGAAAGGGCTGGGAAACGGCCTGAAAGAGATCGGTCAAACAACAGCTTCACTTTTGCCAGGCCTGATCTGATCTATTGTTTCTTTCCTTTTCAAAACTGCCGACCAGGCCATTAGTTTTCTCGCCGAGCACACCTGGCTGATTATTTTGGCCGTGGTTGCTTTTCTTGTGGAAAGGTATGTTAAGAAGGAGAAGAAGACTTAGTTTCCTTTTTGCTTCTTCCCATTGAAAATATTACTACCCCTGCAATTAAAAGGGCTCCTATCACCACAACGATTTTGTTCACGTTGTGGTCATCGGCTGCAGGTGGGGTTGGTTCTGTTTCTTATTGCGGCTGTGAAACCGGGGTTTTTTATTTTTCTTCTGAAGCGGCCTTGTGGATCGGGTTTGAAGGATGCCTGTTTGGCTGGTTGCCTTTTGAAGGCCCTCCTGTCATAAGATGGAGAGCCACTTTTTTTGAGCCTTGGTTTACAGCGTTGTTTATCCCCAGACTCATTTCGTTTGTTGCCTGTTTTAGTTTGTTGTTGTAGCCAACCACCCTTCCTGAGTTTATTATCATGTGCCCCAGCATAAGCCAGGTGCCTGGACAAATGACCAAATTGAGCCTGACTTTGGCCTCATCTACAGCCAACTGATAGCGCTGCACGCTTTTGGCCATATGTGTTTGCCTTATTGCATCTTCCATTAAAACAAGAAACTTGTTTCGCACCTCCACTGCACGCCCTCCAAGAATGCTGCTTCTCACATTGACCAGGGCGCCTAAAATACAGTAAAGAAAGGCTTCCATTGACTCGTTTATTCTTGCCAGGCCTGCTGGTGTAAGACTAGCAGATTCGTTTGGGCAAAACCAATCAAACTGTCTTTTGGCCACGCTGTTGGGTTTTATGTAAAGAATCGCATTCCCTTTGCTTGCGGAACCGCCTTCATCGCTGAATTTGTCGTAACCGGGGTATGCTGCCCCGGTTTTGTACAGGCCTCGAACCCAAATGTAGATGCTGCCAAGCCCGTGATTGGCACCTTTGTTAAAACGGAAATCGGTCGAGGGATCAATACCAAACTTGTGACAAATTCTTTTGTACGAAGCCACATCATAATTGTTGTTTATCACATTAAAAATTGGGTCATCTGGTAAAGTGCACATGTTCTGAATCCCACCCATTTGAAACAGGATACGCCTGATGGTGAAATATACGTGGAATTGATAAAGATCTTATCTGAGGAGGCAAACTTAAATTTTTGGTATCTTTATCAAAAATCTCGCTGCCAATTCCAGAACAAGTTGTTGCACACCAAACCGCGAAGTTCAACTGTTGATGCCAGTACAACATGTTGGGGCCAGCTAGCCAGGCACGTGCCTCTTTTCCCGAACGATGTGTCAGATCGAGGCTTTGAAATATATTCCTTAGTTTTGTTTTAAAACGATCTGTTGGTGTTGCAAATATTTCTATTGGGGCGCTGAGCAGGTTTTGAAAACTGCTGTTTGGGGCTTCAGAAAAAGCTACTGCAGGGGTTGGAAGTTTTAAGTTTTTAAAATCTTCTCTTATCACGAGCTGGTGTGGAAACCCCCCTTTGTAATGAGTCCCAGGGACAGCATTTACTCCACCTTGGACCAATATTTTTTGTCTGAACCGAAAACACTTTTCAGATAGTCTGGCCCCACTTTGTACATAATTTCCGCTGTTGCCTTGTGGTCTGCGGTGAAATCCACTGACGCTACAAATTTGCTCTTGTCAGCGTTTGGGTATTTGGCCCAAAAGGGCCCCCATGCCTTGTCTTGCGCATTTTTTGCACTTTGGATGGCCTCTGGCGTTTGCATTCACTGCAAGAGATTTGCCATCTTATGAAGGGGTGATATTTTCAATTGAATGTTAATGTGCACTTAAATAAATGGTTGTGGTCACAGTCGACGCGACTTCCAGTGGGGACACTGTTTACTTTGAGTACTCTATTCCTAACCCTAAGTTTGTCCGACTTCTCTCTTGCTCGCTTGCTCGCTTTTCAATACTTGGAACAATTTGGAAAAGGTGGGGGAATATTTTACAAAGACGGTAATAAAAACATTTCACAGGAATTTCCCTCCAGATTCTACAATTCTACAAAAAAAGGCATTTACAAAAGAGGTTATGACAAACCTTTGTCTATTGAAACAAATTCACCTTCACATGCATTGATAATTGGGAAACATAAACAAACAACTGGTTTTGGGGTTAATGACCCTCTTTCAAAAATTCTCCGAATTTACCTCAACCAAATAACTGTTAAAAGTTACACTGTTTTGCTCGACATTCCAAACAACTATTACATCCATTGTGACCTTGTCAGCGCAGATCACAATTTGCTTGATGGCCAGCCTAGTGATCTTCTGACTTGCATTCCAATCTCTGGAAATCAGCAAGAACGAGTCACTTATCTTCAAAATTTCCAAAACGCTCTACGCCATACAAAACAAACTCAATCTGTAAACAGCATAATGTTGTCTGTAAAAGATAAGGCTGGCAATACGTTAGACTTTAGAGGGGCACAACGTAATTTTGTATTAGAGATTTTTTGAATCTTTACTTTGAGTTGATAATGATTTAAAGAAAAATTTTTGACTATTTATACGCCATGCTGGATGAGGATGTGTTGCCATTTGCCCCTGAGGTGTCTGCTCCACCCGTAAGTGTGGCAGAAAAGCAGTATATGCCACTATATCCCATTCTTCCCAATGCTGAAACTTTCCAGCTGACTGAGCTCAGCAAAATTGAGAAGAATATTTCCGATGAGGCAGAACACTACAGAGTTGTGCTGAAAAAATACAAAAAGGCTCAAAAGGCCAGCAGCTATGCTGTTGCCAGTCTTGGAGTTGCAACGACAGCTGTTTTCTGGAGGTGTCGCCTCTGCACTGACTGGCGTTGGAATCGTGGTCGGTGTTCCTCTCGGTGTTGTAGCTGGTGTTTGTGGTGCAGTTTCCACCGTTTTGACTAGTGTTAACAAAAAGCTTGAAACGAAAGTTAACAAGCACAGCAAACTGAGTTCTTTGGCCGTGGCGAAGCATGACACAATAAATGCTTTTGTTTCCAAGGCACTCGATGATAATTGGGTTACGGACATTGAGTTTAAACATGCAACACATGAAATGAAAAGCTATGCCCAAATGAAAGAGGCTTTGCGTACAAAATTCGCAAAAAAACAACCCGATTCTAACCCTCCTGATGTTAAAAAAATAAGGGAAGACGTTCGCGATGAGTTCAGAAAAAAGCTCGCGGCGAGCGCAGCTTTGAACTAAAATTTGAAGGAAGAAACATAAAATTCTATATGTTTCTTGAAAACGTAAGTTAAACAAACGTCTAGTGTAGATATTCTAGGACAGAATGATTGCCCTGTTCCCTGCTATTATAATCTTTTTCAATGAGCTTTCAATGCCTGTTTGGCAAAAAGAGGTCAGACAAATTACCTTTGAATTTGTTGAAGCGATGAAAGATGTGGAAAAAGGCAAAGATGACGGCTATCAAATATCTTTGCAGAATTGTTTACATTTCTGAAAGCTAACATTCCTTTGGGCTTGAAAAAAGTTAAGCCTTCAGGAATGTGCATTGAAACAAAGCTTTTTTTAGACTCAAAAAATCTATGATGTAATTTAATGACTCATTCAAAAGGGAAACCCCGAACAAAAGTTCCTGTCACTTATGCTAATTCCTTTCGGGTTAAAAATCGAATAAAGTTTTATATTTAAATATATAACAAACGTTGAAAGATCATGGAGGATCTTTACTCTGTTAAGAAAGGGAAGAAAACCCCCAATGTTCGGGGCACAATAAAATTTAAAATAACAAAAAAATGGAAGGAAAATTGTAACGGCGAAATGTAAAAGGTGTGGGATAACAAAAACCAGCTTTGTGTGAAGCACTGATGCCTTACAAAATATTTTTAGGTCTCTCACTGTAGTTTATTAACAATCACAGTCATAAACATAACAATAACAAAATGGGCACAATGGTGCACCGAGATATAAATCTTCCTCCATTTTATGCTCATATGCTGCTTCCATATCGTCAATAAACATCTCAAAGGCGTCCTCAGCTGTTGCAGCGTGTGGATACTTATTCCAAGTAATAATATGCCTGTTGATTTCTCGCCACCCCATTCGATTTCTTTGTTTTAATGTTCAGAAGAATTGTTATTTGTCTGAAAAGATTTTTGTTCCATCCCATTTGGCGTCTTCCCTTTATTTTTAATGAAATAAAATTTTTTAAAATCTTGTTTTTAATTTCTTGTGGCAAATGTGCCACTAAGTCTAAAACAGTGGCTTGGGCAGGCAGGCCGTTGTTTCCCCCAGCCGGGGCGGCTTTACCGTAGTACTCATTTAGGACTTCTTCCCCTATGCATGCTGCTGCCATCCTTTGTGTACCCTCTACGTGCGCTTCTCTAATAGGGGTGTGTGTGTGGCACAAGGTATCTGGTCTGCTTGGTACCCAGATGTATAAAGAAAGGGTTTGTTTTTCTGCGGCTGACTGCAAAGATACAGACACATGTAAAGTGGGGGTTCTCATCACTGTTCGCGCGAGCAACACAACATCGTCCCAATCGCTGAGAAGCAGCGCGACGAGGTGGTTGGGATGATGTTGTGTTGTGAGTGTGAACTGTGCCAGAACCCCCACTTTACATGTGTGTACAGTTTGCAATCATCAACATAGGAGGCAGATACACAACGTTTAGGAACAGAAAGGAGGTCGTTAACGTAAATTGTAAACAGAACTGGACCTAAAATAGAACCTTGCGGAACTCCGAACTCGAGTGGGAGTACTTTAGAAACTGTATCACCAATTTGAACGCACTTTTGTCGGTTAGAAAGGTAACTCTGAAACCAATCCAACGCACCCTGGGAAAAGTCGAGATTTTGTAGCTTGAAGATATCATATTGAATACTGTCAGATGCTTTAGACATCTAATAAGACCATGATGGAGACTTTCTTGCAATCCATAGCCTGGAGTAACTGATCCGTAACGTACAACAGAGCTGTTTCTGTCGAGTGAAGTTTTCTGTTTCCGCTCTGATTTACTGCCAATTAATTGTTTCTAGCCTTTCAGTAATTTTTGAGACTATTGGCAATGAGATAGGGCAGTAATCTGGGTTGCCGCATTTAACAATAGGTGTGACTTCTGCTGTTTTCCATGCACGTGCAAACGTGTTGGTGACAAAAGAGTTATTCACAATGCGGGTAATTGTTGTCAGTGTACTGGGTAGACTGTCTTAAAGAATTTTAGAAGATATTTTGTCCATTCCTGGAGCCTTGTTAGCTGGTAGTCTTCTAATCACCTTTTCTACCTGATTTTCTGTGACTTGGTGGAGCACAGATAATATGGGGCTAACGTTAGTGGATATATGTAGAGGAGTCGGCACATCCAAATTTACATTAAGTCCATGATGTAAAGATAAGTCATTAGCTTTTTGAGCAGTAATACCGCCGACAGAAGTGAAGAAGTCATTTAATTCGTTAGCTAACCCAGTGAGATCTTCGGAAGCCATGAAACGATCTTGTTGTTTACGTGGTAGACATTGGTTAATGATTTTCCAGATTGAGTTAGAATTTCCATTGCTATCCAGGATCTGAGTCCTGACGTGAACTTTTTCGGCCACACGGATCTCCCTTTTGACTTCTTGACGAAAAAATCTGTCTGTTCCAATGAAGAGGATCATTTGTTTTTCCTGCAAGTTTGCAACATTGGTCGCGTGTTGTCATTAGTTGACGAATTTCTGTTGTGATGAAGGGGTTAGGTTTAGATCTAATTTTAACCCTCTTAACTGGAGCATGTTGATTTAGTACTTCAAGAACAGTTCGTTGAATACATCAACTTGATCGTTGAGATCGTCAAATAGACTTATTATGTGAAAAGGCGTATATGACAAATCACGCAGGAAATTGTCGGCGCTGTAATTAGTGTAGCTTCTTGTAGTTACGTAACAGGGCTTGATCCTTGGCTTTTTTTAACTTCAGCGAGATATATATAAGGTTATGATCGCTAATAGTTGACATAAGGACGTCGTTTGAGGCAATTAATTTCTCATTCGTGGTCATCACAACGTCAATTAACGATTCGCCATTCTCCGTAACTCTAATTGCTTTATTAATTAATTGAGTAAAGTTAAAGGTCGAACAAAAGTCGTTTAAAGCACGAGATTCTGTGTTATCTTGAAGGAGGTTGCAATTGAGGTCACCCAATATAATGACATCGAGACCTAACAGGAGAGATTCGATAAGACTGTTGGCAAGATCGTCTATAAAATTTAATGGGGTACTCGGTGGTTGATACATTGTACAGATGACAAATGACTTATAACAGCGCCTTTGCACTTTTAAACACAATTGCTGAAAGTTATTATCAGAAACAGGATACATTCTCCATTGACGATACTTTGTAGTTTTTCTTGATGTAAACACATAGTCCGCCACCAGGTTTGTGTGGGCCACGGTCTTGTCTATACAAGGTGTAGCCTGGGATATGAATGCTCTCGTTGTTGACTGAGGATTCCAGCCATGTCTCCGATATCGTAAAGATGTCAAAACTATTTGAGACAACAGATTCCTTCAGCAAAATAAAGTGTTCCCTCGACTTCAAGGAACGGATGTTTAGATGAGCATTCCTGATGTTTGATTTCATGTTGCAAGGAAAGCTAATGTTTGCATTCGTCGATGTTGATGAGGAATTAGAAGTAGAGTTTGGTCCAGGTTGTGGATGAATGTCGCCGCTGAGATTGTTTTCCAGGATACATGGATTAAAAGAAGCTGTTCCGGTAGGTGAGTACGGAAGCCGTCTTCAAAGAAATCCTGTCCATTTCATTCTTGTGTGCCATGATCTCAGTTCAAAATGGCGGATTCAGCAAAAACAGCTAAGATCGAGATAAGGCATAGAAGAAGGTTCTAGGGCGCTTCTCAGTGTGTCAGATCCATACCCGATTAAGGAAAATTGCCGGTTGAAACAGTAGCTTTGGCTGTTCAAGTAGCTGAACAGTAAAAACACAACCAAATTAAGCATGAAAGGGGAGCTAAAAATTAGTGGACCGGCCGCCTTCGCTGACCGCCGACCGCCGACCGCCGACCGCCGACCGCCGACCGCCGACCGCCTAAAAATAAATACGTGATGAAGAATGCTAGAACCACACATTCCTGATAATCTAAAGTTGTAAAGTAAAATTGGTTTCGAAGGGGTTATAAACTCTCTAGACTTGCTTAAGCGAGTTCTTGAATAGGGCAGTACTTGAGTTTCTTTCTAAATGTCCTAGGTGATCTAAAGTTCTCAAGAACGTTTGGGGGTTCTAAAAACGCTAAAAGTTCTAGAATATCAAACAAATCGTCTGGGGGTTGTAAAATCGCTTAAATCTATAAAGTTCTAGAATATCAGACGATCGTTTTGGGGGTTCTAAAAGTTCTAAAGTTCTAGAATATGCATGGTCCATGTTGCGAGTCTAAAATTTCTAAAGCTCTAGAATATGTAAAGTCCTTTTGGGATTCTAAAATCTCTAAAGTTCTAGAATAACAAACGATTCTCCATGTTTCATGTTGGGAGTCTAAAATTTCTTAAGCCCTAGAATATTCATCATCTGTTATAGCTATTTTTCTTTTAATTGTTAATTTTTTATTTGCCCAGGGCACCCATTTATAGCAGATTCAGCTGACGGGTTTACCCTGGCTAAATATGTAAAAGTTCTAGAATATGAAACGATCCCTTCGGGGTTCTAAAATCTCTCCAATTCTTAAATTCAGAGTATTTTTTGTCCATTCTGTGGGTTCTAAAATTTCTAAATTTCTGATGCCCCAAACATTCAGCCCTTACCAAACCTGTTGATATGGGCCATATCTGGCCCAAGTAAAAAAAGAGATAATATTGCATAACATATGGGCCCTCTATGGATAATACATGCATTTGATATGGGCTATTGCTTTCCATATCAAACCCATACATTGCACTGTCTTCATTCAGTTATAGCTCTATTGTCTTATACTATGGGATTGCTACGTGTTTGGCAGCACTCCATAGATACTCCAAAGGATCTAGTATGGGAATCATATGGCTCAGCCCCATACCAATTCCATATGATCTCTGACCCTTCACTATGGGAATGCTACGTATTTGGCAGTAATCCATACAATTCCCATATCATCCATGCACACTGGTATATGATATGGGAATGTTATGGGGATTTGGTATTGTGCCATACAATTACCATATCATTCTGATATGCTGGCCTGGTGTGGGAATGGTATGATAAACTTCCATACAACCTCCATTCATCATATGCTGCATCTGATATGGGAATGATACGGTTTTTCACCCGATTCCTGTCCCATAGCAATGCAAGACGTTGAGTGAACAGCTGTGTTGCTTCCTGCTATTAGACTACATTCAGTGACAATTTACTAGTCAGTTTTCTGAAGTAATTACATCTTTTAATCAACATACTAGTATACCAAACATTTGCCACAGTTTTACATTCTTTGCATTTAATACATACGTTTTATTGGTAAACTGCTTCTAACATGTTCATTAGATGTGAAACAATCTCAAAGTCCTGCAGAGCAGTAATTCTGGCAAAAATTCTGACTAGCAATTCTGGAAACCAGCGTAAACCAATCTTCTATAGCTTTATAAGCACTAGTCCCAAGGTTTTGATTTAGTCGAAAGAAGTCAAAGAATGTTTTACAGAGTGGGAAATCTAGGGGAACACTCTTTGTATGGAAAAGGTCTACAAAATTCTTATCTCCATTGACTACATTTTGAATAAGTGCCTTGCAAAGTTCTATGAGAATTCTATAGCAAAGCAAGGCTGGCCATGATGCTGAATACATGCTTTTGATTCAATATTATTGTCAGTACAGCGCTCAAACGATTAGTCAATACAATTTAACTTCATTCACATTTCAAAGAAATCAAAGGACTCCTCCAAGTTTGACAGTGATGAACAAACGATTCAGAAATTTGGACTTCTAGTTCATGAAATAAAATGCAAATGACCATGAATACACTGATATCATCTCAATTCTAGAACTTTAGCACATCAGAACTAAAGAACGATGAAGCAAAGATACAAAAGAGAAGACTTGCGAATCGGAAATGAAAAATTCGAATGAGTGATGATGATCAGTTGAGAAGTCTGTGTTCCAAACAAGCATTTCAACATCTAACCTTTCTCTCTAGCCAGCCTGGGACATTTTGTGGTTTATGAACTATGTCTGTCCGTTTTCTTCGCCTCACTTGATGTGTGTTAGTTGTAAAATCCTGGGAATATAATGTATAATGTAAGTCAACTCCATAAAACTCTTCTGTTCTGTACAAACCCACGCACCAGAAGGAAATCTCGGCATATTCTTCATGTGAGAATCACATATATGCATCCATCGTACATTTCTTCTTATATATCACTATCAATCTTCCTCATATATCTACAGTAGGAACAACTATATACACTGTCTACAGTCGAACAACTACCTACACAGTCTACACTAGAAACAGCCATCTACACTCTCTACAGTGGGAACAGCCATCTACACTGCCTACAATAGGAACAGCTATCTACACTGTCTACAGTGGGAACAACTATCTACACTGTCTACTGTGGGAACAACTATCCACACTGTCTATAGTAGTAACGGCTATCAACACTGTCTACAGAGGGAACAACTATCTACACTGTCTACAGTGGGTCTACTATCTACACTGTCTAGTGTGGGAACAGCTCTCCACACGGTCTACAGTGGCAACAACTATCTACACTGTCTAGAGTAGGAACAGCTATCCACACTGTCTACAGAGGGAAAACTATCTACACTGTTTACAATGGGAAAAAACTATCTACACTGTCTACAATGGGAACAACCATCTACACTGTCTACAGTAGGAACAGCTATCTACACTGTCTACAGTAAGAACAGCTATCTACACTGTCTACAATGGGAACAACCATCTACACTGTTTACAGTAGGAACAGCTGTGTACACAGTCTAAAGAGGGAACAACTATCTACACTGTCTACACTAAGAAAAGCTATCCACACTGTCTACAGTGGGAACAACTATGTACACCGTCTACAGTGGGAACAGTTATCTACACTGTCTACAGTGGGAACAACCATCTACACTGTCTACAGTAGGAACAGCTATCCACACTGTCTACCGTATGAACAGCTGGCTACACTGTCTACAGTGGGAACAACTACCTACACTGTCTACAGTGGGATTAACTATCTATACTGTCTAAATTGGGAACAACTCTCTACACTGTCTACAATGGGAACAACCATCTACACTGTCTTCAGTAGGAACAACTATCCACACTGTCTACAGCGGGAACAACTATCTACACTGTCTACAGTGGGAACAACTATCCACACTGTCTACAGTGAGAACAACTATCTACGCTGTCTACAGTGGGAACAACTATCCACACTGTATACAGTGGGAACAACTATTTACACTGTCTAAATTGGGAACAACTCTCTACACTGGCTACAGTAGGAACAGCTATCTACACTGTCTACAGTAGTGCTGCGTCGCCGAATTCAAAGGACAGAAGGGACACGATCAAAACAGACTAAGATCACCACAACAAACAACTTTATTTGAAACTCAATTTTCATTACGTACTTGAACAAGTCTTATCACAATAAAAAACAGAGTACTTATTGTGTCCCATCTACATTTTTGGCTACACGAACAATAGTTCAGACAGTCCCCCCAAAAAAACCCTTTTTCGTTAAATGCATGAGGTTTCCAATGCCTTATTCCGACATTTTGACCTCCTTCCCTCTTTTAAATGCTGTAATCATGTGACAGTGTGCACGGAACATATTTCAACATTGAAAAGGAGGAGAGGGGGTTTAGCTAACGACAAAAGAGAGGATTTTTCAATTGTGGAATGATACTGATAAAAAGCGTTTATTTTGCCCAAATGTGTCAACACTTTTGTCCATGAATGTTTGCTACACCACTCCCTCCTTAAAAGATGCATCCCGCATCGACACAAAATGCAAAACTAAGACTGGTACTTGGGAAACTTATAAGTCAACGAAATTAAGCATTCCTTTGTTACATTGTAATGTTCATGAAGTTTACTCTAACAGGTACTCTTGCATCAGCATGGGGGTCTAACTGCTCTTTTAGGGCGTCTCACAGGGACGGGTCTCTGGACTCCCCAGAAAGAGACTTAGCTAACGTAGGAGCTGCAATGCGGAAACCTCCTTTGAACTCTTCCGTACCGCAACCTGCTCTGGCTCTCTCAATCAAGCAATCAGGAACATTTGGTCCATGGTATGGCTTCAAACAGTCATGGTGAATGACTTAAGGCTTTCCCTTGCGACCTTTCTGGATGCGGTAAGTGACATTGTTCAATCACTTCATGACCAGGAAGTGGCCATCAAACTACCGCATTAACTTGGGGCAGATTTCCTTCTTCTTGACTTCTGTTGACTGTACAACCAGACTGCGTCCCCCGGTTGTATTGATGCTGATTCACAGGATGGTGGTCGTAGTTCTTCTTCTGGCAATCGCTGCTCAACTTCAAATGCTGGTGGGCAAACTGGTGGATCCTCTCCATGCGCTCACTAAGCTTGCATCTATCCATTCATCCTGCATCCATTTAAAGAGTAGCTAAGAAGCTAATATCTTCTAGAAAAATGACACTGTAAGTAGAAAAACAACAAGAAACTACTATTAACTATTATGTTTACCTCTCCTCCCTCTATGCTTGGCGGCATACCCAGTTGTACTGGGTCTACAAGGTTCCGCTTATCCAATAAGCAGGTTGAGTAGTAGGTATACTTCGCGGCCAAGCATCATCTCATTTGGCCAGAAGCCAGTGGTCTCATGTACAGAGGAATGATATGCCAACACGAGGAGAGGTAAGTACATGTCCAAGTCCGTCTGATTATTATCAACAAATTTGGAGAGCATGGCTTTCAGGGTACTGTTGAATCACTCCACCATGCTGTCAGACTGGCGCCGCAGAGGCGTGGTTTTTGTTTTGTTAATTTCAAGGATACGGCACATTTTCTGGAACAGCCTTGATTCAAAGTTCTGCCCCTGGTCAGTATGAGGCTGTCTCAGCAGCCCAAACCTTGAGACGAACTCTTGAACCATGACATTAGCCGCTGTCTCATCTTCCGTCCACTTTGTAAAGTAATCCGAAATGACCAGGATTTACTCATTGCCTCGATCCTTTTCTGGTGGAGGGCACATGGCATCGATCGCAATCCTCTCCATTGGGGCTCCAACATTGTAGGTCGTCATTGGTGCTCTTGGGGCTTCACATGGCTTCTTCTCAGAGGCACAGACACAGCGAGCGCACCATGAATCAACATCCTTCTGCAGACCACACCAATATAAACGTGCCTTTACCAGCTCAATGGTCTTTTTGTAGTTAAGGTGTTCAGCTACAGAGCTGTCCTTGGGGACTTCATCCTGTAAACTGCCAGAAGGAACCAGCTTCCAAATAATTTCATCTCTTCTTTTGGATTACCTTTTCCTGGTCACAATACACCATCCCTGACAGTTAACATAGACCACTGAGTCCAGTAACTCTTGCACTGTTGGCTTTCCATGCTGATGGCCTCCCAAGGTGGGTGTTCGACACTTTGTTCCTCACGTTTGATGACTACGCTGGGGCATGGATCACCCAGCTGAGCCTCCCTGATGGCCACATCAGTTTAAGGTAGAAGCCACGAAATTCTACTGGTCTCTGCATCTTTCTCGGCAACAGGATCTTCATTAAGGTGGTACATCAGGCTAATTTAACAATTTCGGATTACATCTATTTCTTATTGATTGCAAGATTACCTAACAAGAAAGGTCTGTGCTAAATTTGAAGTCTTGAGAGTGACTCGTTTTCAAGATAGAAGCGAGAGAAGTTTTGTTTCTAAGGTCAGTTTCCCGCGAAAATGAGGACTACATACTGTGTTTGGTGCAGCTTCATCATGGTGTAAAATTTCGAGAAGAATACATTGCTGACAGATGTATCAAAGAAATGTTTGTAATCTGTAAAATGAAACCACCTTTTGCAGACTAATAGAAGTCACGCTTCTGGCCTGTAAACCCTCTCGTTCCTGGTGATACAAGCACCCGCGCAAGCTAGACCAGCCAAACTGATTTCGTTTTTCCTTCATCAAGTATGGACCACCTCAAGGATGCTATTGTCGAACTCGGGTAAAACTTATTATTTTTGCTTCAATTGTGAATTATTACGGTCAACATTTTGATAAAGTATTGTAACTTACCGGCTATAATTTCTTTCCAGTTACAGCGGTACACCTCGCGGCCTAGCGAATATCCTCCATCGAGTATAAATAAGAGCAAACGAAACCGCCGAGCAATGCAGACGTCGAGTGTACCGGCGATTATTTGGAATTCTTTGTGTAGGTATACTCCATCAATATTTTCCAACAAATGCTTTTGTTTGTTCAAGTGTGCACGAAGGCCGAATTTCTCATGACGGAGAATGTACAGCCGAACCTTGCTGCGTATTGACTGAATAATTTAATCTCCTCGAGCTTTACGTTTTCTCCTTTCCTTTTTCAGTTTGGAAACAAAGTCGGACAGGGAAGGTTCCGAGGGAAAGCCGTCCCCACCTACGTTTATCCCGAAGAAATAAAGGATGCCATCAGGGAATGCATTAACGTGAACATGCGGGACTACGACAACCCACAAGGACCAGCGGTAAGAACTGATTTCTGTTTGAACGTACATACACGTCCCCCAATATATGCAAAACTTTATACTTAGGGACAGACCAAGTTATCGGTGGGGGAGGGGGCAAAAAAAAATATTCATGCAAGGGAAGATTAAGTGAAAAAAAATTCATGCATGCTGAGTAGCCCGGAAAAACTTAAAACAATGGAAAGGTTGACAAAAAAAATTCATGTGGCTCGAGAATCCCCCTATAACTTTCCAATGGTTCCTCCCATGGCATACAGCAAGGAGATTGGTCAGGGGGGGGGGGCCATTTTCAAGACAATTTTTTTTTCAGTGTGATCACTTGTGAAACAATTTTTATGGCTGCATTTTTGCATTTGACATGCAAACAATTATTTAGGGCTTTTGTTTTTCTTATGGAAAAAATGGAGTTTTCATCCCACCAGCCCCCTCCCCCCTCCGTTTCAGAAACATTATGGTTATCTTTGTGTTTTGTATTTCAGGTATACAGTGTCACTCTGAGGGACATAGCCGAGGCGAAGTGGCCTATAAATTAAACAATAACAACAAAATATCCCTTTTACTATTATTATTATTATTAAATTTATTTTGATTGTTTGTGTTTTTGGAATACAGAAATCAATTTTATTAATTTACATATACCCTTTTTACTCCATTGAAAAAACAAAATATTTTCCATGACCTATTGAAATCAATGCAATCAATTGGCCTATAAATTAAACAATAACAACAAAATATCCCTTTTACTATTATTATTATTATTAAATTTATTTTGATTGTTTGTGTTTTTGGAATACAGAAATCAATTTTATTAATTTACATATACCCTTTTTACTCCATTGAAAAAACAAAATATTTTCCATGACCTATTGAAATCAATGCAACATTAAAACCATATATAAATAGAATACTCTAACTAATTTTTTTTATTTATTTCACACACCCTTTTGATACTACTCAAAAGTAAGATATTTTCAATAAAATATTGATATTACAAAATGAAAAATTAGAACCTCAAACTAAGATAATACTTATTACCATATGAACTAGTTTGTACGTACTTTTCAATATGAACAGATCTATAACTATAAGTAAATAAATTTATCCTATTTTATTACTGTCTTATATGCGTACTTTCAATGGTTGCAGCTTGACAATTCCCCACCCCTTATCCCGTTTTTACTCCGGAAATCAACTGACAATCAGGATAGGCAAATTTGGAGAACAACATAATTTCAAAGGAAGAAAAATTATAAAAGGTGACACCTGAGGGACAATGTTCCATTCATGTCCATGTAGATTACCAAAAATTCAAGAACTAATAAACTAGCATTTCAACTACGTGTGGAATTGTATGGACAGTCTCTGTGGCTGTTTCGAAGGTGAGAGGAGCTGCCACACCATTTACACCTTTTCCCGCCAATTTCAACTTGAGCTCCATTTGGGGCTGGGACATTCACTAACACTGGAAGTGCGGGTGCTGTTCCATCAGCTAATGCTGCTTGGGTGACATGTACAGCGGTTTCCTCACTCACGGGTTCTTCTTCATCATCATTGTCACCATAGGAATGCCGTTTTTGCAACCTTTGGACATATTTCTTCCTAAAAAGTAAGCATAGATTTAGGAGGATTGATGTCTAAAGTAGTTGATCAGAACAATATTGTTTAACAAATCTACAAAAATCTAAGATCAAATGAAGAATGATTCTTACACTGAGTTGTGAGCTGAATTTATGCAATTGCAAAAAGAAGCCTGTAAAAAATTCAGGACTTCAGCGGGGTTTGAACCCGTGAACTCATGAGACCAGTGCAATGTTCTAACCAACTGAGCTACGAAGCCACTGACATTAGGAGCAGGTCAATTGTGCCCATCACGGGAACATATAACCCACAACTGACCTGCTCCTAATGTCAGTGGCTTCATAGATCAGTTGGTTGGGGCATTGAACCAGTATCGCGAGGTTGAAGTCTTGAATTTGAAGTCCTCAATTTTTTTTAGGTTTCTTTTCGCAATTGCATAAATTGCACTCACAACTGCAAGGATCATTCTTCACTTGATTTCATCTCCGCAGTTCATATGAAATTATGATTTATTTCATATACATCATTCGAAATCTAAGATTTTCAAAGCTACTTGCATGCTGCTTTTCTTGAAAGCATTAGCCATCAACACTTTACCATTGGCAGTCCCTAATTCACTCCTGATAAGATAGCAAGGTAGCTCAAAAAGTGGTTTTTCTGCATATAACAGTAAGAATACCTCAGGGTTTGTTCCTCTGTCCTATTAATCTTGTGATGTACTCTTTTTCGCTTGCCAGCCTCTGTCTTCTTCCTCTCTAGACGTTTCATACGGTCTTCACTATCTGCCTCACACTGGAAAATAACAAAAAAATTTTTAGTTTACATTAAGCCTCCTCAACATTTCTCAGCATTATTCCAACCTGTAAAGCATTATTTTAGTGACTTTTTACCACGCATCTAGCCCCAGAGTCAAATTTACCAGCTAAATACATGTGTAGGTGTGTTATGGACTGAAAATTTGACTCACCATTTCTCTGATTCCATCGAGAATTGGCAAACCCATTCTGGAGTACAACTCTATTATCCAGTGGTATTGAGGACCTTTGCTTTCGTAGCACCAGGTCATATTTGCCTGTACTAGGCCCAGATTCGTGGCAGCTTCATATTGTTCCTTATGAAGATTGATGTCCTTAGCTCTGAATTGGGTCAGTACACTAAATGTGGACTCGGACAGGTTTGAATGACCCTTCCCTAATTCCCGGGAAATGGCCTTTTCAGCATCCTTTGCCCTCTCATGACACTCGATTTCATATGCTAATGCATGAAATTCACATTTCAAAACATTAGCAGAATGGTAAGGCTCCCCAGCACACTTCAACTCTTCAACAAACCCATCCACGTCAGGGTTGCATCCCTTGCAAGAGCACTTTTTTAATGGATGAAAATTACAGGACCCTCCCTCCCACTCATGAATGTCCCTGCAGTGGTAACTACCCGAGGCGAGCATAACGTTCCTATATACTTCAGGGTCTGTCCCAGCTTGTACAAGTGCACAGTAATGATTTCGTTTTGCACCTTGTATAAGTGCATTCCCCATACACCCACAAGATGGTTTGTTTCGAGTAGCAACATAACTGTGCTTCTTCCCACTGCATATACATTTTACAGAAGCCATCTGGGGGAATTTTTCTTTGTGAAGACTAATAAAAGTTTGGGAAAATGAACTTTTCCCCTGAAGCTCTTGGAGCTTTTTACCGTGTGTCCTTCCCACATGCCCACCACACAACATTATCTTTGCCTCCTGCTCATTGGCAAAGGAATAACGAAAACCCTTGGCAGAGGATGAATCAGCATCCTGCCAATTGACCTCTACTTTCATCCCTTCCTCCACAAAACCTGTGCCAAGTGACCCTCAGCAGCCTTAGCTGTCCCCTGCCAGAGTTCCTTACTACTAATGTTTTCAGAACCCCATTATGGACAGGTGTCCATAATACAATAAGGCACCTGTCAAGTAATTTTTAATGATAAAAGTGCAGTTTTGGCTAAAATGCCCTCTGATTTGCCAACACCCATCGCAAGTGGTGACAGCTCTCCCCCAGCTGCCCAATTCATCATTAGAGATGCTACACATTTGCTCTTTAGCGTATTCACACATCTCATCCAATATTTCTTTAATATGTGGTAAGGCTAAACCCACAATTTGCAAATAAGGATTTTCTGTTACCACCCCTAACCCAAGACCCTTTCCCAAAGTTTTGCGGTAGGCTGGAAACCCATGCCCACTTATGAAAAAAGCCAAACACAAGGCTAAGGACACCATCTGGCGTCTTGATTGGGAAGCAAGCTGGCTGCTCTGGTAGGACAATTCTTCAATCCAGCATCCACTGCATCTAAAAAAGAACTTCATTGCACCGCCAAGCCCTTTTTTTTCTGTGGCGACAAGGACAAGTTTTCCTACGAAAAAAAAAAAAGACAAAAAAGAACATATTTAGAACATAGGGCCCCAGAAATCTTACTGCTAGAATTATGGGCTGAGTGACAAGTCTTTGCCAATATTGGGAAGCTACCCAACCTTGTGACTACACTGTATATTCCAAAGTCAGTATGGGGGAAGGAGGGTTTGTAAAAAATATTGTCATGGAATGTTAAGAATCTGTTTAGCTTGCACCCCAAAAAATCTTTGACACACGTAATGTGGCCACTGACTCAGGGGTATGAAAATATTTTTTGAAGTCAACAACATTCAAGCCATGTGATTCAGGTGGTAAAAATGTGCGAATCTGAAGAATCAGCAAGGCAGAAATCTCTTCCAATGTTAGCAATTTGACTTGCCAGTCCATTTCATCATCTGAATGCAAACCCACTGATACACAAGGTAGAGCTGTGGTATAAGCCTCCCTTTTACAAAGCATTTAGACTGACTAATGACCAGTGAGACTACAACAGAGCAATACATGTTACGTGAAACTCAACTTATCTATGCAGCTATTTTGTAGGTTCATCCTGCACCCACACTCGCATCTCAACCGAAAAAATGTCACTTTTGGTAAAACACAGCGGGTACATGGATATGAAAATCTGGTAAATACCTTGAGTGTGTCACAGTGTGACCCTCCTGAAAGAACGTAGCTACACCGCTGTGATAATTTGTATAGCAATAAAATATACTCTTTAGATAGAGTTCACATAAAAACAATGACCAAGTTGCTTTTCTTTTCTTCGTAAAAATAAGTAACTGTTTGCTGAACCAAATTGTGAATAAACTTTAAAATTAGCTATAATGTTTCACGTTGTTATTAGAACTTGAAACCAGAGTATAAATTAATACTAGCTTACATCCATTTCTTGGTTCCAAAAACACACGTACCTTTACACTTTCCACTATTTGATGGGCATCTAAAATATCGGTTGAACTCCCCAACAAATTTCACAACACTTGAGGTTGTCCCAACAAAAAGGCCTTCGGTAACTTCAATGCCAAAATTTCAACAGCAAACCAAAGAGCCACGTAAGCTATGTGAATATTTTTTTAGACGCCTGATACAGATAGTAAAGAAAGAAAGTAACACTTCAAACTCGAGAAAATTCTTACATGAGAAATAAATGCTTACCATTTCTTTGCATCCTCAGCTTGACTCATTTTCACTTCTTTTCTTGGAGGCAGTTCATAGTCCGGATCATCAGGATCAATATCCTGTAACATTGATCGGCTTGATGATGGCTTCCGCGAATCAATTTCTCTTTTGTCTATGCTATGCATTTCATCTTCCTTTAGAAACTGTTCCAATACCCCTTGTTCGCGAAGTTTTTGTTCCACATCCTTCCCACTTTTGAGCGTTTTCGCCTCAGGAGTGACATATTTGAAATGTGTTTTGTTCAAACCATCTTTACGTTCCGTGATAACCCAACCCATGTTGTGCAGCTTATCAAAATCAAGCAAAATCCTTGACGAGGGGCCAGCTCCGTGTAAAACTTTTAAGTGTTTTGCAACATTGTTGCCTTTTTCCTCCGCCAAATTACTGTTCGAAGCCATGATCACGAGCTACAAATTCTCGAAGATTACGCGGCAGGAATGCATTACACAGCTGTCACCGCCATGCTGATTTCACATGATTGCGGTCGGGCGAGGCGTCGTTGCTATGTAATTGGTGCTTTGGATATACCTCACAAATTAATGTGATTTGGTAAGCTGAAGCCACTCTAAAAGCACTAAGGCCACATGGTAGCGGGAATTACCCCTTAAATCTACCAAAGCAAACATTGAGCCCAAGCATTAGCAGCCATGGACAGCTGTTTCGGCCTTGTTAGGCCTCATCAGCATGGCATAGCTAATGCTCAGGCTCAAGTACCCACATATCCATAAAACAAGCGGTGAAAACGTAAAGCTTGTGGGATGTGGCTGGAGTGACAAGGATATACCTCACAAATTAATGTGATTTGGTAAGCTGAAGCCACTCTAAAGGCACTAAGGCCACTTGGTAGCGGGCATTACCCCTTAAATCTACCAAAGCAAACATTGAGCCCAAGCATTAGCAGCCATGGACAGCTGTTTCGGCCTTGTTAGGCCTCATCAGCATGGCATAGCTAATGCTCAGGCTCAAGTACCCACATATCCATAAAACAAGCGGTGAAAACGTAAAGCTTGTGGGATGTGGCTGGAGTGACAAGGATATACCTCACAAATTAATGTGATTTGGTAAGCTGAAGCCACTCTAAAGGCACTAAGGCCACATGGTAGCGGGCATTACCCCTTAAATCTACCAAAGCAAACATTGAGCCCAAGCATTAACTAATTTGTGAGGTATATCCTTGTCACTCCAGCCACATCCCACAAGCTTTACGTTTTTACCGCTTAATTGATGCTTTGTTTGGAATGGAGACTTATGATTGGTTTCGCGGGAAAAATAGGGTCATGAATAAGGTCAAAATAACCAAATTTGGGGTTGTTTTCGTGTGTTTTTCCACTGAAAGCTGTATTGCAGATGCCAAACAACATGGCGGCTGGTGTTTTGAGACAAAATCTGGTGTAAATGACCGTTTTTCTACGAGTTACGCACAAAAATAAACGGAAAAAGGCTATTATATCAACACATAGACACACAAATACTTCGAAATCTTTAAGCAGATGTATCATACGGAAAAGAAATTTGGAGAGAAGAAACTACATACAGTAATGAAACTTTTCACCGGAGTGCGCCAATTTTCGCGGGAGATCGTGGCCATGGCAAGCTGACAAGGTTCACATAAGGGCGAGGTTTTATTTTTGTGCAAAAAATTGTTTATCTTCGTTCTTATGTGACGCACTCCACTGAAAATGTTCGGCAGCGGGTGCTAAATCTTTAAGAACATTGCCATTACAAACACTTAAAATTGCTTCCGATAATAATAGGTTCCTCTCAACGGGGCCACCAAAGGGCCCCCTTAAATTCCTCACATTCCACGAATTCTAAAATCTTAGACAAAAAATTGATATAATCTTTGAAATCTATAAGGAATTCTGTCTCAGCTCTGAAAATTTGAGCCATTTTGGATATATTGCTGAACCGTTTCATTCGTTGTCAAACAGAGCAAAAACGCCTCTTTAGCCTCATGTACCATCTTAACTTTCACTGCTGTTACACAACGATACTCTTGGTCATCTTCTTCTGGCCCTTCTTGAACTCCTCCTTTTTGGTTGGGTTGGTCCCTCATCTCGCAGTGCTCACAATGTCTGCAGTTACTGAAGGGGCATCAGGAAAGGCCATCTGCATTTTTTTCATCCGTTGCAGTGCTCGACTTCAAAGGTTGTAGATTCCAAGAATCTCGATTCACCTTGCTGTTCGCCCCTCCAGGTTTTTGAAGTTCATCAGCCATCTCCGTGTCCAGTGGCTCGAAATGCCTACCATAGACATAACGGTGGAAATGCCTCACAGCAGTCACCAGGGCAATTCCTTTCTCGTCACACAGTACTGTAGGTCAGACTTAGTTAGGCTTCGGCTTAAATAGGTGATGACCTTCTCCCCCTTTTGTTCCTATGACAGAACAGCTCCTACACCTGTGTTGCTGGCATCGGTGACAAGGATAAAGGCGCCAACATTGGTACTTGGGAGAGGACTTCTTCGATCCGATGGAAGGCGACATCACAATTGTCATTCCACACAAAGGCATTATCCTTCTCTGTCAACTGGTGGAGGGGAGCTGCAACATTAGCAAAAAATTGCTCCAGCTCTCAGGCTTGCACTTTAGTCACAATTTTCCTGTTTTAAGGGTGTGAAATATTGGACTAATGCGTACTTTTAAAATGGCCTTAAAATAGTTTTTAATTTTTTCACCTTCAGAGGTCTTATCCTATAGATTTCACACCTGGATAAGAACTTGGCCAGAAATAGCAACAGCAGCAACAAAAACAGACACTTTGTGTGAAGTTTAAAAACTTTTTCGTAAATCAGCATGTAGTCGTGCGGTACGATGTTCGTTTCCTTTGTTCCAAAAATGCAGAGTAAACTTTTTGCTTCACTGGAAATATGATTACGATGAATATTACAGCCACAGTACGCATCTGTACAGGAGGGTCCAAGCGGTTAAGACGATTATTCTAGCCAAAGGCGCCCCTACCTCAGCCGCAGTGTGTGGGACGACTCACGGTACCCAAGTGCACGGTGACACCTTCTCAAGCTTGCTATTGTCGCAGTTTTAACAAAACAATATCGCTTTCGTGAAGAGGCTTTTTCACACGGATCAAAATGCAGAACTAAACCAGAACTAGAAGTCTTGTAAGGAAATTAAAGACTCTGGCACCCAGGCAGCCAAAGTAACACCTCATCACCGCACTATTCCACTTGGACTCTCCTAACTCTGACAACACTCCGTCTCACACAGTTCCTGAGCTAAAAGAGATCAAATTTTCAAGGGACAAGACGAATACATACAAGAATCAAGCCGGCCGCCATGAACTTAATTGAACTGAAGAGTATCACAGGGTTTTTTTTATTATTTATACAAATAAAGTATTTACAGTCCTTGAGGTATTACAGTTATACAAACTACAGTGTAAAATACAAAACAAATGAAATGAAAAGAAATCTAAAAACATCCTATTTATATACATATAAGGGCACAAAATAAAGAAGCAATTGCAATGTTACATTTACGACACATCAAACTTATAAAATCAGCCTATTCTTGCAGCAGTCATCATGCATCTAAGAGATGTTTCTTTCTTACACAGTCCTTCCTTTAGGGAAGTTAAATCGGCAATTTCGTGAAATGCCGTAGATTTAGACAACCTCCAGTTGAAAATGTCACCGTTTTCCTTAAGTACTATAAAAAACGCTCTTGTATAGAGATACAAATCTGGTTTTCTCTCCTTCAGATACAATCCACTGACGACACCAATCTTGTGCCTGATTTTAAAAGTGTGATCACAAGATATACTTGTAGCTGAAATGTCCTGCATTGAAGTCATCAAAAAATAAACTTGTTGCCTGATCACTGCTGGGAAATTCAAGTAAATCATTTGCGTAAAATTCAAGTTCGTCAAAGTTTTCACCTTCTATTACCCCATCTCTGATTGCAGCATTGTGGATCTCAAGTCGCATAAACTCTTCGTGATTTAAGGCTGCAATTCCACCGCTGATCATTTTTTATGTACAATCGTTTTTAGAATATCTGCTTCTTTGAAACAATTTCATTGAAAATAGTTCTCTGATCCTCTCTGGTAACATGTCAAGAAGATCTAGAGAGGTAGCATATATCTTGTGAGTTTTTCCCCAGTAAATTCTTTGCACGAGAATCACGTTGACAAAAAGGTCGTCGACCAGTCTTGGCGTCCTACCATTTTTTTAGACCATGCAGTCTGTCCACTCCCATGGTTTTAGGGGAACATCTTTGCGCGTTGGACATTTAAGCATACAAACTTCAGGGTACTGCTCTTGTGGACTCCACAGGAAAATTTTCGGGAGTAAGAAAGTCAACTTTTTTCCAATCGCTGACACAGGAGTTTCGATGATGCCAAAGAAAAGCACTTCCATGCTTTTCAATGTTTTCGTTTTTCAAGTTGCAAAAAAAAAAAAAAAAACAGTGGACCGTGAGGATATAACTGCCATAAACACTTCTGAACGTTGAAGGCTGAGCTAGGAGATGTGCCATATCCTGGAAATTGACAAAACAAGAACCACGTCTCTCCAGCCCCAGTCTGACGGCATGGTGGAGTGATTCAACAGTACCCTGAAAGCCATGCTCTCCAAATTTGTTCATGATAATCAGAGGGACTTGGACCTGTACTTACCTCTCCTCATGTTGGCATATCGTTCCTCTGTACATTAGACCACTGGCCCCTGGCCAAATGAGATGATGCTTGGCTGCGAAGTATTCCTACCACTGGACCTGGTTATTGGGCAAGCAGAACCTTGTAGAGGCAGTACCACTGGGTATGCCACTAAGCGTAGAAGGAGGAGAGGTAAACATAATAGTTAATAGTAGTTTCGTGTCATTTTTCTCGAAGATATTAGCTTCTGAGCTACTCTGTAACTCCGAGATAAAAGAAGTCATGTATGTATGGATGGATGGATGGATGGATGCAAGCTTAGTGAGCGCATGGAGAGGACCCACCAGTTTGCCCACCAGCATTTGAAGTTGAGCAGCGATTGCCAGAGGAAGAACTACAACCACCGTCCTGTGAATCAACATCAATACAATCGGGGGCACGCAGTCTGGTTGTACAGTCAACAGAAGTCAAGAAGAAGGGAATCTGCCCCAAGTTAATGCGGCGGTTTGATGGCCCCTTCCTTGTCATGAAGAGGCTGAGCAATATCATTTACTGCGTCCAGAAAAGTCTCAAGGCAAAGCCCAAAGTCATTCACCATGACTGTTTAAAGCCATACCATGGACCAAATGTTCCTGATTGCTTGATTGAGAGAGCCAGAGCAGGCTGCGGTAAGGAAGAGTCCAGAGGTGGTTTCCATTCCAGCTCCTACATTACCAAAGTCTGTTTCTGGGGAGTCCAGAGACCCGTCCCTGTGAGACGCCCTAAGAGAGCAGTTACACCCCCATGCTGATGCAAGAGTACCTGTTAGAGCAGATTTCATTAAAATTCTAATGTAACAATGGAATGCTTAATTTCGTTGACTTTTAAGTTTCCCGAGTGCCAGTCTTAGTTTTGCATTTTGTGTCGATGCGGGATGCATCTTTTAAGGAGGGAGTGGTGTAGCAAACATTCATGGACAAAAGTGTTGACACATTTGGACGAAATAAATGCTTTTGATCAGTGTCATTCCGTAATTGAAAAATCCTCTCTTCGGTCGATAGCTAAACCCCCTCTCCCCATTTTCAATGTTGAAATACGCTCCGTATAATTTTTTAATTTTTTAATTTTTTAAACAAAAACTAGTGAGCAGCACACAGCAACAGATCTTGTCAATTTTTTTAATATTATCCGACCGGTTTCGTCTGATCAGACAGACTTCATCAGGGATTTAACAAGATTACAAATTGAACTACTTTTATAGTAAACATTTACAGTATAAAGCGCGTTCAGAGTAGGGTGTGAACAGCAAAAAACACCCACAAACAAATACGCACAGGATACAACGTAAATCCTGCGTTACAAAATGTGCAATAGTTAATTTGGGGGGTCACAATTTGACGTTAAATCGTGACCCCCAATTTTTTAACTAAGACTAGTGAGCGGCACGACAGAAGACTTGTGGTTGTAGTTGTAGTTTTCTTTTTATTTCCTACACGTTTCGTCTCTCACGGAGACTTCATCAGGGAATGAATACAACTAACATAGAACAGCATATTTAACACATTCGTGTTTCTAAGTTTAACTTAACATGGAAGTGATTAATAATAAAAACATGCTGTTGCCGGACGTTTTTTAATTTTTTAAGTTTTTAATTTTTTAAACAAAAACTAGTGAGCAGCACACAGCAACAGATCTTGTCAATGTTTTTTAATATTATCTGACCGGTTTCGTCTGATCAGACAGACTTCATCAGGGATTTAACAAGATTACAAATTGAACTACTTTTATACTAAACATGTACAGTATAAAGCACGTTCAGAGTAGGGTGTGAACAGCAAAAAACACCCACAAACAAATACGCACAGGATACAACGTAAATCCTGCGTTACAAAATGTGCAATAGTTAATTTTGGGGTCACGATTTAACGTTAAATCGTGACCCCCAAAAAGTATTTATTTACATAGATGTGCTAACGTGTTAGTAGCTTTATAACTAACGATAGTACTAAGGTTAGGTAAATGCTTAAGAACAACTTTCTTGATTCCAATATGACTGCAATTAAAGGACGTTTTGAACACCACCCGTCTATGCGTAAGTACTCTTACAGGCTTAGAAAACCATTTCTTCCTGTTCCTATAGCTAATCCCCCTGAAAATGGGTAGTAAAAACTTAGCAGGATAACCCCTAAGGCGTAGGCGCTTCCAAAAAAGTAGCCGTGTCTCATTGAATGAGTAAAACCTGGAGCTACTTCTGGCGTAGCGCATAAGTTCGCCTTTAATAAAAGCTTTTTTATTGCTAGTGGGGTGAAATGATTCAAAAGGTATGTACAAATACTTGTTAAGTGGTTTCTGAAAAGTAGAGTATTGCAGCGTTGGATAAGAAGAATCCTTGAAAAGAAGCAAATCTAGAAAAGAAATCTTAGAATCGCTAATTTCGTACGTTATCTTAATTCGTTCATCCTTAGTATTTATAGCACTCAGAAATTCTGAAAGAATTTCCCGCGTCCCATCCCAGATGACAAATATATCATCAATAAATCGCTTGTAAAGAGTAAGATGTTGAGCATACAACTCTATAATGTCCCTTTCGTGATAATACATAAATGCATTTGCCGCTGTAACAGCAAAGGGAGTGCCCATAGCGATTCCGTGTATTTGATGGTATATGTCACAGCTAAATTCTGATTTAAGGAAATTATTCTCAAAGACTAATCTAGTTAACTGAACCAACAGAGGAGTTTGCGTAACCTTACCCTCGCGGAGCAGTAGGTCAAGAGCAATAATAGCCTTCTTAGTGTCAATGTTCGGGTAAAGTGATGACACATCCGCCGTGACAAGAAGGCAATTTGCGGGTAGCTTAATCCCCTCTAGACATTGGATCAGTTCACCAGAGTCACGTAACACCGTAGGCATGGTTATAGAAGGTTTAACTAACTCGTCTATAAGAATACTAATAGGCCTGGTGATGTAAGAGTGAGAAGCTGCGATAGGCCTTCCAGCTATAGGTGACTTGTGAATCTTAGGAATAATGTAGAACTTAGCGGGATCGAGACTCCTAGGATTGTCATCAAGACTACGAAGAAATTTGTGAGAATTTGGAGGTAGAAAGCTAGAGTAACTCTTAACAAGTTTTTCCCTTGTCTCGATTACCTTTTGACGTCTGAATGTCCAGTCATCTTTGGTGACTTTAACATACGACTTAGTGTCATTTAGGTGATTTAGAGTTTCTTGTTCTACCCATTCTGTGGAAATGAGAGCAGGTCCAAGGTTTTTGTCCGTTGCTAGGACGCGAACCGTAGGATCTTCCTTGATCTCACGCAATCCACTCCATTCATCAGACGACAGATTATTTCGCCACACTGGTTTATTCTGATGAAAGTTCTCCAGTAAGTCTTGACGAATTTTGTACAGGTGTTCCTCGAGGTCAGGATCTTCCCGTGGAGGATTCCAGCCTGATCTTACGTACAGTTTAGGATTAAAATCAGGATCATCGGGCTGATTGGCATATTTGTAATGCAACCGGACACTGCGACAGAAGTCCTGTACTTGACCCTCGAAAACACGCACAGTTGGGGGCTGAAGCGTGGGCCTGAACTTCAGACCCAGGCCAAGAGTTCGTGACTGCGTCGCGGTGAGAGTGGCGTGTGAAAGATTGTGAAATTCCAAGTTCCGTGGTAATAAGTCCAAGATCGGTTTGTTTGCCATTTTATCCAGCCATTTCTCGTAACTGCCTCGTATGTCTATTTTACGACAGCGTTTCCTCGGCCTTTTACGTTTTTTGACTGCTGGCGACGCGAAACAGAGGAAGACCGGCTATCTGAGAACCCCACTCGTGGTTTTCTCGCTGCTGTCCTTCTCCTTTCTATTGATCGACTTTGCCTGCCTTTTGGAGTGTTTTTGGCTGCCGATGCGTCTCGCTGGTTACCACTGGAATTGCGGCGTTGGCTGCGATTCCTGGAGCTTGATCGTTCCGTGTTATGGCTTCTGGGATTTTTGGAGTTTTTACTGGGAGCTTGGCGTGTCTTCACCGGGGAGGAAATTGGTTTAAGCTTTGAGACTTCTCGTTGCACGGCACGCCGAACCATGTCGTGGATTGATTCCTCGTTGATGGTGAATTGTGCTTCCATTCACTCCGCAGTTTTGGCGGCTTTGCTTGCTTTCTTGATGTTCTCCGTTACCCGTTTAAAAGTCTGTTTTGTGGCGCACTTGAAGTAAAAGTCATCGGCGAAAGATGTTGCTGATTTGGCAAACTCGTCCGCTTCGATGTTCAGAGAAGGCTCACTTGACTGGAACGAGTTTCTCCAAGTCTCTATAGTTGTGAGGACTTTCTGTTTTTCTTCCGTGCATCGATCTTTCACGTGCTGTTCGTCCAATTGAAGGGCCTCGATAGTGGCGTCTAGAAGCTTCAATTCAGCCTCCTTAATTATGACATTAAATGTTTGCTGAAGATGTTCCGCGTTTCTGCCTTTCGCAGTGACATTGCCAATCTTCATACCATTGGGCACCTTCCCGTCGCTTTTTGAGGACTCAAGTCTTTGCTTACGCTCTTGTAGAACATAAAGCTGGTTTTCGGCATCGATGAGGTTGTAGACAAGCTTTTTGAGGACGCGTTGAAAGTGGTCGTCGATCCACGTTTGGTATTCTGCTGATTCTTCGGCTGATGCTCGAAGATCTTCCACTATATCATCACGCGCACTGCTCTGTCTCTCCGCAGATTCTTGCCGCTTTTTAAGTTTCAAGGCACTTCTACCTTTCTTGAGTCCAGGGCGACCTGTAGTGTTGCTGAACATTGTGGCTTCTTCTAGTGACGACTTAGACAATTTTTTAAACTGAAACTAGTGAGCAGCACACAGCAACAGATCTTGTCAATGTGCAATAGTTAATTTTGGGGGTCACGATTTAACGTTAAATCGTGACCCCCAAAATTAACTATTGCACATTTTGTAACGCAGGATTTAGGTTGTATCCTGTGCGTATTTGTTTGTGGGTGTTTTTTGCTGTTCACACCCTACTTTGAACGTGCTTTATACTGTAAATGTTTAGTATAAAAGTAGTTCAATTTGTAATCTTGTTAAATCCCCGATGAAGTCTGTCGGATAATATTAAAAAAATTGACAAGATCTGTTGCTGTGTGCTGCTCACTAGTTTTTGTTTAAAAAATTGGGTGTTTTTTGCTGTTCACACCCTACTTTGAACGTGCTTTATATTGTAAATGTTTAGTATAAAAGTAGTTCAATTTGTAATCTTGTTAAATCCCTGATGAAGTCTGTCTGATCAGACGAAACCGGTCGGATAATATTAAAAAACATTGACAAGATCTGTTGCTGTGTGCTGCTCACTAGTTTTTGTTTAAAAAATTATTTAAAAAATTTGGGTGTTTTTTGCTGTTCACACCCTACTTTGAACGTGCTTTATATTGTAAATGTTTAGTATAAAAGTAGTTCAATTTGTAATCTTGTTAAATCCCTGATGAAGTCTGTCTGATCAGACGAAACCGGTCGGATAATATTAAAAAACATTGACAAGATCTGTTGCTGTGTGCTGCTCACTAGTTTTTGTTTAAAAAATTAAAAAATTAAAAAATTGTTTAAAAAATTGTCAAGTGATTACAAAATTGAAAGAAGAGAAGGAGGTCGAAATGTGGGAGTTGGGCATTGGAAACCTCATGCGTTTAACGAAAAAGGATTTTTTGGGGGGACTGTCTCGACTACTTTTGCCCATGATTGAAACCCCTTCATGACATTATTTACAGTATCACCAAAAATGTGGTTAGGACCCAACAAGTACTCTGTTGTCTAATGTTATAGGACTTCTTCACGTAAGTAACGCAAGTTGAGTTTAAAATAAAGTCTTTTGTTGTGGTGATCTTGGTCTGTTTTATATTTGTCAGTGCCTTCTGTCCTTTAAATTCGGCGACGCTGCACAACGGTAGACAGTGTAGCTAGTTGTTCCCAATGTAGACAGTGTTACAGCTGTTACTACTGTAGACAGTGTAGATACCTGTTCCTACTGTAGACAGTGTAGATAGTTGTTCCCAGTGTAGACGGTTTTAGATAGCTGTTCCTACTGTAGACAGTGTAGATAGCTGTTCCCACTGTAGATAGTGTGGATAGTTGTTCCCACTGTAGACAGTGTAGATAGCTGTTCCTACTGTAGATAGTGTAGATAGTTGTTCCACTGTAGACGTTGTAGATAGCTGTTCCCATTGTAGACAGTGTGGACAGTTGTTCCCACTGTAGACACTGTAGATAACTGTTCCTACTGTAGACACTGTAGATACTTGTTCGCGCTGTAGACAGTTTAGATAGTTTTTCCCACTGTAGACTGTGTAGATAGCTGTTCCCATTGTGGACAGTGTATATAGTTGTTCTCACTGTAGACAGTATAGATACTTGTTCTACTGTAGACAGTGGGAATAGTTGTTCCCACTGTAGTCAGTGTAGATACCTATTTCTACTCTAGACAGTTTAGATAGTTGTTCCCACTTTAGACTGTGTAGATAGCTGTTCCAATTGTGGACAGTGTATATAGTTGTTCTCACTGTAGACAGTGTAGATAGTTGTTCTACATGTACTCTAAACAATGTGAATAATTGTTCCTACTGTAGACAGTGTAGATAGCTGTTTCTACTGTAGACAGTGTAGATAGTTGTTCTACTGAAGACAGTGTGAATAGTTGTTCCCACTGTAGACAGTGTGGATAGCTGTTTCTACTGTAGACAGTGTAGATAGTTGTTCCCACTGTAGATGGTGTAGACAGCTGTTCCCACTGTAGACAATGTAGATAGCTGTTCCTACTGTAGACAGTGTAGATAGCTGTTCCCACTGTAGACTGTGTAGATAGCTGTACCTTCTGTGGACAGTGTGGATAGTTGTTCTACTTTAGACAGTGTAGATAGCTGTTCCCATATTGGACAGTGTATATAGCTGTTCTCACTGTAGACAGTGTAGATAGTTGTTCTACTGTAGACTGTGTGAATAGTTGTTCCCACTGTCGACAGTGTAGATAGCTGTTTCTACTGTAGAAAGTGTAGATAGCTGTCCCCACTGTAGATAGTGTAGACAGCTGTTCCTACTGTAGACAGTGTAGATAGCTGCTCGTACTGTAGACAGTGTAGATAGGTGTTCCCACTGTAGACAGTGTTGATAGTTGTTCCCACTGTAGATAGTGTAGGCAGCTCTTCCTATTGTAAACAGTGTGGATAGCTGTTCTACTGTAGGCTGTGTAGATATCTGTTCCCACTGTGGACAGTGTTTATAGTTGTTTTCAGTGTAGACAGTGTTGATAGTTTTTCTCCTGTAGACAGTGTAAATAGTTGTTCCCACTGTACATAGTGTAGACAGCTGTTCCTACTGTAGATAGTGTAGATAGCTGTTCCTACTGTAGAACGTGTAGATAGTTGTTCCCACTGTAGACGGCGTAGATAGCTGTTCCTTCTTTAGACACTGTAGATAGTTGTTCCCACTGTGGTCGGTGTAGGTAGCTGTTCCTGCTGTAGACAGTGTAGATAACTTTTTCCAGTGTAGATGGTGTAGATTGCTGTTCCTACTGTAGACAGTAGGGACTTTAAGCAAATCGCTACGGCGACCTATGCTACGGCGGCCGGAAGTAAAAAAGCCCAGAAATGAAGCAGTGCGCATGCTTGGAAATGAGCTTTCGCCGTAGCGCCAAATCCTGCAACGTGAAGAGCTGCCTTCTGGCGTAGTCGCTACTACGTGAGTATAAAAGTCGACTCTCCTCCTATTCTTTGCGGTCACTAGTTTTAAAAACTAACATAGATTGTTTTTCACTTTATCAAGAAAGTATTTGAAGCTTCTGGTTTTCCAGTAAATACGTTTTCCCTGCATTTTCTCATAAAAGATTTCTATCGTCAGCAGACTGTGCCATGCATAAACATGGCCGCGGAAATACTGCCAGAAAAAACAAAGGCTAGACGAAAACCGTAAGTACGACTGTTAGCAATAAAGCTAATGAAATGTCACTGAAGGTTGTTTACGCAAGAATAAAATATCTAAAACGTTGAATTTGTTGATTTCTTGTTAAATACGGCACATAAGAAGAAAAATCACTTGCAGCGAACTCCGATCTTCAATTGTAGTTTTCTGTTTTGTGTTCAGTTTTGTGAAGAAATCGCCCTCCGATGATGTTTTCTCTTAATATTCTTCTTGGCAAACGAAAGATTGGAATTTAAGTACAGAAATCCTTGCACAAAGTCTCTCTCAAAAGAGGGAAATTGATTTCTATTTTCAGTGTTTTTGGTTCGTTCTAGATAATCTCGTCCGCTGTGGCAAATTAAGTTTTACAGTATAAAGCAGTACTGAATTCTTCGTCTGAAGTGAAGCCCATATTTTTCTTTCATGTGACAACTACGTTGTTTTATGTATTCGCTTCTCCAAAGGAGGTCATAACAGCGAAAGCAAGTGAGCCGTAGTCACTGCTTGCTTAAAGTTGAAATTTGGAGGGCTACGGTGACGTACTCTCCCGAGGACTCCGCATCCACGACCGCCGTAGTAGAGGTCGCCGTAGCGATTTGCTTAAAGTCCCTAGTGTAGATAGCTGTTGCTACTGTATACAGCGCAGGTAGTTTTTCCTACTTTAGACTGTGTAGATAGCTGTTCCCACTGTAGAGTGTGTAGATAGCTGTTCCTACTGTGGACAGTGTGATAGTTGTTCTACTGTAGACAGTGTAGATAGCTGTTCCCATTGTGGACAGTGTATATAGTTGTTCTCACTGTAGACAGTGTAGATAGTTTTTCTACTGTAGGCAGTGTGAATAGTTGTTCCCACTCTAGACAGTGTAGATAGCTGTTTCTACTGTAGACAGTGTAGATAGTTGTTCCCATTGTAGATAGTGTAGAGAGCTTTTCCTACTTTAGACAGTGTAGATAGCTGCTCTACTGTAAACAGTGTAGATAGCTTTTTCTACTGTAGACAGTGTAGATAGTTGTTCCCACTGTAGACAGTGAGATAGCTGTTTCCACTGTAGATAGTTTAGACAGCTGTTCCTACTGTAGACAGTGTGGATAGCTGTTGTACTTTACACAGTGTAAATAGTTATTCCTACTGTGCACAGGGTATATAGTGGTTTTCAGTGTAGACAGTGTAGATAGTTGTTCTACTGTAGACAGTGTGAATAGTTGTTCCCACTGTAGATAGCGTAGACCGTTCTTCCTACTGTTGTTCCTACTGTAGACAGTGTAGATGGTAGTTCCCATTGTAGACAGTGTAGCGAGTTGTTCCCAATTTAGACAGTGTAGATAGTTGTTCCCCCTGTATACAGTGTGGATAGTTGTTCCCACTGTAGACAGCGTAGATAGTTGTTCTCACTGTAGACAGTGTGGATAGTTGTTCCCACTGTAGACAGTGTAGATAGTTGTTCTACTGTAGACTGTGTGAATAGTTGTTCCCACTGTAGACAGTGTAGACAGCTGTTTCTACTGTAGACAGTGTAGATAGTAGTTCCCACTTTATATAGTGTAGACAGCTGTTCCTAGTGTAGACATTGTGAATAGTTTTTCCCACTGTAGACAGTGTAGATAGCTGTTTCTACTGTAGATAGTGTAGACAGCTGTTCCCACTGTAGACAGTGTAGATAGCTGTTCCTACTGTAGACAGTGTAGATAGCTGTTCCTACTGTAGAGAGTGTAGGTAGCTGTTCCCACGATAGACGGTGTAGATAGCTGTTCCTACTGTAGACAGTGTAGATAGCTGTTCCCACTGTAGATAGTGTGTGTAGTTGTTCCTATTGTAAACAGTGTATGTAGTTGTTCCTACTGTAGACTAGACATTTGAGGAAGATTGATAGTGATATATATGCATGAATATACTACGGATTCATATATGTGATTCTCATATGAAGGATATGCCGAAATCTCACACTTTCCCATTTTTTACACATGCAATGTTATGTTCAAGTTGAGTTGCGCATGCGTTAATGTCCTCACGGCTTTCCTGGGAACTAGTTAACACTCAAATTCAACATGGCGGACTTAAGATGGTGAAGTGGAAAAGAAGAGGTTCCCTGAAGAAATACACGGCTTCTTTCCATCATCATAAGTACTCAGAGTCGAGAGGAAAGCTTTTTGTGTTGTTTTATCTACTTAAAGTTGTCCAAGTGAAAGAAAACACTTCTTCAACAGTCAGATCCGAAAATGAGCAAACACTCCACTTGTTGCTTCTTCGATCGCTTTGTCACTTCATCAATCTTACGTATTTGGAAACAAAAGGGTGTACAGAGGAACTTTTGATGCGGGTACCATTTTTAACAGGATCAGACAACAAACTGTGTAAGTTTCTTGTTTGCCAGTGGAAGCGGGTGATGAGTTATTTATTTTTCGAAGCGCTACGAACATTTTACTTATAAGAGTGGCTGTCTTATGTGAGTTGAACAAAAAGGTTACTGTGCTAATAAATATGCACCAATAATCTCTATAAAACCAATTTATTTTCCTTAAAGTCTTTCCAATGAATGTCCTCAATATTCTTGTGACTTGGATTCATTCAAACAATGCATTCAAGTTATATTTATGTTTTTGTATACCAACCTTGCTTGAAAGGGAAATAAGCAATATGCACCCTGTAAATAATATGTTGAATGAAGGCTTGGTTAACTAGAACAAATTCCAATCGGAATGAATCGAGCATTCAGCATTTAACACTTTTGAATGGGAACTTGAGATTAAATTCAGCTTTCAAATGCTTCTCCAGCAGATGTTTGCAGACTGGGAATACTAAAATTATGTGCATGCTTTTACTGTTGGAAACTCTTTGTTGTCAGAATATGAGCGTTTTCCTGATTGACACAAAAGAGGCAAACACATCATGTGCAAAATTAATACTTTCCTACTTACTTAGGATTAAAGATCGTGAAGAAATGTCAGAAATGGCACATGGCCCCCTCTGTCCTTGTTTTCCCATTTGCTTGCAACATTTTTCATTCTCCCAATGACCTTTGCTGCTCACCACAAACTGGAGTGACTGTTTGTCGTTATTCTTTGTCCTTCCAACCCTATGCATTACCGTAATAAATATTGATACATGGTATGTACTGATCTTGAGTTACATCATTTCTGGAACCTAACTAGGTATTCCAGATTATTTTTGAAACCACAATCTAAACTTGTTTTCTTAGTAGTCTGGGTAAGGCAGTGGTCAGACATGAGAAAAAACAGAATTTTCTCTGTCTAATTCAGCTGAGTTTGTCTGGCTTTAAAGCCTACATGAACTAAGCAAGCTAGGGTATCGTCATGAAAAACATGTCAATTGCAGCATTAACATAGTACATAGCTTTACCAACTCTTGAATGCAGAGCAATAATTACCGGTATGCTCTTTAATGAGAGCACCAACAGAGTCTCTATAAAAGCATTATATGGAAATGCTATGGGCCCCTGTTTCACTGATAGCTTTTTATCCCATAGAATTCCCATTGAGTAATCATATGGAAATTCTATGGAACTCAAAAAATTGGTGTCAGCTGGTATGGATCATATATGGGATTTTTAAGTGTGGACATCCCATATCAGTTCCATATAAGGCATGGAGTAAACAAATGTGTCAATGGTATGGGATGTCTATGGGCATTCTATCCCCATAGCTCTCCCATGTAATGGATAACATCAGTTTTTCTTCCCATATACTTTCCATAGCTTGAAATTTGTTGAAATTTGGTCCCATATCAATTCCATATGCAGGGTTTGAGCTAGGATTTGATCACTGGGGGACAATTTGTCCCCTTGGCTAAAATTTTGGGGGACATTTTTATTTTTAGGGGGACAGACAAATTAATTTTTATTCAACATTTTTTTTACATTGATACAGGCAAGCCAACAAAAACATTTGTTTAGGTGATCCTTGTAATACAAGAACAGTGATACAAACAAGAAAAGTTAAGTTATTGGTGTCAAGACTTTCTTTTTCTCGTCATATTTAAACAGAGGATCAATGACTATGCTTTATACTTGAAAACATTTCACAGCAGAATCTCGTCTCGGCATCCCCTTGTAAACTTGAATTCCCTTCTTAATTACTGGTAGACGTACATGTATTAATTCCTCTGTTGGTTCTAGCCCAAACATCAAGGGCTGTAGAAAAGTCAAATTCCTTGGAAGGTGGCCCCTCAATGTCAATGGTCATGAGCACATCCAACCTCTCGGCTTTCAGTCTGTTTCTCAAAGCATTCTTAATTCAATTCTGTCCGCTAAAACCTCTTTCACAGCCAGCTGTATTAGTAGGCAATATACAAGTGCGACTTGACAAAGCTTAATTAAATTTTGGACTTCATCACTATGATGGCTAGCGAGCATTTTCCATGGTTCAGCAATGTGGTCCACGGGGTAATGCTCTCTAACAACCAGCTCTTTAACAAAGTTCCATTCAATTCTGCATTTTTCGGCATCCACAACTGCTGGTACATCTTTACCGCCTTGGGTTTTCTTTGCAGATCCATAGTGGGAAAGCAACGTTTCCAGATTTTCATTTTGACAAGGCACATTGCGGAGACTAAGAATCCCGAATTCATTAACTACATTTTTGGAATGTGCGGGGAATCTCTTTTCAAGATTTAGTAAGACGTTGTCAAGGAACTTGATTCAAATTGTTGAACTTCACGGGCAGTCACTTTAACAGCGTTCTCTGTCCATTTAACTTCTGAAACATCATCTTGTGATGGCAAAATCTCGGACAAGAATTTGCCATTGTTACATTTAATTGCGGTGTCGAACTTAATTCAGTCTAGTTGCCCAACTGAATGGTTTCAAACGTTGCGCTACTGCCGCACTAACGTCAAATTTAATTCCTGAATTTAGCTCGACACGGCAGTAGCGCGACGTTTGAAACAGGCCTTAGCTTGCAATTTCTGTACTGAACTAAATCCCTTCATGTCTGCTTCCTTTCGAGTTTTTTCCCTAAATTTTGAAGGGAACAAATTGTCCCCTTGGCCGTTTTTTAAGGGACAATTTCAATTGCAGTGCGGGATTGGCGCAATGGCGCAGCCTGGCTCAAACCCTGCATATTCTCATCCAACCTTCCCTTATGATGTCCACATATGGGCCATATATGGCCCAAGATCTGCCATATCGTTCCCATACTTTTTGTTTGGTAAGGGAGGGTTCATACGCGTCTTGAAAACCCTCGAATTACAGGTGCTCGAAAAAAGCAGCAACAGCGAAGATGAAGGGCAGTTTTATACGCTCAGTTTCAATGGAGCTACAGCATGGTGAAGGTGAAAGAAGTCAAGGCTAAGTGGCTTCATGTTGTTCTTGCCCTGGTTGGAAGTACAGCTGCAATGTAGCCAATAAAAGGAATACAGGTATCAAGGCCAATGGTGTAATTTGCAAATTAATGGCTTAACAAAAGCAGAATGAAATCTTCAAATATTAATTCATTGCATGTTATTTGTTTACACCATTCCACAGGAGAAATACATTATTTGTTGGTTTATGGTTTGGAACAAAGAAGCCACACTTTCAGACCTTCATGCAACCATTTGCCACATCACTGAGAGATTTATTTCATAAAGGTGGGTAATGTATAAGTAGAGGTCTTGTACAACATTTGTACAAAGAAATGCTACCTATCTACTGCAATCGGAATGTCCTCTCCCATTATATTTTTGCATAACAAAAAATAGTTTTGAAGTTAGGTAAGACCAATAATAGAAAAATAAATGGACTAGAGGTATATTTACCATTCTTTGCATAAGCACTGTACAGAGTGGCAGTAAATTAGATTGCTTCTCAGCAATCCAATCAAACCTATGTGTTTGAATATTTAACACCACTTGCCATGTAAATGTATTAACAAATTTTTGTATTTTTTTCCAACTAGATATTAAATAACATGGTTTCATTTTCTTACATGTATTTATCTTATTCAGGGGCCCCAATTAGTTCAAATGAAAGTGATGTGACAGTTCGCTGCCTTCTATTATGTGGATCATTTGATGCCCCTGCCAAATGCTTGTTCCAGTCCTTTGTATAATTCAGTGGTAACTATGGCTGTCCATACTGTTTACATCCTGGTAAAACAGTTAAGACCAGTGAGAGTGGACATACTCGTGCATACCCCTTCAACAGAGATAATCTTCACACTGGACACTATGATATGCGAACTCATGATCAGATGCATGAATTTGTTAAACGTGCTACTGAATCAATCATTACCACTGGGGTTGAAAAGCCAGAGAAAGGTGTAAAAGGTTTGAGTTGGTTTCTTTTTGTCCCAGGTTTCGATTTTATACGCGGCGTCGCTATAGATTACATGCATGGCACCTTGCTTGGTGTTGTAAAAATGTTAGTAAATCTGTGGCCTGACAAGCAACACCATGATGAACTGTGGTATATTGGAAAGTGGGCAAGGGAATTAGAGAAAAGGTACATGAGCGTAAAGCCGCCTAGCTGCATCTCTAGACTACCAAGAAGTATAATTGGAAACTTCAGTCATTTAAAGGCTTCTGAACTGCGTTCATTTTTGATATTCTACTCATTGCCTTGTCTCTATGGCCTTTTACTGACAGCTACTTTCAACACTATCTTCTCCTTGTGGAGGCAATTTACATTTTGTTGAAACACTCGATTTCTTCTAATGACCTAACAAAGGCAGCAAAACTGCTGAAACACTTCTGTATCAGGATTGAGGAATTAGATGGCAGTCGTTATGAAACATACAATGTTCATTGCTTACTTCATCTTGTCGATCGAGTGAAAGATCTTGGACCACTATGGACGCATTCATGTTTTTGCCTTGAAGATTTTAATGGCGAGCTCAGGCACTTCTTTCATGGAACGCAACATATTGAAATGCCAACTGTGAACCTGACAATTGCTATTCTTGGTTTTCACCCACATGGCAAGGCGCCCATGTTGGAGCTCAAAACAATAGAAATTTTTTCGAAGAATTTGCATAGAAATAGAATTTAGTTCCTAGCGGAGAGAAGGCCATTGTTCTTGACCTCCAACATGGCTGCCGTGATGTCACTTGCAAACCAGCAATAAACCTGACTGGAAAAACGCCTATAAACTAGCTTTTCGCTGTGCCAAGAGTACTAAATTGGCCAACTTTCATTATAGGTTTTTACATAGAATATTACCGACTATTTGCTTTTTGACAAAAATTGGCCTTAAAAATGATTCTAACTGCACCTTTTGCTGAGATTTCCCTGAAGAACTTTCTCATCTCTTTTGGCATTGTGAAAAATCCACTTCTTTTTGGGATGATTTCATACTGTGGTTAAAGCAAAATGCCATTATCCCAGATACTTACAGGATGTTTGGTCTCCCTCTCAGCCATTATTAAGGTAAACGCTCCTCCCCACTAATGGCTGCTCACTCGAGCTCTGCATTCCTTTCCCTTTTTTACTGAGAGGCAATAAAATGCATGTGATTGTTAGCTGCTGCGCCAATCATATACATGTTACATGTCTGTAACAATTCTTTTTAGTATATACCACACAAGTGAATAGAGCTTTTTGCGCACTCTTATTGGATAACTCGAAGGTGATTACCAAGTACTATTCACCTCCGAGCAGCCGGTGAGCAAGATTTTACAATTTCCGACCACTTACAAGTCGGTATATTGTCACACATAAAGTAATGTTTTGGTCTGCTAATTATTCAGCTTGTGTGGTATATATGTTGTAGTTCAATTTGCACCTTGGTAAAATTTGTTTTTGTACCGGTACTGAATAAATTGAACTGGTACAAAATATTTTGTACCAGTTTATTATAGAATTTTACAGAACAGTTTGTTGGTTACTTACAATACTATTATTTTTTGCAGCACTTGTCTATCAGGAATAAGCTTTACTTCTACTGTGGTTAGTTTTTACTTACAGTCATCCCTGGCTAGTGATTCTTCATAAACCTGAGCCTAGGGTTAGGGTTAAGGTTAGGGTTGGTATTGGGGTTGGCTTTAGGGTTAGGGTTAGGGTTAGGGTTGGGGTTGGGGTTGGGGTTAGGATCCTGGGTCACTTCCCGACACCTTGGTGAATTTCCCTACTCTCTGGGTTATTTCCCGACATCTTGGTGAATTTCCCTACTCGTGTGGGTCATTGCCCTACTATTGGGTTATTTCCTGACATTGACTGGGTTATTTCCCGACATTAAAAAAATTGGTGTTGGGGTTAAAAAAAATAATGGTTAAAAATTTAGTGGAATCGGGTTTTAATATTTTTTACAGTAAGTTCAATCCTTGCCTGACCTGTGTCACGAGTTTGAGCGAAAACCATACACGTTTTCTTTTTTTTAGAGTCTTTGAAAATGAGAACCATAGTGTAGGGAAATTGCCCAGAAACTTTAGTGTACATTTTGGATTTTTGAAGTCAGGAGGGCATTTTGTTCATGTTTTTACATCTTTTATAGTTGTGCAAGGTAGTGTGAATTATAACCCGTGAAGATACAATGATTTGGGAGTTTGTCATTTTTGACCAAAATCCAAAGGGGTTAACCTATCATTTTTGGTGAAAATTTGAAATTTGGTGAAAGTCTGTCTAAAGTTTCGAAAAGGGTCTCAATGATATTTGAAGAGGTTTTAAGGATGTTTGGGGGCTGTTTGTTATATAATGAGTATTTGCTTATATACTAGTTACACGAGGTCCAACATGCGTGGTGTGCACACGGCTTTCACCCAATGTTTGAAGGTGGTTTCCTGGTCCCCCCCCCCCCCTCAATTTCCATTGAGGGAATTACTCTGACACTTTGCAGTCTGCAGAGGGGTATCATCAAGTAACCAACTTGACTCATTGTTGCCAGGATGTTGCAATGGAGTTCCTTGTGGGGCACTCCCCAGGGATTGGTTACCCCAGCTCATGTTTTATCCCAGACAAGTCACAGACATTGCTTAACCAGTTTGTAGGAGGGTATCATGGGGTGACCACCCCCACTCATTGTTGCCAGGAATTGTTCTTGTGGTTAACCTGGTCCCCCCCTTCCCTTTTTTTTTCTTTTTTTCTTACATAAAAGCTGACTTGCTACTTTTCACGAAAGATGTTCTTGACCTTGTTGTAGCATTGGTCAAAGGATTTTCGCTTCAAAATCTCGTTTAATGTTTCATCTTGCAGGAAAATCAATCTTATGTCACTCTTGGATGGTCGTTCTTCATATTTATCGAAGACCTTATGGATAGCTTTTACATCGTCGTCCCATGCCTGCCTGATTGAGTGAGAGGACTGCAAAGAACTGGTAGGGCCTTGGTGGTCCTCCCTCCACTCACGGACACGTTCTTTTGGCGTGGCCTCAATGGCAGCGAGTGTCTTCTTGAAAATTGTTTTCTGGCGATAGCGAATGTGATCGTAGACTCGTTTCACAACAACTGTGTCAATGGACGTATCCATTAAAGTTAGTCCTTCCATCATGGTATTCTTGACTTGCGACATGGAGACTTTGGCATTTTTCTGGATCTCATCAGCAAACAGGAGGTCCACTTGATCAATTTGGTCTTCTGAAAGTTTGGGAGACTGTGTTGGGTCTTCTTTTTCTTGGTTGTCAAGATCTCCTTCTTCTGCTTTGGCTTCTTCTTGCTCTTGGTGTTGTTCTTGGTCCAGACCAAGTTTTTTTCTCAGAATGGCGTGGCTCTCCAAGGCCTGTCTTGCTCTTGAGCCAGTCATGTAGTATTTGTCTGCCGTGGTTTCCGAGTGGCACATATGTTTGTGGACTTTACGTTTGTCGACTGGCTTTGCTTCGTGGAGAGTGGACGCGGCCATCTTTCGAAGTTTTGTGCTGGTAATTCGTTTACCCTTCGCTTTGGTCCACCATTGAGCAATTCTCTTGCCGATAGTGCCATCAGGGAATGCAACGCCATCCTGTGTAACGAAGAGCTGTTCTTGATTTTCCTTAGCGATCAGTGGACGTATATGTTTAATGTACAAGGCTAGTTTTTCATGGAGCTCGGGGGTCATTGAGAGAGGAGCCAGTCCAGCTCTTGATGTTTTGTGTTGAGCAACAAACATGACAAACCCTCCTTCGCCTTCTGTTGCAGATAGGAAATCTTGCACCGTGGCAGTCTCCATTGGTCCTGGTCGTTGGCCATTTTCGAGTTCCAACCTGACAATGAGGTAGTCCCTGACCGCGGTGAACTGCTTGGGAGTTAGGGGTGTTATGCTGGATTTCTGGAGAAGTTTTTGTGCCTCCAGTGCAGGCTCCTTTTCGTTGATGTCTCTTGTGTCGTCTGGTGTGATAGCGTTCCTGGAGTCTTCTAAAATCTGGCGCCATCTTTCTCCCTCAAACTTTCGGAATATGGAGGACACCCATGCTTTCACCCTGTTGATGAGAGGAGGGATTTTTGGCTTGTATTTCCCAGGGATGTTGGGCACACTCTCCATCTCGGTTTCGTAAGCATGGTTAAGGAATTGGAAAAACTTTGTCACTGATGTCAGATAGGCCTTAACTGTGCCAGGCTTCTTCTTCTTGTTGTCGAGGATTGGTGTTGCCCATTTCTTAGCAATGTGAAGTCCTCCTTCCTTGAAGAGGCATTCAATGTCGTCCTTGTTTGGTTCGAGGGCTTGCAGGATGGCCCTAACGTTCTGAGCATGATGGATAGCGTGTCTCTCTTTTAGGTGGCCACCATCAAGAGTCATGAGATGGTTACAGAACGCAAGTAAAAACTGGTTTCTGAGTTCCTTGGGGGACTTGGCTTTTCTGTAGAAGGCCAACCAGGTTTCGTCTTCCTCGTAGTCGGAGTCTTCATCCAGCAGAACGTCTTCGTCTTCATTGTCAGCATCCTCCTCTTCCTCTTCTTGAGGAACATCAATGATGCGTCGCCGCATGAATGAGTGGCTCTTTTGTGGTGAGGGCCTTACAATTTCCTCATCCGCCTCTTTTCTTGGGGGTACAACTTCGTCGGCGACCTCGTTGGTTGGGGGCTCTTGAGCTCTTGGTTGATTGAATGGAGTCACTTTCAACCTCGAGTTGTTGTGCTAAGATTTGAAGTGCCCTAGATGGCGTGTTTGGGTGCCTTGGTTCGGCGATGTCACCCACTCCTTCTTTTCTTCCCTTAATGGCAACTTGGCGCCTCCTTGCAACGGCCCTGTCCCATTGGATCTCTTTTGACTTCCCAGAGTACTTTCTTGCCTTTCTTAGTGCGTACATGTACTGCTCAGTGGTCTTGTCCAATTGATGAATCCTTTGTAGGTGGATGTCCATGCGAATGACGACTTTGTCACAGAGGGGACAGATTCTCTTGGGGCGACCTCTGTACACTTTGGTCATCTCTCCCTGGCCTTCCAGCCTTCTTGTTCCACGAGTTTGTTCTCTATGTTTGGCCATAGCAACCAGTGGGGTGACCCGACATATAGGGAGATGCTGATTCCTTCCGCAGTGGATTTTGATAATATGTCTGCTAAGTTGTGTCTGGGACGTGACAAATAGGGCAATCGACTGCAGTGTAGTGCTTTTTGTAGCTCTGCCTCTTCTTTTGGGTTCTGCTCCTCCTTTTGTCTCGTTTTTCGTGTTGGGTTTCCTTGGCTTTGTTTCCGACTTCCTCTTCATCGTGCTTCCTCTTCTTTGCGTGCTTTGATGTTTTTTTCTTTTTCTTTTGTTCTTTTTTTCTCTTTCTTTGCTTTGGAACTTCTTTTTCCTGTTGCTCCTCTTCTTCCTCTTGCTGGTCTTCCTGATCTTCATGACCTTCCTCTTCTTCCTGATCATCCTTTTCTGCACTTTGATCAGCTTTGGCATCACCGTCTGCTTGTTCTTTGCTGGTTGAAGGCGTGGGTTCGAAGTTTATGCCAGTTGGATCTTGGGTTGTATACTCCCACATGTCTGCATCAACATCCTCGAAGTGGAGGTCTGTTAATGTTGACGTCTCCCTTGTATTGAACAAGCGTTCAAGACCAGGATGACTCTCCTTAGATGGTTTGCTGGGATTCTCCTTCTGTAGACTGCGAATTTCTTCTTCGATGTCTTCCTCAGGGATTTCAGATTTTGTGGGAACATCAAGGTCTTTCCCATAGTCCAGGAAGTACAGCCTCAGAATCATAGACATTTGTGTTTTACAAAAGTCTTTTTGTACATAATAATCATCTTTTTTTATTTATTGATTTATTGTTGTTGTTTTTTTGGCTAGGAATAAACATTTCAATTCTTTGGAGTACTATTTCTATGAAAACCCACTTGCTTTCTTACAGGCTGCTGTGAAAGATATTTCAGTTGAATAGTTTAATTGCACATTAGTAGCTGTACAGGGATATAACCTTGTCGGAGAAATAAGGGTGTTTATTTTCCCATAATGGGTGACAATTTGCACAAAACCACTTTCTTGAATTGAGGTAATTTTCCCAGTAACATGTTGGGGTGCAGCGGGCTTGTTTTGTCCACTTTGTCAATTTTCACTGCTACCATGTCAGCTACTTTGAACTTGGGTTGTTTTTTCTCTTGCTTTCGTTTTGTTTGATTCACCATGGCTGCATTGTGTTTTGTTTGCTTTTCAATTATTTTTTGTCGTTTTCTTGGTGGCTCTTCTTTATCTTGTGGCTGGGAACTGTTTTCAGTGCTTTCTTCCAAACTGTTTTCTTCTTCTTCTGATTGGCTTCCTTTGCTCTGTTCATTGAGCTTTTCCCTGTGGGGTTTGATTCTGTACACGGCTTCATAAGGGAGAGTTTGATAGCTCGGTGGTAGGAGATGTTTCTTGTGTATGAGGCCTCCCTTGTGTACTGGCACCATTTCTTAATGTTTTTGTCTGCTGTGCTCACTATCAGTGACCTCATGTCTTGTTTCCAATATAGGTTGCTTCTCTCAGTTAGCCCCTGGGTTGTTGGAGTTTGAGGTGCGCCATGTGCTAACTCGATGCCATTATCCTTGCAAAACATCTTTAACTTCCTATTTTGGAACTCTTCGCCATTGTCGGTAATTACTTTCTTTGGAAATCCGTAAGTGTAGCAGTACTCTCTGAGGTTAGATGTTACTTCATCAGCCCTTTTTGCGATGTATGGGAACAACTGTCACGAACTTCGTGTGATGATCAATTATGTTCATTGCCCAAGTATGTGTCTTCTTGCAATCGCAGGGGTATTTCGAAAGTCCATCAGATCGATCTCAATCAGTGACAGGAATTCGGAAGAATGGAGTGGCTTGGTGACTATTTTGACGTGGCTTGTAATGGTCTTTTGCTCTTGGTGAATTTGGCACAAACTCACAAATATGTTCACAACTCGTACGTTCACTTCAGAATAGCTCTCATTAATCCACTTTGACGTTATTTGTCTGCCTCTATGGGCTGTTCTTTGATGCGCCAAAGTCAGAACGTCATAGAGTTGACTCTGGTACAACTACCTTTTTCTCGGTGGTTAAGATTTTCCCTTGATGGTAGGACCATCTCTTTCTTTCGATTGTTGTTGCTTGCCACTTCGTCAATTTCGTCGTATGGTGATTTGTATTGGAGTCACTGACAGCGTTCTCAGCTTGGCTTTTCAGGAACTCTTTGGCCGAGTCATAAAATTCGTCTTCAATGTAAAGGGTTATTTTTGAAGTACTGCGTTTCTGACTCTGTTTGTAGGTCTCTAATTCTTTGTAGAAGGCTTCTTTTGACACACACTACATGGTTGTTTGAAGGGATGTCAATTTCAGCCACAATATTTCTTTTGAAGTCTGAATTGGTAAGTTCTGCGCATGTGTGCATAATTAAGTGAAATGAGAAGAGCCTGGGAACTCAAGTAAGAATTGCAATGCAATTTAAATGAAACCTTCCAACAAAATCAGTGGTGGCTCAGTGGATAAGATGACGGATTGGTAAGTCAGTAATATCTAAGGGTATGTGGTTCTAATTCTAGTAGGTACAGTGAAAAAAAAAAGGGAAAAAAAACATGTCTGGCCGCGGAAGGTAAGATCAACTGAGATATGTAATACTGAGAGGACAGGAGGAGGGGAATGCAGGTGGGGTGAGTGTAGGAGCTTCAAGCAGGGATGAGACACTTCGCACTTTTTAAACTTTCCTTTTTATTGTTGTTGTTGTTTTTTTTTTTACAATTGTCCCCCCAAAAAATACAATGCCCCTTTTTTTTAACACACCCGAAATAAATTAAATCCCTTTTTAGAATGTTAGATAAATGGGACTGGTTTAAAAACTTTTGTACTGGTACAAAATATTTTGTACCGGTTCAATAAATTCTGTACCAGCTCAGAAAAAATTATACCAAGGGAAAAAATTGAACTACAACATATACTAAAACAATTATTCACCTCAGTGCTGGTGAAGTCGTGGATATTTACCTCCACTTCGGTGAATAACTGTTAAATATTTGTATAGTATTTGTTTTTATATTCATATTTGTACTTTAGTTCTCATTACTGTTTATGTGTTTTATGTACTGTACTTCAATGACTAATAATTTTCAGTAATGTATATATGTAGCATCCTCACACTGCCTACCGAGACTAGTACTGCTAAATGTAGGCCATCTGTGAAAGTCTGTAGATTTTTTGAATGAATTAATAAAGTTGTTGTTGGTATTTCTTGTTATATATGCCACCAAAAACACAGCTAGCTATGGACCAGTACTAGGACCAGGTTTCTAGAAAAGGGAAGCCTGCTCGTTATTGGTCAGTTTGAGGGAAAGGAATACCACACTTGAGTGAGCAGCCGTTAGTGGGGAGGAGCATTGTGTGACAACCCTAATATCAATTAACAAAATAATTGGGAGCCTTGTAAGAGATAAGTCTCTGTTGTAATTTGTGATCTGTGTTGTATACTAAAAATATGTACTTTTTAAAACTTGTCCACTGGTTACACTTTGTAGTATACTTTTTGTATACTTCAAAGTTACTCTAATTCATAGCAGTGTTATGATGTATACTTTTTGTACAATCCGAAATTACATTATATACAAAAAGTATACATCATCAAAACTGGTCTGTTTTTAGTTTTGGTCAAGTATACAAAAAGTATACTACAACCACCCTATTTGACACAATGCCGACTGGTTAGCTCAGTGGTAGAGCACCAGACCACTGTGCGGGAGGTCGCGGGTTCAAACCCCGGCCAGACCAACACTCAGGGTCTTTAAATAATTGAGAAAGTGCTGCCTTTGTAATGACATCTGCAAATGGTTAGACTTTCTAGTTTTCTCGGATAAGGACGATAAACCGTAGGCCCCGTCTCACAAAAATTAATTAATTGATAAATAATTGATTCTGTGGGACGTTAAAGAACCCACACACTGTTCGACAAGAGTAGGGGATGTAGTCCCCGGTGTGGTGGTCTATCTCTACTAGAATGTGGTTATGGGGGAGGAATTTGCAGTTACGGCAGTAATTTGCGCAAGCTGTTGTAGTGTCCCTGCCAGGTCTCTGGCGAAGCTATTAAATAAATAAATAAATGTTGTATACTCGAAGTATACAAAGAGTATACCTAAGCAGCATTTGATTTTGTAAGGGAATATCCATCTCGTTATTTTTTCTTCCTATCTCATCATGTTAGTCGATGATATTTTTTGCCATTTAATTTTTACCACGCGCACGCCTCTCCTTTTTGTGAACTTTTTATCCATTATTAAAATGATTCTTGTTACAAATTCCAAGTTTTAAGGAAGATCATAGACTTGGTGCTGGGAGATACTGTTGCCGTTCAGAAAGTGGTGATTCATTTTGAGAAAGCATTGTGGCATGCAATAAAGTCGGTGTTGGATGTGATAGTGATTGGATGTGTGTTTCATTGGACTCAGGCGATATGGAGGAAGGTTATCGATTTAAATGATTTATTTATAATTATCCTACTTCTGTATGTTCAAGATCTGGGATTGACCAATGCATACACATCAGACGAAGGCACATTCAGCTACATCTGCCGCTTGATGGCCCTACTATCCATCCTGTTTCAAGAAATCCCAGCAGTATTCCAGACACTATCAGCTGAAGCCGCCACAGAACCTTTGCAAGAACTTGTCCAGTACATATCAGCAAACTGGATTACCAGCACGATATTCCGCCCAAAGGACTGGAGCATATATGGCGAGGCGGTGAGAACAAACAACGATGTACAGGGTTGGCATAATGCCCTTAACAGTCGCAGTTCAGGCAGGGCTTGCCTTCCTTTCTACCAGATGATCGAACTATTACACATGGAGGTCAAGCTGCTTCATCTGCAGATGTGTCTTGTGGTGGACAAGAAGTTGGCCCGAATCCAGCGAAAGAAATACCGAGGATACCAGCAGAAGATATTCGCTCTATGGGGGAATATGGCAACTGCCAAAAGACAGTGCAACAGCCTCTTAAAGGTTGTTCACTTCTTAATGGCCCTGTAAGACAAAACCTAAGAAATAACTGAGTAGTATTCAGTATTGTTCAGATTTTCAGCAAAAACATAGCAAAGTACTATTCCTTGTATTGTAAATAAAACCTTCAGGTATTAAGCTGAAAAATAAGTAACACTAGTTGTAGGATTTATTACTCAAGACATCAAATCACAGGCTTTACTTTGAACATGCTTAAAGCTGGATGAAATCGTATCGTAGACGATGAAATGGAAGGATAACTTGAATCGTAGTGAAGCGACGAGAATCGAAGCTAATCGTAGGGATCGAGCGGTTAAGCAATTGAGCGATAGCGATTGAGCCGTTCAACTGGGAAATAAAACAAAGAAAAACTAGTTTACAAACGACTACATAACGAGTACACTGACAAGAAAAACTAAAGAACCGAAAAACACTTACAGATTTTATGCCATGTCCGTAAAGAAGTCAAAATATCAAATTAGAAAGAAAATGTCTTGGAATCGACAGAATCGTTGCAAAACAGTTCGAGCATATGGTCATGCCAGACCATGATGCCAAGCAAGCTTGAAACAATGTCCATAAGCCTCCGTTACCAAGCTTGGGTAACGCAACGAGTAACGTAAGCAACGTTTTGACCGCAACATTCCAGCCCCTAAAATGTGAACAACTGCAGAACATTTTAAACAACAGCTCTAGGTCAAAACGTGATTTCTTCGGGACTATTAAAGTTCTTAACTGTTAACTGTTCAGTGTTCACGAACATCTTGTCGCGGGCCCTGCGAGATTTCCACCGACTCTAGAAGAAAAATCTTATCTATGGGACGATCCAGCATTGAGGTGCTGGTCTTCACCAAGACACTTCTAACTCGACCATCTTGGTTGTTCTTTCGAACTTCTACGACGTGACCAAGAGGCCAAGATGAACGGGGAACTCTATCCTCAACCACAAGAACAATGTCGTTAACAGCAAAATTCCTGGACGGATCGATCCATTTCTGCCTATCCTGAAGCTGTGGCAAGTATTCCCTGATGCATCTGCGCCAAAATACGTTGGCTAAATATTGGACCTGACGCCATTGTCTACGAACATGTGAGTCATCTTTGCTGAAAAATCCGGGTGGAAGTTTTGGTCCAGAATGCAACAGGAGAAGATAATTTGGAGAAAGCGCTTCCAAATCTGCTGGGTCGTTTAACGACTTTGTCATAGGACGTCCATTCACTATGGATTCTACCTGACACATGAGGGTCGTTAATCCTTCATCATCAAGAGTTTGCTCTTTCATAACTGCACCCAGGACCTTTCGGACTGTTATACAACGTTCCCAGAAACCGCCAAAATGGGAACCGGCAGGCGGATTAAACAGGCACTTGACGTTTCTTTGCAACAGAAATTCATGGGTTTGCCCTTGATTCCATTCAGCAATAGATTCATGAAGTTCCCTGTTTCCGCTAACAAAATTCATACCATTGTCTGATCTCATGACTTCAGGGACGCCTCCTCTCGCAATAAAGCGGCGCAAAGAATTAATGAAAGAGTCAGTGTCCATAGTCTGAATTACTTCTATGTGTATCGCCCTCGTAACCAGACAGGTGAACAAAACACCCTAACGCTTGACCAGACTTCTACCTCTGTGGACATTAAACGGGCCAAAACAGTCAGCGCCCACAAAACTGAAGGGGGGCTTATTAGAAGTAACTCTGTCAACAGGAAGATCCGCCATCCTTTGAGCGCCAACAGGGCTTGTGTTCTTTTGCAATTAAAACATCGGCTTAGGACTCTTCGCACTGCAACTCTTCCTTTGATAATCCAGAACCTCTCTCTTGTTAGGAAGAGCATGTGCTCTTGTCCAGAGTGGCCAGCGAGCAAATGGAAGTGCCTAACAATGAGATCCACTACATGACAATTTTTCGGCAGCATCACAGGATGTCTTCGTTCTTCTTCGATTGGTGCATGTCTCAGATGTCCTCCGACACACAACAAGCCATTACGCAGCACTGGATCCAACTTGTAGATGGAACTTGATTTCTTGATGAGACGATCCTTGCCCTTTCGATTCTTGGTTGCTTTAGAGTCACTGACTTCAGTTTTCCTAATCTGCAGACATGTCAACTCTTCTCTAAAACTTTGCCTTTGTACATGCTTCAAAACTTCTACTTCGGCGGCTTGCATTTCTTCTACACTGATCGGAGTGGGTTTCTTAGAGATAAGCACTTCAGCTTCATTTTTCTTTCATCTTCGGGATGCACACAGCAGGTTTGAATGATAACGCAGTATCCATGCCGTCAGCTTCTTAAGCCTATACCATGACGAGCAAGACTGTACCAGCCGATCCAACGGGTTTGTTTTGCATACTTCTGTCTTTATCTCTGGACCATCCTCCTGAACTTGCTTGAGAAGATCTGATTGCTTGGGCCACTGTTCCTCTTCACTCCACAGACAGGCGGGACCATTTATCCAATGCTTGCTCTGAAGAAGATCTTGTACAGATAATCTTCTAGATGCATCGTCTGCAGGATTGGCTCCGGTATTGACATATCGCCACTGATCCGGTCATGATTCTTCGTGTATTACTGAAATCCTGTTGGCCACAAACGCTTGGAATCTCTTATCTTGATTGGCAATATAACCCAACACACATGCACTGTCCGTCCAGAAGTACATCTTGTCGATTGCCAGATCTAGTTCATGCTGTATCATACTGCCCAGTCTTGTAGCAACCACAGCCACTGACAACTCAAGTCTTGGAATGGTAACTGCCTTTAAAGGTGTTTGTCGAGATTTTCCCGTGATAAATGCGCAGTGAACATCTCCCTTTTCATTAGCAAGGCGAAGGTAAGACACAGCTCCATATCCTTCTTGAGATGCGTCCGAGAAGTTATGTACTTGAGCAGACACAACTCGACCAAACTCTTTCGGCTTCATGCAACACTGAACACTAAACTGTTCTAGTTTAGGTAGTTCCTGTAACCAAGATTGCCATCGAGACAAATCTTCTGGTGAAATTTCATCATCCCAATTCAAGCCCTTTCTGCGATCACGAAGAATAGCTTTCGCTGAAAAAATAACTGGTGCCACGAAACCTAAGGGGTCGTAGACAGAAGACACTACAGAAAGTATGCCTCTTCGAGTGGCAGGTCGATCCTTTACATCAATTTTGAAGCAGAAGTCATCTGACTGGACATTCCATTGAATGCCAAGGGCACGTTCAATAGGCAAACTATCAAGATCAAGCTCCTTGATGGATCCGGCCCTATCGGAATCTGTTACGGACTCGATGACTTCACGGGAATTTGATATCCATTTTGTTAGGTGGAATCCGCCTTTAGCAAGTAGCTTTCAAAGTTAATCAACCATCCGCACCGCCTCTTCTACACCATGCACAGACTTTAAGCAGTCATCGACATAAAAGTTTCTTCTGACTGTTTTCACTACCTCCTCGTCAAAATGATCCTCGTTGTCATCTGCAGTTCTTCGTAATCCATAGCTTGCACAACTTGGTGAGGAGATACTACCAAAAAGATGAACACGCATTTGGAATTCTTCCAGTGCACTGTTATCATCTCCGCTTGGCCACCACAGAAAACGTAAATACTTGCTATCTTCAATGGGCACTCGAACTTGGTAGAACATCTTCTCGACATCAGCCATGATCGCACTTTCTTCTTCTCGAAATCTAGTCAGAACTACACTTAGTGTATTGGTCAAGTCAGGCCCTTGCAAAAGCTGTTGATTGAGGGAGGTTTCCTGGAATTTGACAGCACAGTCAAATACCACTCTGAACTTTTCCGGTTTCTTAGGATGAACCACCGGATGATGCGGTAAGTACCAAGCAGCGATATTCCTGTGACATAGTTGTTCATCAGGAACTTTCTGAGCATAACCTTTCTCGAACAGATCTTCCATGAACACGGAATACTTTCGGTGAAGCTCTTGGTCTTTATCCAATCTCTTCTTCAACATGGATAGACGGTGTTCTGCTTGTATCTTGTTATTGGGTAGTACTGGTGGAAAGACCTTCCACAGAAGAGCAAGCTCATAGTGACCATTGCGAAGCTTGTCTAAATCGGCCATCATCTTCAGAGCTCTTCTGTCCTCTTGCGACATTGCTTTCTTTACACTAGACTGCGAATCATTGAACTCCATCTCACAGAATCGTTCAAATTGGACGTCTAAATCAGTGCGAGAATGTATCCAATTCGCTGTGAGACGCGGTTTACTTGTTCTACCAAGGGGACCATTAATCATCCATCCGAGAGCTGTACGGACTGCATATGGACCTCCTCCAATACTTTGTCTCACTTCGATGGGCTCAAGAGCTTTGGGTGCATCATTGCCTATTAGCAAGTCAACTTCGGCATCAACAACAGGTAGACTGATTCCCTCCAAATATGGCCATCTATCTACATCACTTTGCAGTGGAACATCACTGGCTGAGACTGGTAGCTTTGATCGGGAGTAGACATTGTGCAATTCAACATCGTTTCTTTCTTGTAAATCGCAGACCGCAAGACTGAAAACCAAGCTCTGGCTTGTCACATTGTAACTGTCACATTGTCCACTGTCACTGGCTGAGACTGGTAGCTTTGTTCTGGAGTGCACATTGTGCAATTCAACATCGTTTCTTTCTTGTAAATTGCAGACCACAAGACTGACAACCAAGCTCTGGCTTGTCACATTGTAACTGTCCATAGTAGTCAACGACAAAGTCGTTCTCCGACTAGACACTTCGAGGCGGTCAATAAGCTTGTTCGTACAAAATGACGTATTTGAACCAGGATCAAGAAAGGCATAAGTCCCAATCATCTTGTCATTTCCCTTGGCTCTTACTTTCACTGGAACTATTGCAAGACCTATGGCAGCCGCTCCAGCCCCACTTGTGCTACACAGCCCTTCTTCAACTTCGACAAAACAATTTTGCGCTTGTTCAGGTTGTCCCTCATTTTCAGTGTTACTCGCACTGGAAGCTATTTGCCGTACTTGAACTTCTACTTTATTTGATCCTTCATCCTTTGGGTGGAGGAATGTAGAATGTTTTCGATCACTGAACTTGTAGTCACCTTTCTGGCAATAGGACTCTTTGGGGCATGACGATGCCATGTGACCGGGCACGAGACAGTTGTCACACAGTCCTCTCCTATGTACGAAGGCGAGCCGCTCACTAAAGGAACTTCCTTTAAACACTTCACAACGCGTCAGCCAATGATTACTCCCACACATCAAACATTTCACATTTCATTTGCTAGGTACAGAACAGGACTTGATAGCAGACTCTGATTGATTCGTAGAAGGACTTCCTTGTGTAACGAAAACAGAACCTCTCAATGGTCTTGTCAGCATCCTAGGTTTATTTCTGGGATTACTCGTTCCACTCGTGTTTCTTGAATCACTGGTATGGACGTCTCCAAATACTGGGTGATTAGCTACTCGGGCTTTCCTTTCGACAAAGTCTGCAATATCTTCAATTGTCACTTCTCTCCTCGCTTCTTCAGTGATGACGTCTGCACGATCACGCCACTCTTGCCTTGGACCAACAGGCAGCTTGGCGGTTATCTCTTTCATTGTCACAAGATTCTCGATCTTACACAGATAACCGATTTCTTTCAAGGAATTCTTTACACTCGTTAACATGACTGAGAATCTTTGAAGAGCAGGCCCATCTTCTGTCTTAATATGGGGGGCCTTCGTCACATGGTCCATGAGAGCAGTAGCTATTTTGTAACTTTGACCATAGCGTTTCTTGTGCAGCGCTCGTGCAGTTTGGTAACCTTCCTCAGCTTCCATGGGCAAACAACTACGCATCAACTCTTTAACCTCTCCAGAGCTGTACTGAACTAGATAGTACAATCTCGCACTAGCACTACTTGTTTTAGTCTCGATCAAACTTTCAAAGGCTCTTACAAAGTCATTGTACTCGAATGGATTACCAGAAAACACAGGTATCTCTGGTTGTGGCAAAGTCAAAGCTGTTGCTGCTTCAACAAATCTTGTAGATGCTCATTTTGCTGTTGTTGTAACCTCTGTATATCAATAATCTGGCCAACGTTGGTATTGCCGAAATCCTCGTGGGGTTTAAAAGGCTCGTGATTTTCGTTTCCACACTGTTCAGCAGAAAGGGAATGTCCACAACCCTGCCATTTGAGTGCTTGCGGGTTCAGCGAAGAGTGTTTTGCTTCAGAGTAGACCAAGGTTGGGAATTCTTGGACCTCTATGCTGCTTTCTTTAACATCTTGGGAAGTAGACGTGGGTAATTTAGGTGGTGAAACAACCAGCGAATGTTCTTCATGATCACTGTACACTCTTTCTTCTACTGCTGCCTTAGCTAATTAAGTGGCCGTCGCTTAGCGACGAGCCGCTTCTAGTAATACCTTTTTTTTTTTTTTTTGTCGTGGTGTCCGTCGAGAGGCCCGTGCCCCTCTCGGCCAGAGGAAGAAACAATGATATAAGTAAAAAATAATTTAATAATAGCGGTTCCAGGATTTGAACTCGCGACCTTCAATTTTCTAACTCAGCCCCTTATCCAACTGCGCTAATGAGACATCTCTTGCGGTGACTAGGGAATTTTGTAGTAAATAAAGTCATTAGGTCGGTCACGCATCGTCTCTTTAATATCCGTTTCAATGCCCAACAGTTACAGAGAAAACAAATGTTTTCTCAGAATTGAATTACTCCAATGTACATCCCATAACGAAGGATATTTATTTGAGAGCGTTTGTTTTGACCAGTATTTCAGAACAACGATGATTGGGTATAGGATAAAGGTAAGAAGGATGTACAGGTTTTATTTTGCATGATTATAATTATTTTCTCGATGCTCGCGTCGTTGTATCTAAACTTCGCGTAATAATGTAAAGAGTATAAACTTAAATTGACTAAAAGGCGCCCAGAATAGCATTACGCTTGCTTTCCCGATATTGCGTGTAAGTTATGTTTCTTGTCTGTTTCACTCGTGGGAACGGGTTCTTCTGTCTATGGTTATTTTCGTTTCACAATGCATTTGTTTTAAACAAAATCTTTGGGCATTTGTGTTTCTTTTCCGGAATGATAAATTGTAACAACGTTTAAAATAATTTATAAGGCCTATGAAATCTTAAAGAAAGTCCATAACTTTCACTGAATTTACTTTACATGTAACGAGATTGGCAAATATTGACCTGAGTTAGTGATGGTGCAATACCGGAAGTACTAGTGATGGTGATATACCGGAAGTGAAAAACCAACACAGCTCTTTTGCGTGGCGTTGTTTGAACATAGCTTAGTAGTATTGAGATATCGGTTTTCGAAGAGCCAATGTTTTCTCAAACTTCGGCTGGCCTTGGTTTCTCGCGTAGCGAATATCCATAGAATCGATTCAGTACTTTTCCGTGTTAAATTGCAAAATAGGTTTACAGCTTAAGCGTTGACAAAAGAAAAAAGAAAAACAAGTGAAAAGGAATAGAAAAAAAAGAGATCAAAGAAAAAAAAAACCTTCACTCTGTTGAGGCTTGAACCACCGACCCTAATCTGTCATTACAGTTCGAAAAGAGCGCACTAACCCACTAGGCTACCAAAACCTTCTCTAAATGCTCGATCGAATTTTAACTTTGTTATCATTCGGAGTGAGGAATTGACTGTCATACCAAAATTGAATTACGATCAACTTGAACTTATCCTGGCATTAATATGGCTCGGATGGTCAAAAAGGTTGCTTCTAATTCTCGCAGAATTTCTTGGTTTTTTTTTTGTCGTGGTGTCCGTCGAGAGGCCCGTGCCCCTCTCGGCCAGAGAGGAAACAATGACATAAACAAGAAATTCTGCGAGAATTAGAAGCGGCCTTTTTGACCATCCGAGCCATATTAATGCACAGGATAAGTTCAAGTTGATCGTAATTCAATTTTGGTATGACAGTCAATTCCTCACTCCGAATGATACCAAAGTTAAAATTCGCTCGAGCATTTGGAGAAGGTTTTGGTGGCCTAGTGGGTTAGTGCGCTCTTTTCGAACTGTAATGACAGATTAGGGTTGGTGGTTCAAGCCTCAACAGAGTGAAGGTTTTTTTTTTTCTTTGATCTCTTTTTTTTTTTTCTATTCCTTTTCACTTGTTTTTCTTTTTTCTTTTGTCAACGCTTAAGCTGTAAACCTATTTTGCAATTTAACACGGAAAAGTACTGAATCGATTCTATGGATATTCGCTACGCGAGAAACCAAGGCCAGCCGAAGTTTGACAAAACATTGGCTCTTCAATTTGCTTGACAACTTCGAAGAAAGCGAAGAATTTAGTATAAATCTGCGTCTTCGATACGTTGACCAGTTTCTCGACGATAACCGATATCACCAATACTACTAAGCTATGTTCAAACAACGCCACGCAAAAGAGCTGTGTTGGTTGATTTCACTTCCGGTATATCACCATCACTAGTACTTCCGGTATTGCACCATCACTAACTCAGGTCAATATTTGCCAATCTCGTTACATGTAAAGTAAATTCAGTGAAAGTTATGGACTTTCTTTAAGATTTCATAGGCCTTATAAATTATTTTAAACGTTGTTACAATTTATCATTCCGGAAAAGAAACACAAATGCCCAAAGATTTTGTTTAAAACAAATGCATTGTGAAACGAAAATAACCATAGACAGGACACAGTTTCAAAACTATAATATCTGTCCAATCAGAAGTGCCCGTTCCCACGAGTGAAACAGACAAGAAACATAACTTACACGCAATATCGGGAAAGCAAGCGTAATGCTACTCTGGGCGCCTTTTAGTCAATTAAAGTTTATACTCTTTAAGCCCTGGTCAAACGGCGCATGATAGTCGATGATAGTTGATGATAGTCGATGATAGTTGAAGCGCGCGCGTCCGTTTGACCACCAACTATCATGCACTATCATCGACTATCATCAACTATCATTCATTTTGAGCTTGTTCAAATTCTTCATGATAGTCCATGATAGTTTTTCTCGTTTGACCACGCGTATGATAGTTCATGATAGTTTTTGGTCAGCTGTTTTCCCCGAAAATCGGCGAGCTCGTTTAAAATGGCCGCCAAAAGTTTCTCGCGAGGCTCAGCTCCAGCTTCAGAAATACGTGTTTATATCCGAGATGATAATCATGACAACGAAAATATTGAAGACCAAGATAACATAGAGAAGATATCTTCTATGGCGCGCCGTTTGTTTCAAAATTATTTATCGACGTGATGCTATATCCTGTATACTCTGTGTATTATATTTAGCCTTGGTATTATTTGTTTGTTATCCAAGTGATTGGTACACTTTCTATTTTGATTTCAATTTACTGCCGTGATGTAACATTTTCTGCCTTGATACCAATTTACTACCTAAAGGCTAACGTGAAACGGTATCTTCTAGGATTGATACCAACTTCTGTCGTGATGGCTTTTTTCTACCTTGATATCACTTTACTAACGTGATGCAACATTTTTCTACCTTGATATCATTTTACTGTCATGATGTGACTTTTTCTACCTTGATATCACTTTACTACCGTGATGTGACCTTTTCTACCTTGATATCATTTTACTACCGTGATGCGACTTTTTCTCCCTTGATATCATTTCACTACCGTGACGCAACATTTTCTACCTTGATATCACTTTCCTGCCGTGATGTGACATTTTCTTCCTTGAAATCATTTTTCTGCCGTGATGCGACATTTCCTGCCTTGATATCATTTTACTGCCGTGATGCAACATTTTCTACCTTGATATCACTTTACTGCCGTGATGTGACTTTTTCTACCTTGATATCACTTTACTGTCGTGATGTGACTTTTTCTACCTTGATATCATTTTACTACCGTGATGTGCCTTTTTCTACCTTGATATCATTTTACTGCCGTGATGTGACTTTTTCTACCTTGATATCATTTTACTGCCGTGATGCAACATTTTCTACCTTGATATCACTTTACTGCCGTGATGTGACTTTTTCTACCTTGATATCACTTTACTGCCGTGATGTGACTTTTTCTACCTTGATATCATTTTACTGCCGTGATGTGACTTTTTCTACCTTGATATCATTTTACTGCCGTGATGCAACATTTTCTACCTTGATATCACTTTACTGCCGTGATGTGACTTTTTCTACCTTGATATCATTTTACTGCCGTGATGTGACTTTTTCTACCGTGATGCAACATTTTCTACCTTGATATCATTTTACTACCGTGATGCAACATTTTCTACCTTGATATCATTTTACTGCCGTGATGCAACATTTTCTACCTTGATATCACTTTACTGCCGTGATGTGACTTTTTCTACCTTGATATCATTTTACTGCCGTGATGTGACTTTTTCTACCTTGATATCATTTTACTGCCGTGATGTGACTTTTTCTACCTTGATATCATTTTACTGCCGTGATGCAACATTTTCTACCTTGATATCACTTTACTGCCGTGATGTGACTTTTTCTACCTTGATATCATTTTACTGCCGTGATGTGACTTTTTCTACCTTGATATCATTTTACTACCGTGATGCAACATTTTCTACCTTGATATCATTTTACTACCGTGATGCAACATTTTCTACCTTGATATCATTTTACTGCCGTGATGCAACATTTTCTACCTTGATATCATTTTACTACCGTGATGCAACATTTTCTACCTTGATATCATTTTACTACCGTGATGCAACATTTTCTACCTTGATATCATTTTACTACCGTGATGCAACATTTTCTACCTTGATATCACTTTACTGCCGTGATGCAACATTTTCTACCTTGATATCAGTTTACTACCGTGATGCAACATTTTCTACCTTGATGTCAATTTGCTGCCTTGTTGAGAGGTTTTCTACCTTGATATCAACTTCTGCCGCGATGCGATTTTTATACCTCGATATCAATTTGCAACCTTGACCGAGACTTTCTTTTTTTTCTTTTTCAGTTTAGTACCGCGATACAACATTTTCTTCCTCGATATCTATTTGCTGCCGTGATGAGAGTGTTTCTTCCTCGATAACCTTTTACTGCCGTGATTTGGCTAATTCTACCCTGATATCAATTTAATACCCTACCGGTGAAGCGAGCAATCATGAGCAATGTGTCTCACCACTAAATTCACGCGGTAATGTTGTCTACCTAGAATTTGCTTTCTCTCAGGGCACCCAACGACACGTTTCGGTAGATATCTGTTCGGTGGAGGGTAATTCGCCTTGGGCTTTCGGCGTCGATTAAAGAGTGCGCTCGGATTTTCGTAACTAAAACGTGGCCTAAAAGATTCGCAATTGGGAAATCATAGCCCCTGAGATTTTCGGAAAGGTCGTAATTGCTGTTTTTGGCAGTCAAAAACGTCGGCTATCATTTTCGGAAAGGAAATAGTTCCCGAGAAAGCTCGTGGAAAGTTCTTTTCAGCTTGCATTTTCTCACATATTCGGGCAATTAAACTTTCAGCTAGGGAATCCGAACAGATGGATTTCTTCTAGCTTATGAAAATATCACTTTAAACACACTTCAAACACCACAAGTGGGACTTAAAAATGCCTTTCTACCGCTTTTGGTTGATTTGGCTCGTTGGGTGCCCCTGTTCTTTGTTTACGAACCCTTGTCGAATGAAATGTTTTTCTTAGTATGAATTGAACGTTGGCGGTGAATGATAAAAGATAATATTCAGATGTCGTCGTTTGTTGGCCCACTAAATTTTGACCTCTCCTGGCTCGCTGCATTTCCTGTCACGTACAACAGCGCGTCGGCGAACAAGCAAACGTTTTGCTTCTCGGGCCAATGCTCAGTTTGAAATCATACTATGGCCGAGAATCTGAGTGGTATATTTTCCTTGATTCAGTTGAAGGTTTGTGTCGTGAAGTAGAACGTAGAATAGACTCGTCGGATTCGAACACACTACAAGAGTTCTTATCCAGGTTCCAGGCTAAAAGAACAGCTTGCGAAAGGACCATCAGAGCTTCTCCTGCCTTCGAAGTAGATGCCTCTGTTTCGGAAAATGTACAGAGAAACGTCAAACGGTTAAGCAATTCAGTACAATATTTGATTGATGATGTCGAGCGCCAGTTGCATTCAGTTGACTCTACCGCTTACAGCTCTTCCATATTATCTGACTCAGTAAATGGCACCGCTTAATTTCCCAAGTTGCATGTCTTTTTTTTACCCTTGCAAAGTATAGTTCGCATTGGGGCAAACGGGGATGATGTTGAAAGGTTTAACATGCAAGGGCGTTATCTGACTTATTCCGCTAACATATTATTTTGGTGTTCATAAGCCCCGTTTTTCTAGTGGGGCTATAAAATATTTTCCCCCGTGAAAAATAAAGAAAAAAAAGCAGACAAGCAAAGGAATCCTAGCCAAAATAAAAAAGATGGATACATGTATACATATTATATGTCCATATCGCTGCAGATGCGCTCTTTAACTATCACGATACACATTATCAATATGCATTATCTATATCTTTCCCTAGCTCAAGGGTCCCCAAGCCCGGGTCCCCAAGCGCTAAATTGATGACCTAAAGCAGACCCCGATAACGGACTATAAGATAGTGATTTGGGAATCACGGATTGGCTGCTTAACGAAACAAAGAAATATAAAAATAACCAAGGAGATTTCAAAACAAAAACGCTAAGAAACTCAACAACCAGTCCGCTACATTACCATCGCAAACAAGTACGACAAACTTACTATCCACCATATTAAAGCAGACTCCCAATTGTATTCAGAGAGGTAACCATCCGACAGTGCTTATTAATTTATATCAGGGAAGAGAACGTCATACCATGGTAGTACAGTGATATAAAGGTGGGAATATCACATAAAGGTAGAAAATGTTGCATCACGGCAGCAAAATGATATCAAGGTAGAAAAAGTCACATCACGGCAGTAAAATGATATCAAGGTTAAAAATGTTGCATCACAGCAGTAAAATGATATCAAGGTAGAAAAAGTCACATCACGGCAGTAAAATGATATCAAGGTTAAAAATGTTGCATCACAGCAGTAAAATGATATCAAGGTAGTAAATGTTGTATCACGGCAGTAAAATGATATCAAGGTAGAAAATGTTACATCACGGCAGTAAAATGATATCAAGGTAGAAAAATTCACATCACGGTAGTAAAATGATATCAAGGTAGAAAATGTTGCATCACAGCAGTAAAATGATATCAAGGTAGAAAAAGTCACATCACGGCAGTAAAATGATATCAAGGTTAAAAATGTTGCATCACAGCAGTAAAATGATATCAAGGTAGTAAATGTTGTATCACGGCAGTAAAATGATATCAAGGTAGAAAATGTTACATCACGGCAGTAAAATGATATCAAGGTAGAAAAATTCACATCACGGTAGTAAAATGATATCAAGGTAGAAAATGTTGCATCACAGCAGTAAAATGATATCAAAGTAGTAAATGTTGCATCACGGCAGTAAAATGATATCAAGGTAGAAAATGTTGCATCACGGCAGTAAAATGATATCAAGGTAGAAAATGTCACATCACGGCAGTTAAATGATATCAAGGTAGAAAATGTTGCATCACGGCAGTAAAATGATATCAAGGTTGAAAATGTTGCATCACGACAGTAAAATGATATCAAGGTAGAAAAAGTCGCATCACGGCTGTAAAATGATATCAAGGTAGAAAATGTTGCATCACGGCAGTAAAATGATATCAAGGTAGAAAAAAGTCACATCACGGCAGTAAAGTGATGTTAAGGTAGAAAATGTTGCATCACGGCAGTAAAAATGATATCAAGGTAGAAAATGTGGCATCACGGCAGTAAAATGATATCAAGGTAGAAAAAGTCACATCACGTCAGTAAAGTGATATCAAGGTAGAAAATGTTGCATCACGGTAGTAAAGTGATATCAAGGTACTGGGAAAAAGCCATCACGACAGAAGTTGGTATCAATCCTAGAAGATACGGATTCACGTTAGCCTTTGATCTCAAGGCAGAAAAAGGCATGTCTCGGTAGTAAATTGGTATCAAGGCAGAAAATGTTACATCACGGCAGTAAATTGAAATTCAAAATAATAAGTGTACCAATCACTTGGATAACAAACAAATAATACCAAGGCTAAATATAATACACAGAGTATACAGGATATAACATCACGTCGATAAATAATTTTGAAACAAACGGCGCGCTATAATCTTCTGAAGAAAGTGTCAACTCGCAAGAATTAGAAGAGACACCGCAAAAAAAGAAGCGTATCACTAAACGTTCATCCGTTAAGAAGGGCAATCCGGCGAGATGGAGTAATGACCTGATATTACGTCTAATAGACGAATATGAGGCCCTGAAAGAGCCTGGAACTAGCTGCTCGCGTGACCTTTGCTCGCGCGACTGCCGGTGAACTATCATCAACTATCATCGACTATCATGCGCCGTTTGACCATGTGAATGATAGTTGGTGATAGTTGATGATAGTTTGGAGAGAATCAACTATCATCGACTATTATGTGCCGTTTGACCAGGCTTTACATTAAGTTTAGATACAACGACGCGAGCATCGAGAAAATAATTATAATCACGCAAAATAAAACCTGTACACCCTTCTTACCTTTATTCCATACCCAATCATCGTTGTTCTGAAATACTGCTCAGAACAAACGCTCTCAAATAAATATCCTTCGTTATGGGATGTACATTGGAGTAATTCAATTCTGAGAAAACATTTCTTTTCTCTGTAACCCTTGGGCATTGAAACGGATTTTAAAGAGACGATGCGTGACCGACCTAATGACTTTATATACTACAAAATTCCCCAATCACCGCAAGATATGTCTCATTAGCGCAGTCGGATAAGGAGCCGAGTTAAGAATATGAAGGTCGCGAGTTCAAATCCCGGAACCGGTATTATTAATTTATTTCTTTACTTATATCATTGTTTCTTCCTCTGGCCGAGAGGGGCACGGGCCTCTCGACGGACACCACGACAAAAAAAACTACAACAAAAAAAAAAAACAAACAAGAAATTCTGCGAGAATTAGAAGCGGCCTTTTTGACCATCCGAGCCATATTAATGCACAGGATAAGTTCAAGTTGATCGTAATTCAATTTTGGTATGACAGTCAATTCCTCACTCCGAATGATCACAAAGTTAAAATTCGATCGAGCATTCAGAGAAGGTTTTGGTAGTCTAGTGGGTTAGTGCGCTCCTTCCCAACTGTAATCACATCTTAGGGTCGGTGGTTCAAGTCTCAACATAGCGAAGGTTTTTTTTTCTTTGATCTCTTTTTTTTTTCTATTCCTTTTCACTTGTTTTTCTTTTTTCTGTTGTCAACGCTTAAGCTGTAAACCTATTTTGCAATTTAACACGGAAAAGTACTGAATCGATTCTATGGATATTCGCTACGCGAGAAACCAAGGCAAGCCGAAGTTTGACAAAACATTGCCTCTTCGATTTGCTTGACTTCGAAGAAAGCGAAGAATTTAGTATAAATCTGCGTCTTTGATACGTTGACCTGTTTCTCGACGATAACCGATATCTCCAATACTACTAAGCTATGTTCAAACAACGCCACGCAAAAGAGCTGTGTTGGTTGATTTCACTTCCGGTATATCACCATCACTAGTACTTCCGGTATTGCACCATCACTAACTCGGTCAATATTTGTCAATCTCGTTACATGTAAAGTAAATTCAGTGAAAGTTATGGACTTTCTTTAAGATTTCATAGGCCTTATAAATTATTTTAAACGTTGTTACAATTTATCATTCCGGAAAA
>JAEMWC010000224.1:310000-325000 GCA_016490735.1 Pachyseris speciosa
TGGGCGATGCAATTTTATCACTTTCGGTATCAATTGGTGAAATCCCGTCGGAATCCCGTCGGAAGTACCGAAGTAACGCAAAACCTTCAGATGCGGCATTCCATCTTCTCTTCCTTCAAGGATTAGAGTTAAAAATTTGAAGAGATGAAGTAAAAAATTTGATGTTCACATCGGCAGCTTCCAAATTGGCTTCGTGTTTTTATGGCACCGGAAATCAGATATGCAATCACATACCGGCATGTTATACAAATATAAATAAAGAGTCAAGCATTCAGGATGATTTAGAAATTCCACCTGAATCTAACCCCTTGTTACATCTTCGCCAATAAAGAGAGCAGCACATCTTAGTCACATAAGATGCATTAAATTTCTTTTCCCTCTAAGTTCGAAGCATATGCATAAGTGAATTACCGATAGGGAAGTCGCTTTGTAGCTGTATGTCTCGCAGTCGTAGCTGTCCAAGTAGTTCGGAGCTAATGTAGTCCACTATTTTGAATTCGCTCCGAGTTTCGGTATGCGAAAACTGCACTCCACAAAGTGGTATGGCTTTTTATTCATTATATTTATAATATCTATATGTATAATATTTATTCACATTTGAAGCCGGAAACGCTTTTATGCCAAAACGCAACGCACTTGAGCATCCGTGAGACCTCGGTTGAGTCACGCAGGGGTACAATCAATCATAAGCATGTCTATTAATTTATGTAATTATTTATTTTGAACTGCTCCTTGATCCGGTGATTCATTAATCCGTTGATCCTGTTTTTCCAAGAAACCGTCTTGAAACAACACTGTCTAGGGGTGGAGAGTGTTTCTTGGACCTTCTCCAATGGAAAGTCACGGAGCGGTTGACTCTAGGGGTAGTGAGTCGGGTCGATGAGCCCACAGTCTTGACCGACCGCTAACCAGCGGACGAAAGTTGAATTAAAAAACTAGGATGTCGAATACGAAAAGTTGAATGTCGAACACGAAAAGTTGAATGTCGAACACGAGAACTTGGATGTTGAAAGCTTTCACTACGTCTTCTTCGCGTAAGTTGCATGTCGAAAAGCCAATGTTGGATGTCGAAGCTAACAACTACAATGTTGAATGTTGAGAATGGAAGTTGAAATGTTCTATGTAGGATAAAATGTAGAAAGTACAATGAAAAATACAAAGTTGAATTTTGGCGGGGATGGAACGCCATAGCTTCGTGGCTGACCATTTTTGCGAGCTTGGGCATAGTATGAAATGCCATATTCTCGACACTTTAAAAATTTTGTGGCTTTGCCTCGTAGGCTAAAGCTCCGGCAGTCTGATTGATCTCTCAGTTTTTGAACGCGTAGTACGCCCGTTGGGTTACCGGGCAAAAAACGGAACGCTTCTACAGCGCGTGCAACCGAATTTGGAAACTGGCGCGCATCGGACGGGTAGGCATATAATCTTCGGTCTCTCTGGTGGCAATTTGAGGGAGATAGGTTTGGAATTGTTTGGAATTTATTGGCCTTCGCGTGGTGAGGGTTGGTTCGGAGCCCCCCTGCCTTCAGTTATTTTGTAATGTACAGTACTCGTAGGAAATAAAATCGACGAAATGGCGTTCAAAACGGCTAGAAGGCACAAGGCGGCTATTGAATAAAGGTAAGAAGGCTTTGCAGGTTATATTTGAGTGATCATGATTATTTTCTCGATGCTCGCATCGTTGTATCTAAACTTCGCGTAATAATATAGAGTGTAAACTTTAATTGACTAAAAGGCAATTTATTACAGGTAGACAAACAAAAAGATTTCTGGCCTTCGCGTGGTGAGGTTTCGTTCAGAGCTTCCCTGCCTTCAGTTACTTTATAATGTAAAGTACTCGTAGGAAAAAATTCAACGAAATGGAGTTAAAAAATGACGGCTAAACTTCAGCAAGGAGGCTACGGAATAAGGGTAACAAGGCTGTACAGGTTATATTTTGAGTGATTATAATTAATTTCTCGATGCTCGCGTCGTTGAATCTAAACTTCGCGTAATAATGCAAAGAGTATAAACTTTTATTGACTAAAATTCACTGAGAGGAGCATTACGCTTGCTTTCCCGATATTGCGTGCAAGTTATGTTTTGCCTGTTTCACTCGTGGGAACGGGCACTTCTGATTGGACAGATATTTATAGTTTCGAAACACAATGCCGTTGTTTTAAACAAAATCTTTTGATATTTGTGTTTCTTTTCCAGAATGATAAATTGTAACAACGTTTAAAATAATTCATAAGGCCTATGAAACTTTGAAGAAAGTCCATAACTTTCAGTGGATTTACTTTACATGTAACGAGATTGTTCGAGATATAAACATCATTTAATCGGCTTCGACAGCTCAAGTGGAAAGAAAGGAAATAAAATTCGACAAAATGGCGTTTAAAAGGGCTGGAAGGCACAAGGCGGGTATGGAATAAAGGTAAAAAAAGGTTTACAGGTTATATTTTGCGTGATTATGATTATTTTCTCGATGTTCGCGTCTTTGTATCTAAACTGTGCGTAATAATGCAGAGAATATATACTTAAATTGGCTAAAAGGCAATTTATTACACTGAGGTAGGCAAACGAAAAGATTTCATATTGAAGAAAGATTTGCTTTTATTTCTCTGAAATACGCGTACGTAGAAATTTTTACTGAACCCGATTCCACACACAGCTGTACGCTTTGAGCTGTTTGTGTTTACAGCTGTACTTGAGCATAAATTAATTTTGACAAAGTTGTCAGTTGCGTGAAAACGCGACTCTCTTGTTAACAGTTCAATGGTTCACAATGATTTTTGGAAAGCCAAAAATACGGGCTATTTGAATTTGGAAAGCAGTTTGCAGTAACTAAGAAGAAAAACTTGAAATATTTTTGTTTCGGTAAACCACAAATAACTCATTTAAAAATATTCACAGCGACTTGGACTGGTACAATTTCTCGCCTTTGTAAAAGTAAGACGTTTGTAACTAGCCTTTTACCCGGCGTTTTGTAATAATTTTTGTCTCTCCGGGAAGCTAGAAACATATCCTATTCAAATTCCGAAACTATTATTCTTTTAAAAGGAAACTAAAACCACCATTTGCGTACGGTTACTGCTAAGTTTAAGAAACCGGAAACTGCCTAACGTCGCTTCCGGTAGAAAAGTATGCAACAGGGTTCGCACGCACCTTGAAAGTCCTTGAAAGTCCTTGACTTTAAAAATCAAAATTCAAGGCCTTGAAAGTCCGTGAAAAGTACATTGGGTCCGTGAAAAAACCTTGAAATTTGCTGTTTGACTGTATCCACTTAGTGGAAGAACTAGAAAAGACTTAGGCTTGAACAAATCTGGCAGTTATCCCTTAAACCCGATCATCTAGTATCACATTCTAATGGCATTTTTTACTGAATGGAGTGCTTGAAAAATTGGAATTGTGCCCTGGAATGTCCTTGAAAAGTCCATGAATTTTAAGTCTAAAAAAGAGTACGAACCCTGATGCAATCTTTTGAAAAACTTTCCTTCTGTATAATATCACCTTATGAGTCTAGTTTTACACCAAAAGAAACAAGAAACAATGTAGTTTACAAATACTAGAATGTTTTTTATTCTAACAAAATGGAAAACTAAAAATTGCTCACGCGGAGTTAAGTTTATGCAAGTAAAACACATTAAATTTTGTGGAATGCGTGAAAAATTGCAAGTCGCCTTGTATTTATCGCTTGATAATAATTTTCCTACCTATGGAAAGTTCAAACCATGCAGTACTCGAATTCCGTATTCTTGAACAAAAAATTTTATTTAGGGGTAGGAGTCACGAATCGCAAAAGCCTTTGAATCCTGTTGACCGAGTAGTAGCCTAGGCACGAGTTACTGCGATGATGGTGCAATACTGAATGAAATCAACAAGGCAGTTGTTTTGATTGCGTGACGTTGTTTGTAGTTAAAGCTAGCTTAGCTTTGCAGTGGTGGAGATATCGGTTATCGTCGAAAAAGTTGTCGACGGATCTAAGAAGCCGCTTTATACCAAATTGTTCACTTTGTGTGAAACAAATCCGAGGATTAGTCATTTGGTGTTTTGACACAGTTTGACAAGCTGTCACAAGTGTTGGAGTCTGTCTGAATCGTCTGCCACGCTAACTGAAAGGCGCCTTCAACAAAAAATGAATTAATGTACGATCGACTTCAACCGCATCCTGTACATTAATCCGGCTCGGATGGTCAAAAAGGCCGCTTCTAATTCTCGCAGAATTTCTTGTTCTGTTTTCATTCTAAATCCTTCCTTCCTTTGCTGTAACATTAATTCTTCTCTTTCGATGGCCTGTTGTACCTCCAATGCAGCATCTTCAACAGATAGGGCTGCTTTCTTAGCTGATGCCCTAATCCTGGCACTAACAGATGATCTTGACCGTGAGAGACTGGAACTAGCAAAAGACTTGGACTTTGATTTTCTCGAGGCTTTGGAATTGTTTGATCTCACAGTTCCAACATTACTAATAGAATCGTCAGGGTGAAGACTAATTGAGAGGTCTAATCTTTCTTGAAGCTTAAACTGAGCAGTTTGCAACCACATATCTATCGTTGAGAGCATATCCGAAACCATACGTTCGTTCATTCGAGTCCTGAATATCATCCTTACTTCTGAGCTTGGCGTGATATATATCATGTACATCCTTAAAATTCCTCAACGCTAGTTCTAGTTCAACAACTTTTGATTTTACCTGGTCCACGTTACTCGAATCCTTCATCAGTTCAATCAGCTCTCGCTGCTTCTTTGTGACAACTCCTTTCGCACCAGATCTCAAATTCTTCAGTCAAAGAATCCTTTCAAATCTCACTTCACTTTGATCCATCGTTACGTTCGGCCGTCTTGTTCGGCGAGCAGAAGAAAATCCGACAGTGTCCTGTCCATATTGTTCCCCAAAAGGCTCCATGTCGAGATCCAAACAAAACGTAAATCACGAGAATGGCACATGCACAAATCCACAATGAATCCAAGATAACATCAGCGAGGTCATAAAAATCTTTGAACGAAATGTAGGATTTATTACTCAAGACATCAAATCACAGGCTTTACTTTGAACACGCTTAAAGCTGGATGAAATCGTATCTTAGACAATGAAATGGAAGGATAACTTGAATCGTAGTGAAGCGACGACAATCGAAGCTAATCGTAGGGATCGAGCAGTTGAGCGATAGAGATTGAGCGGTTCAACTGGGAAATAAAACAAAGAAAAACTAGTTTACAAACGACTACATAACGAGTACACTGACAAGAAAAACTAAAGAAGTGAAAAACACTTACAGATTTTATGCCATGTCCGTAAAGAAGTCAAAATATCAAATTAAAAATACAAATGTCTTGGAATCGACAGAATCGTTGCAAAACATTTCGAGCATATGGTCATGCCAGACCATGATGCTTAGCAAGCTTGAAACAATGTCCATAAGCCTCCGTTACCAAGCGTGGGTAACGCAACGAGTAATGTAATCAACGCTTTGACCGCAACACTAGTAGTATTCATTAGATTATTAATTACTTGCTCATTGGTGTAAATAAAGCGGTTTGTAGACTAGTGTAACTAAGACTCGTGTTGTGAAATATTTTACTTGCTCATTGTTGTAAACACAGTGGTTTGTATTATTAACTAAGAGTAGTAGTATTCATTACGATTATTCTATTTGCCGGATAGTGTTCCTCGTATTGTAAAAAGATTATTAATTACCTGCTCTTCGTTGTAAATAAAGCGGTTTGTATAATGGCGAGTAAGGGGTCGAGCGGTTGTCGAAGATGGATGCGTGTGTTTAACGTCCGCTCTCTCTAGAGGCAAAATGATAGTTAAAACATGCAAGTAACTCGATATGACAAAATCTGGAGCGAAGAAAAGTAAGAAATTAAGTAGTTCGTCAAGTACTGAAGACCGTTCAACTGACCAAAACAGGGAAGGCAAAGCATCAGAGTCGGGAAGGCCTGAAACAATGGCGACCAAAGAGAGTGTCAGCGAAATCCCCTCGATGGCTGATTTATGGAAGGTTCTTACAGAAATTAAATTGAATACGGAGAGGCTGATACTTGACGTCGATTCTTTAAAAGGAAATTATAAAGAGTTAAGAGAAAATTTACTCTCTACAAAGAGTCAAGTAGACACCTTAGTCAAAGAAAATGATGGCTTAAAATCCAAGGTGAAATACCTCGAAGATCAGATTTCTACGTCCAAGAAGGAGTTAGAGGACATAAAAGAAAGACTCAACGATGTTGAAACCGATCACGATGACTTAGAGCAATACACCCGAAAATTTAATCTGGTGATACACGGAATTCGCAAACAGAAAGAAGAAGATAATGTGGAGAATGTTATCAAACTAGGACAACTTCTGGAAGTCAATTTAACATGCGGCGACATCGATATTGTTCACAGAATGCAAACAAAAAGCAACGGCAAACCTCGGCTAATTATCGCCCGTTTTAGTAATTACAACGCAACAAGTAAGTTATATAAAGCTAGATTAAGTCTTCGTAATGTAACCTTACAAGATGTAGGAACGGAGAAGATTTTCATCAATGAAAACTTAACGGCCTGGAGAGCAAAGCTGCTCAAAGAGGCGAGGAAAGTCAGGAAAAAATATCATAACGGCAAAACGTGGACTGTCGACGGTAAAATATTTCTTAAAACAGATTCCCTTGCTAAAGTATTAAGGATTAACTCTTATGAAGACTTAAAAGCCCTCTAGTTCCAAAGATCAAGTTAAAAAACTCAGAACATCGAACAATCTCTAGATTTTGCATACCGTTTAGTAAAACACGTTAAGTTGTTGACCTCTCTAGTTAGCACCTGGGAAGTTGGGGCTGTTAGCCGGCTGATTGTTTATTTCCCAGGAGAGGTGAGTAATCCGTGTTTCTTGTTTTTGGTGTTAGTAATATACTATTGTCTTAATTTCGTTAATTTTTTTTGCCTGTTCTGAAGTTTTTGTCACTTAATGTGAGAGGTTTAAGAAATCGGGAGAAAGGAAGGTCAATTTTCTCATATCTAAAAAAACAAAAAGCCAATGTTTACTTTCTTCAAGAAACGTTCTCAAAGCCTAAAGATGAGAAACTCTGGTCGGCGGAATGGGGTGGCGAAACGTTTTATTCACACGGTTCAGATCACCCTAAAGGTATTTGCGTTCTCATAAAACCAAATTCTCCACTTTACGTAGAAAAAGTGGAACTCGATGTGAATGGGAGATTTATTATCTTGAATTTAAAAACGCCGGGTGGGATCAGCTTAAATGTTGTTAACGTTTACCCCCTACTAATCATCGTGAGCAAATTGACTTCTTGAACTCGTTTAGCAAGAAAATAATAACTTTAACTGATACTTCTAATCTTATAATAGCAGGTGACTGGAGCACAACACTAAACTCGTTAGATAAGCAAGGTGGATTGACCTGGAAAGAAACTAAGTATAGGAATTCGTTATTCTATTTCATCAAAGAGGCAAATCTAACTGATATATATCGTAAAATCCATTCCCAAAACAAATCCTACACATACGAATCAAAGGCGTTGAAATTAAAATCGCGTCTAGATTTCTTCTTAATAAGTGGCAAATTTCAACCCGATGTTACACAGGTGGAAACGCGAGCATCAATCGCACCTGACCATAAAGCAGTCTTTTTAAGTATGAATTTGAATGAAGAATTTAAGCGCGGCCCTGGATTGTGGAAATTCAAAAACACACTTCTTCAAGATGAGTCTTACATACAATTAATCAATGATTATTATCCACAGATCCTACAAAAATACGCTGATGTAAACAATAAGCAGTTACTATGGGAATTAATAAAAATGGAAATAAGATCCGAAACAATACGATATTCCAAAGGAAAAAGTAAGCAATTAAAAACGCGTGAAAGTGTTATTCAAAATAAAATAGAAGAATTGGCCTCAAAAATTTGTAATGACCTCTGCCTTGATGAACACATCTAAGCGGAGTATGAAGAATTAAAGAACGAATTACAGGCAATCTATAAAAACAAAGGTAAAGGTGCAATTTTCAGATCCAAAGCTAGATGGATCGAAAGCGGAGATAAGCCAACGAAATATTTCTTCAACCTTGAGAAAAGAAATTATGAAAAAAAGATTGTTTCCCAATTGCAAATAGGGGATGAAGCATTCTTGTCAGATTTTAAACAAGTAAGCAATGAAATAGAGAATCACTATAGGCAGTTTTACAGAACAACCATTAAACCTCACGAAAAGAATGACGTACAAGAAAAATTCGAACTTTTTGTAGGAAATTTGAATTCCCCTCACCTCTCAGAACCAGAAAATCAAGAATTAGAAGTAGAACTTAGTATTGATGAGGTTCGGAATGCCCTAAGAGGTTTCCAAAATGACAAAACTCCCGGCGATGACGGCTTCACTAAAGAATTTTATGAAGTCTTCTTCGACCTCTTAAGTAATGCACTTTTGGACTCCTTTAAGGCAGGGTTTGAAAATGGAAAGTTATTTATATCACTAAAACGAGTTATTATTTCACTAATCCCAAAAGATGAAAATAATTTGACTACATTATCAAACTGGCGCCCAATTACTCTGCTTAATGTAGACTACAAGATCCTTACAAAGGTAATTGCTAGGAGAATTGAACCAAAAAAAAATTAATTAATCCAGATCAGACACGCTTTATTAAAGGAAGATTCATTGGACAAAATGTAAGATTTATTAAACGATCTATTGGAATATACAGACATTAAAAAAATACCCGGAATTTTGTTGTTTATTGACTTTGAAAAGGCATTCGATACAATAGAATGGCCCTTTACACCACCGAGATTTTAGCCCGCGGATCGGTTATACCAGTCCCAAGCTTGGTTCTTCGCTCCACCTCTCAGTTCCCAGAAAATGTTTATATTCTTTGAAAACTTGTAATGCTTCTATCAACTGAAGACTTCAGAGCGACTCTAGCTAAATGGCTCTGGATGTACAAAGATGATTTTGACCAGTCACAATAATCACTTGGCCCACTTCTCCAATACTTTTAAATGTTCAAGTTATTTTAAGATCTTTTTTTTAAGACGTTCAAGGGTATATTTTGCTTGCACACAGGTTGGTTTTACACGAAGTGCTTCCTTGCAGTGCCTAATTGCGTTTTCGTAGTCCAGACATGTCTCATAGCATGCTCCAACCAAAACACATGCATGTGAATGAGTTTCACGCCTAACTAAATACTTAATGTTTAGGATGTGCTCCAGAGTTTTCAATGTTCTCTGCACCTTTTGCAAATCGCCAGTATGGTGATAACACAAAAACAACAACGCCTGTAAATACACAGCTGGAGGTGCCATGAATAGTGGCCTGAGATTAAATTGTGCTTGAAATTCCTCTGGCACTATTGCTGAATTGTCAAGAAATACAGTGTCCCCAACAAATGCCTCACGCCACTTGTCTTTCAAGCTTAGACCTTGGCCACAGAAGGTCTTCGTATAGTGATGTACTTCTTCAGGTGAGTATTCACCTTTTCTTCGAAGCAACACACTTCCTACTCGTTTCGGGTCTAGTTTTTGAGCAACTGATTTTAAGATCTCAATGGCTGCATAATAGCGTCTCCTTCTGACATGAAAGGACCCAATGTTAATAAATCCCGTGAGTGTATCAGATAGGCAACCTTTTCGGAGGTAATCGAGGTACTGGAGAAATCTCAATTCCTCACTTGTTTCGACACCGTTGTTGACATGAATCATCTGAGCCAGTTGGCGATATAGTTTTGCAATTTGTATTCCAATCACCCCTTTCTGAAAAGGCCTGGTTTCTTGTTTGTTCTCCTCTTCCATGACTTTAATAGCTTGGAAGAGAAGATCTTTTTCGTCAAAGGGATAAACATGTAGTACTCTGCTGCACATCAAATCTAACTTGGCTTCTCGCTCAGCTTCAGTGACCTTGGAGGTCATCAAGAATGGACCCAGGGTTTTACACGAAGAGAGAACTTCGTAACCACCATTTTTTACCTCCAGCAGAGCCTTCAAAATGGCAGATTTGTTGATTGTGGTCACTTTTCCAAAGAACATGTTGTAAGACGGTAAAATATAGTTTGGGCAATTACTAGCCTCTACCCAGTCAATCAGTTTGCGGATGCACCTCAAGAAGCAGGAATATAGATGATCTTGATTCCATACTTGCTCATCATTGTTAGATTCCTCTATGACCCAGAAAAGGCATGTTTTCACAATATAGGAAGAAATTGCGTCGTCTGCAAGTTGGTTTGCAATTCTTTCTTTGCAAATTATCTTTAAGAGGCCATAGCACAAAAACTGAATGTGGTTCATAGACTCGGCTAATCTTTTCTCAGCTGCCACAAATGATACTCTCCACAATAACTGAGAGTCAATGTCTTGTGGTCCCACCGATTTTGGTCCAACGGGAACATAATTGCAGCCCTCTGCTAGAAGGCTCTCTGCAAATTCTTCACTAATCCACTGTTTGGTCTCACTTGCTAAAAGTCGACGCTTGGCTATCTCTGGCCACACAGATCCACGCACACTGACAGCAAAATCACGACTGCCATCAGTCAAACATGGCCCATGGTTAGACATGCCTGGTCTAATAAATTGCTCCCTGAACTTGGAGCTTGAAAGAATGCACTTTCCATTTACATGCTCAAGGGACGTCTTTATATACAACAACTCTGGATGCTCTGTCGAATCTCCTTCGGTCATCACAAACTTCTCTTCTTCTTCATCTAAGTAAAGATGTGCATATCTCTGATGTTTTCTATCAATTTTCATGGACACTTTTAAACTAAACCGACGGTCATTTTGTGAAACCTCTATCGTAGAAGGAATTACATCAATATTCTTTAGGAGGAGTGTTACATCTTCATCACTTCCTTCAAGATCAAATCCTTCTGGAAGGCTACCAGTTGAAATAGATAAAGAGTCTTTATCACCAAAGGAATTTACTTTGTCCATAATCTTGAAGATATCCCGTCTTGACTGAATATCTTCTTCAGTGCCAATGACATCTGCAAGTCTTTCATACAGCCTCTGGTTCAAGTCAGTGCCTTCCATTTTGTAAAGTTACCTTGTCATCATCTGGTCACACTGACACATACCTTTGAATTAATTAAATTAGTCATTAGAAAGTCCCAATAAACACATCTATTAAAAGTAGGTTTACATTTGTGATAAAAGAAATTAAGGGAAAAGTGCACTAGTACTTTGAAGTTCTGAGCAGGCAGAATGGTTTCATTGTAACTATTTGAAAACACGGACAATCAGATTGGAGTATCAGTAAGGCTTTTTTCACGTGCATGCTCTGTATAGGCCTGATAGTCTTTTAGAGGTTTCCTCATCACGTGATGTAATTCTTTGTTTGTTTTTTTTGTTTTGTTTTTTGTTTTTGCTTTTCTTTTTAAAGGAAAACTGGTACCCGTAGTTGTACAATTTGAGGGTCGCTATTGTTCGTGCATCACGAACGGCAAGCTCAGACTCGTTGTGGTACTCACCAAATAAAACCCTGATCACCAACAACATCCTAAACCTTCATGCAACGCTCCACGGGTTTAATTACCACCTGCCGGCGTAATTGCCCGTCCTCTATGTTTCAACAAGACGTTCTTTTTTATTCATTGTCACCGTTGATCAACTCACACTATCTTACAGAACGGCTAGACAGATCGAAAACATCCTAACATCACTCCTGGTGTATAGAGTGATTTTCGATACTTCGAAATTACTTCAAAGATCTGTGTGCATATTTCTGCGCTCATCACATGGTAGTCATGGGTTCGAATCCCGTTGGGGCCACCTGAATTTTTCAGGTGTCTTAGTATGAGAGACAATTGCTTAAATTGTTCAGTTGAGTGCCAGGATCATTTCTTTCTTTCATTAAACGGTGCATTGAAGTGCGATTTTCACACGTCACAGGATCGAATAACCCATATCTTCTGATCAGCTTCCCGTTTTCCTAACTGATCAAAGTTTCAAGAGGTGTTTGGCAAGGATGCCCACTAACTTCTTTACTTTTTGTTTTAGGTGTAGAGATCCTAGCTCAAAAGATAAGACAGTCTGCAGGTTGTCAAGGAATAAAATAACCGCAATCAGTGGAAATTAAAATGAGTCAATTTGCAGATAATGCAACTCTTATCTGTAGGGACATAAAGGCGCTTAAAGAAAACATGAATGTTATAAATAATTTTAATGTTATCTCGGGTCTTAAATTAAAAACGAGAAGAAAACTAAAGCAATGTGGATTGGTTCAGTTAAAAATAATGAAACTAAGCCTCTGGGTTTTGAATTTTATCAGGAACAAATTAAATTTTTAGGCATAAATCTATCATACAATCATGATAATAATAACAACTTAGATTTTTTTGTTAAAATTTACAAGATGGACACAAAGCTGAATCTTTGGCAAACAAGAGACTTAACTTTGTTTGGACGAACAATGTTAGTTAAGACCCTTGGTATTTCCAAGTTAGTTTATGCTGCTTCCATGCTTTGTGTTCCCGAAACAGTTATTAAAACAGTACAAGAAAAAAATATTGAAATTTTTATGGAAAAACAATAAAGATAAGGTAAGGCGATCAGTTATTTTTTATATCAACCTCTTTCGTGTGACAGACTGAACTTTCCAACAAACTCTGTACTTTTCAAGACTCTCAACAATCTCCAAGCACGCGGTTCAGCTCTCTAGTCCCAGCATACATTGTGGAAATCAGCAAAGCAGGTCACGTGTCACACACTCTCCCACCAAAAATTGGAAGTATTTTCCTAAATATCACAAACTATTTAGTCTCTGTTTTCTGACGCAACACCATCAGCACCATCTCAGCATAGGCGCCTTGTCTACTTGCACCCCTTGGGCATTTCCAGTTAGAATGTTTGAATTTCAGACAGTTCTTCTTAAGCCCTCTAGTAGTAGAGAGGCTCTGAAAATACTGGCCAAACCCAGTAGTAAAGGGGCGCTCCAAGATGAACAGCTGCAGCGGTTGGTGCCAACCATGGTTCCTGGATAGAATTAACAAATGTACTTACTACCGGTTCGACACACTGGTACTATGGATTGCCCAACAAGCTGTAAGCCAGAACCTGAGCTGGTCTTCTCTGGCGCTGCAGCCGAGTCGGCATATTCTGCTCAGCAACATCCTCCTCCTCCGATTGTGCAGAACCATCGTATTCACCACTCACGTCTGTAGATTCCGTTTCAGCGAACAGTCCCTTAGTGTCCTCGACAGTTCCATCATACTCTACGGACTCTGAGGTTGGGCCCTGGTCTGGCATTGCTGACACTGATGTCCTTACGTCACCAGGTGCACCTTCCACGAGTTCCATACGAGCAAAATCATCTTCTTCCCCTAAGCTCTGCGAATCATCATACGACACAGAAAAGGGTGGCTTCTCAGCAGTTTTCCTCCAGGAACGCAGAACAAATTCCGTGTGTGGAATATCCAGCTCTAGAGCATCACAAGGCAGTAGTAAATTACAATGAAGTACTCTGGTACGGCCACATCCACTCTCGGGCTTAACTTTGTAGACTGGACTACAACATGGATAATGTTCTCCCAATGTGCTCGTAATTTGCCTGGTCCACCGCGTTCTGTGAATTTTCCAGGCTGAAGAACTCCACCTGAGACTCTCCTGTTGTAGCATTCTGTACTTCTTTCAGCTGCCTTCTTTGCAAGCTGTTGAGCTATCTGATATGCATCCTTCATATCACGTTGCCAGTTTTGGACGTAAGTGTTGTAGTCTCCCTGCACTTGATCGTGATTTAAATTAAATATCAGATCGATCGGTAGGTGTGGGCTACGTCCAAACAACAGGTAATACAGAGTGTATCCAGTCGCCTCATGCTTAGTACAGTTGTGCGCGTGGATCATTTTATTTAGTGATTCATCCCACTTCCGTTTCTTCAGGTCTGGCAGTGTCCGTAACATGGACAATAAGGTGGGGTTCATCCTTTCAACTTGCCCGTTTCCCTGGGGATGGTAGGGGCTGGTGTGAGACTTGGAAATGCCAGCCAATTTCTGCAATTGACGAAAGAGATTATTCTCAAATTCGCCCCCTGATCACTGTGAATACGGTCTGGGAATCCAAATCATGGTAGATCTGCTCCGCCACCGTTCGTGCTGTCTTGTTAAGAGTTGGGTAGGCCTGTGCAAATCGTATAAAGTGATCTACTATGAGAGCGTCCTCAAATCCCCGTTGACTTTTCTCCAAATGGATCTACACCCAGGTGACCCATTTCGATGTGAAGCTCCTGGTAAACCAGCTGCTTGAACTTTGTGAGTACGAGCTGCAGCCTATTCTTAGTCTGACGCCACAGGACCCCGTCCACTGAGAGGTGTAGTTTGTTCCATTCTCTCAAGTAACAAGATGTGATGCGAGTTTGATGTTTCCATTCTCTCCCTGGTGGAGGATATCCTCGTTTCTTGTACGCCAAAATCCTTGAGATGTTGGGATCTTCTCTTTGCGCTCTTTGAATTTCTTCTGTTGTAAGTTGTCGAAATGCTAAATCACTTACGGCGGGCTCAGAGTGAGAAATGCCTATGCTTGCCATTACTGCTGTCATCCAGGGTGTAACGCCATGTCCCTGATGGGTTACTGCTTGTATTGTCGCACAGATTGCGTCCTTCTCCATTACTGCAGTACACTTCAAGATGTATTTGTTGGGATCTATTGGCTGACGAGAAAGTACATCTGCATCGATGTTGGTCTTCCCTGGCTGGCACTTTATCTTGAAATTGAAATCCGCCAATTCTGTCACCCACCGATGACCCACTGCAGACAATTTGGCTGAGGTTAGCACGTAAGTAAGAGGATTGTTGCCTGTGTAGACGGTGAAAGAGGTGGCGTAATAAAAGTAATCGCGAAATTTCTCAGTCACGGCCCATTTGAGGGCCAGAAACTCCAACTTTCCGGCATGCATGTGATAATTTTTCTCCGCTTGCGTTAGTGTCCTAGAAGCATACCCCAAAACGCTCAATTTGTTATTCTGTTTTTTGGTACAGGACGGCTCCAAGCCCATCTTGGGATGCGTCCGTGTGAAGCACAAATGATTTTTTGA
>JAEMWC010000224.1:330000-397500 GCA_016490735.1 Pachyseris speciosa
CATGACTGCGTGGTCTAAATTGTCATCTTCACGGTCCAACACACGAAAGTAGGGTCGAAACTGACTGAAGTTGGAGTTATTTTCCATTTGTACGTCGTCTACGTTGACGTGTCCTTGAAAGCCAGGCGTCAAGCAAAAGAGTAGTTCGCAAATGATGTGCGTGTCGTACAAGTCTTGCGTGTTCTGATATCTATCGAACAACGCATTTGATTGACATTCAATTTCCTGAAATTGTTTTGATAGTGCGTAAGTGCGCCGGTAAGAAGGGTTGAACTCGACTTCGAAGTGCACTTCGGCTCTTTTGAACTCGATACGTTGCCACGGCCACAAAGTAGGCTACTTAAGTTGAAATTAGACCCGTTCACATCTGAAGTAAGATTGAAGTATACTTAAGGTCTACTTACTTAGCTAGTATGAACCCACCTACTATGTACAAACATGCCGTGCACTAAAGTAGGATCATATTTCAGTTCTGAATCTGTTTCTTGAGATGCAAACAAGATCTTTTGTTCCAAATCAAGGAGGCGGGTCAAGAACTCTTGAGGCTTTTCTTTTGGCTGCTGGACAGTCGAGCTTAACTGGTGGTACAATTCGGTTGCTGTTTTCTCCTGTTAGTGGGAAAGCATAATTCTTCTCAATTTGGCCAGAGTTAAGTCAGCCTTTCCTTCCAGATAACTTCTTAGACTCAAAGCTGGATTTATGGCTCTCACCACTTCCTTGATTTCATCCTCTGTGTAATCATTCTTCAACCCATTCTCAATCTGGTGCACTAGCGAGGAAAAACTCAAACAATCCTTCTGCGACACGTGACCAATTTGGCACGAGATCTAAAAGTCTCTTTTGAATTTGGAGATTGGCACTTCGGCTTTTTTCTCTGTTTTGGTCACCTCATCATTATCAGAGCTCTTCGATGGTTCCGTTTTGACCTCCGGTGCCGCAAATTTTTCCTTCACCCTCAGAGCCGACGACAACCCCTTTAGCTTCTCATAATCTAGTTCCTCTGTTTCAGAGCCCTCATAATGGCCAACCTTCCTTTGCTCCCGGGCGGCAGGGTAATGTTCAGTTCTTTACAAACGTCTTTCAGAGAGGATGTCTGTAAATATCGACCAGAGGTAGGAATTATAAAATTTTCGGAAAATCCGAAAAAAATTCTGTGGACTACCCTAGGTATTGTCTTAATGAAAATATAAATTTTACTTACATCAGATGAATATTTTGGTCATATGGATGGTGTCAAGTTCGAGCGCTTTATAACCTCTGTCAGATCGCTTTTTCGAGGCCCTAGACCGGGCTACGGAAAGAGCTCTATTTGAATCTAATTGAAATATCATTCAAGCCACAAAGCTTCTTATCACATTCAAGAGGTTTGAACACGCATTTTGAGTGGTCGTGACCTTGAATTGATTGCGACTAGAATATTTTACAGATTTTACACTCATTATATAAAGCATGTGCACAAATAACAACGTCCCAATACAGTCTAATCTTGTGCTTGCGGCATCCATTTTGGTAGTGTAGTTTCGTGGTATATAGTTTTCTCTAGCATTGAAAATAAGAAAGCTTCATTGCCAGCTAGAACACATCTGCTCGCTAATGTGGACGATACAGCATGCGAATATGGAGCGTTGGTTGGGGGAAAGTGCGGTTCAAGTACCCAATTCCCGGGCACACTGAGTACATGCAATCGGTCAATTGAGCTCCACTTCACAGACACCCTACAAGTCAGTATTGCTAACTGTGGTTTGAAAACGGAAGCAGAGCTGATATTAGCGAGGGTTGGTAAGGTTGAGACACACCTTTTTACTCTCGTGTTTAATAAGTTGTACTATGGTGTTGTGCACGCGCGCACAGGAGTTGCAAGGCAGGTAAAAATAAATAGGTTTACCTATTGCCTCATAACTTGATTTATTAATCAACGGGTGTCAAAAGCCTATCAAAGCAATAAGGATCTGCTTCCCTCTATGATGAAAAAAAAAACTCTCCCTTTGGAATGTATTTTGCTATTGTCTCTAGCGTCTTGGAATGCGATTGCGGACATCGACTGCACCGGAAAGAAGATAAGTGTTACCCTTGTCCCTAAGCGATTCCTGCAATATTTCCTCAGTCGGGCAATGAATATACCCATGCGCTCCCGATATTTCTAAATTGCAGTTCTCATTATGTTTATTTTCATTTTTGTTCCAGGTATATTATAACTTCATGACTCGTGCTTTGAAATGTGGATTTGCCCGAAGCACCGCCAGGATTCTGGTATCAGGTGGCGCTGTCGGCAAAAGTTAGTGCTACGAGTCAGGGGGTGGTTTACTTTCCTACCGTGACGTCATCAAATAGCAAGGTTTTCTGAGTTTTTATTTACACCAGGTTGAAGATAACTTACAACTAATTATTTTCTCGAGTTTCCAGTTTCTTAGCGTCTTTAGTTTTTAAAGAACGGAAATTTTCCTAGTGCGTGACCAAGATAGGTGAGCTGTATGGCTGAACAATAGTTTTCCCTTATGATTTTCAGCAGTTAAAACATTTCAAGAATTCGAATATCTATATGTATAGTAGCTCAGAAACAAATAGAACCCCTTTATCGCATAAGTTAATGCACATTGTATTGGTTGATTTGGGGAACCTTACTTGTACATGCACTTACTTCAGTGTATATGGCGTCTGCATACAATTACAAAGCTCTTTAAAGTTGCGTGAAAATTAAAAGTTTAGGCAGATAACTCAGAAACGGTGTGCCACACAGATCTGAGTCTTGTGAAATTGCTCATTTGCCAGTCTTTTGTCGCATCTCATTTTCTTGGCTTCTTTCATGGAACGGTTTCGGAATTTATTCTTGTAAGCCGGGCTTTTTGCGTGACGGTGAAAACGATCTATAAAGACTACTGTACTGCAAGAAAAAAGGCACCGGACAAGTGAGCAGGGGAAGTCTGCCGAGGTCAGGTTATCAGTGTTCTATTGTGATTTACCTTTTTTTTTTTTCCAATCTAGAATTTATTTTTTCCTAACAAGCTCACGTACAAGAAGCGCCTGTGTGCCGGCTCCGTTTGTAATGTTATGCAACACAATCTCGAATCACGCAACAGCACCTCCACAAGACTCGTGACACGTCGATTTTCGCTGGTAGTATTTGCGGAAATGAGGACGAACAAGGACAAAAGGTACAAACAAACATATCGTGCACCTGATTATATACTACACAGGATAGATATTTGGTGTAGGTTTTGAACTATTGGCTTTGAGTGTAAACAACTTGGCCCGGTGCATGTTCACATTTATTTGGCGAGGCAAGTTTAGCACCTAAAAGCTGGGATATGAGTTCTTTTCGGCTGAAAATTGTTATAAATGTTGTATTCAATGTCTATGAAGCACGTATGTATAACTGTAAGACTTGAGATTGCCTAAATTACACTTATTTTGGCTGAAATATTTGTCTGAGTATTGATTTGAGTCGCGCCGAACCTCAAAACTGTCAAGTCAGAAGGGTCAAATTTCACTGAAGTACTCCGTGAATCTCGCGTTCCCAAAAATTCATTTCATATGTTGCCCAAAGTTTCAAAAACATATTTTGAAAGCTCCGAGATTGCTTTTTAATGTAGAATGGTTTTTGTTGTTTGAAATTAGGTACCGGGTGTGATTTTTGGCCTTCGAATTTCGACAAAATTTTCCTCCCGCGAAATCCTCAAAATTTTGTAAATATTTTAAAATCGGTAAAATATTCTAGTCGCAATCAATTCAAGGTCACGACCACTCAAAATGCGTGTTCAAACCTCTTGAATGTGATAAGAAGCTTTGTGACTTGAATGATATTTCAATTAGATTCAAATAGAGCTCTTTCCGTAGCCCGGTCTAGGGCCTCGAAAAAGCGATCTGGCAGAGGTTATAAAGCGCCCAAACTTGACACCATCCATATGACCAAAAATGTCAAAATATTGATCCGATGAAAGTAAAATTTATATTTTCATTAATAGAATACCTAGGGTAGTGCACATAATTTTTTTTCGGATTTTCCGAAAATTTTATAATTCCTACCTCTGGTCGATATTTACAGACATCCGCTCTTAAGCTTTTCCTCGCTTAAGCTACAAAACAGGGCCTGAATTTCGATCTGCAGATCCTCAACATCTGCCATACTTCACACACATAAATCTTCCTTACTCACCAGTAGTAGAATCGCCTGTCCACTATCGAACGTAAGCTTATTTCTATTGTGGTAATTCACGTCATGTCGTAAACACACACTCGTCTCTCGTCTAATCGACCAAACGTTCCCACAACCACTTGTCGTTCTCAACTCTCGACGCCCTCCGTCGATGAAAAGCTCTTTTAGTCTTGTCCTGGCAGGGTCGCCAATGTTACAAGCTCCAAACAGGCTAAAAGGAACGCTTTATTCCAAGTACAAACTCCGTACTTCAAGACTCTCAACAACCTCCAAGCACGGGGTTCGGCTCTCTAGTCCCAGCATACATTGCGGAAATCAACAAAGCATGTCATGCGTCACACACTCTACATTTCTTACAGTACTTTTGCCAACTCCAGCTCCTCGACTTAAAAACAATGTAAGTGGGTCATCTTCAGTTTTGATTGAATGCAAAACATGGTAAAAGAATTCTTTCTGTCTTATGTTCAGTGAACAGACAAGTTGTCTATAATCACTATCATTCAGACGATTTTATACGTACTAGTTCTTCTTCGTCATTATGCCTCGGTAAAATGTCATCAAATAGGTCATACTGACTGTGTTGTTTGCTGGTACCTGGTTCAAAACATCCAAATAATTCACTTGGTTTTGTTTTGTCTGCAGTATCTTGTTCATTATAGTGTTGTGTAGTAGTAGCTACTTAGGCATCAGACGACTATTATCATTCTCATTCAAATCTTCACAGCTGTCTTCAATGGCTTTCTCAAGAATATCAGTGTGCCACTCATATTGCTCCTTGTTGCTATTACATGTAATAATTGATTCTAGCTGTTGATATCTGTCTTGGTATGTTTGACAGTCTTTTATCAAGGCTTTTGTTCATTTCTCCAGGTGTATAAAGCGTAAGTTGTTCTCTGTAATAGTTCTCAGGATCTTTTTGATTGTTAAACCTTACAGATCTTATTATTTTTTGCACGTTTCCTTTTGACAAGCTTCATTCCTCCTTTAACTTGTATTCTGTTGTGTCCTCAATTTCATTGTTTTTAGCAGGTGGGTTATCATCTACATTGTCCTTACGATAGTTTTCAAGCAAAATTAATTCGATGTCTGTGGTGTATCACATTAAGAACTGTCATCTGAATGTTTGTCTTTAACAGAGTTGAACCATGCAACAAAATTAGCTAGACACAATTAATCTAACTTCTGAGGTCTCCTTTGATACCTTTCGATTGTGTCGTCTGATTCTATGTATGTTTCGTTGTCAAGCCATTGTTTGATTTTGTGAAGTGTTTTTAATAAAAATGTTCTTACCTCTGGATTTGAAGTATTGATAAATTGAAAATCTCTTGTTGATCTCTTCATAGGTATCTGCAAAACTGAATAAACTGCTTCTTGGGCACTTATTTCAACTGAATTAAGAAATTTATTTCCAATGTGCCTTGAGGGTAACTAGTCTGCGAGCCGGGGCCGCGAGCCGCTTTTTTTTTCTTTTAATAAATATTTCCTCGTGTGTTTGTCTTACATTTTTAGGGTTTTTTCTTTTATATAAAGCACCTGGACAGTTGCTAGCTTGGAGTCATCAAGATCATGATGGCGTCGCAATAGGGCCGATCAAATGTGCACAGTATTTAAGAGGTAGTCCCTCTAAAAGCGGTCCTCTCGACTTGGCGACCAAAAAAAGTTTTCCTTTATTTTTTGACCATGAAAAGGGTTTGGTACACATGTTTAAAAAATGCTATAACTATTTTCCAATTCTTTATTTTTGCGCCGCCACAGGCCCAAATTGAATTTTGGCTCACCTGCCCGAACTGATAGCGATCGAAAGTGTAAATTTCACAGATTTTGTCAAGCGCGCTCTGACTGCAAAAATCTAGCTCACTGAATTCTATTTTGCTACAAGTTACAAGGTGTATTCAGTTAGTTCACAGACAAAATGTAGAAACTTACAAAAAAATCTCACGCATTCCAGCGTGATTAGAAGACACCCTTCTCTTGAGCCTTAATTTGCATATCGAAAACTAACCAAATGAAAGGAAAGAAATCTCAAAAGTCTGGTCTAAATCATGATAAAAAAACACACCAGAGCAAAGTCTATACTCCAATGAACTGGTATATCGCTTCAAACCGGCGGATATCACCTTAGCTTCCACACACCACGAGCTCAAAATTGACGACAATCCATGTGTTAAATTGGCGAAAAGATATTTTTTTTACCGTTCAGATTCTTTTACTGGCCTTCTAAACAATGGGCCTTAACTTCCTTTAATGATTGTATGCAATAGAAATCTTGTGTTGTGGTAAAACGTTGCATAAACGTGATCAGTCTTTATGGCTTGCGAGACCAACAAAGTAAACATTGGCGGTTGTAAGTAGTAAATTGAATAAATTTCGTTAATTCACGTTGTGAACCACGAGATGGAAAATATCAAATTCTAAAGTTAAAGTTTACAATTTGGTAATTGTAGATATATGCATATTGAGGGGACACACAAACATAAAATACATTATGCTAATAATTTTGAAACAACCACATGCAAACATACACTCACGGCCTGCCACGGAGAAAATGCTCTGAATGCTTCCGGCAAACACAAGCGACCCTATTCAATGGCACTACTTTCTGCAATTTACTTTCGATCATTGATGGTTTTCATGCGGCTACGGTCTTCGAAGTTTCCAAGCTACTAGACTGCGAGCAGTCCCTCTTTCTTTCCTTCGTCGATCTTGTGAGTAAACGCGAAGCCCGAGCGTGCGGAAATTGAGGCGAGCGGAAGTCAAGTCGAGCGAGCGGAGAGATAGAGGGACTGCAGCCTTTTCTGTTTGCGACTCGTTCAGATAACTCATCCGTGAAAAGCTCCCCCCTTTTTGTCGCGTGGGCCAAAAATAAACTTTCACGCTTTTGAGAATTTCGGAGCGATTATTTTGGTCTCTGTGGAAAGCTAGAAACCTCTAGTTTTTAGATTTTATAATTGGCACGCACAAAATAATTTCAAGAAGTTGAATTCCATTTTTCCGTCAATGAATTATAAAATAGCGCTATGATGTCCGTTTTCCAGTCCTCGCAAATAAGATAATACTGTATTTGTCTTGCCGGAAAAAAAATATCATTAAGATTTAACCGCGTTTTATTCGTATTCTTACAATAATTTTGGTCTCGATGGAAAGCTAAATCCTTGCAGTTTTGATTTTTGCATTCGCTTGGGCGAAAATGTTCACAGAATATGGAAAAAAAATTTTCGTGTACGAGTAAAACGGTGGTTGAGTGACCGCCGTATCACCGAATAAACCAACAATGACGCTCTGTTTTCCAAAAATTCTAACCCTCGTTAGTTTCCTCGTAAAGCGATAATTTTGGTCTCTATGGAAAGCTAGAACAAGTGTAGCTTTTACATTTTGTTATTGGCGCTCACGAAATCTGTTCAAGAAATTAAAATCGGTTTACGTCAATGAATGAAATTGGTTTATCATGTTGCCCCTTTTCCTGTCTACGCAGGAACGCGAAATATTTGTGTGGCTGAAAAAAATTATAACTCACGTTCTAGTTGTATTCTTGCAATAATGTTTGTGTCCGTGGAAAGCTAAAGCCTTGTGGTTTCTGCTTTTTGAAGTCAGCTTGCACGAAAATGTTCACATAACAAGGAAATAAAAAATTGGGTACGGGTAAAACAGCGCTTTGAGTGACCGCCGTCCAACAGAATAAACAAACGCCGACGCTCAGTTTTCAAAAAATTCTAACTCTCGTTAGTTTCGTTCTAAAGCGATAATTTTGGTATCTATGGAAAGCTAGAAAACTGTAGCTTTTAGATTTTGTTTATATTGACGCTCACGAAATGCGTTCTCGGTTTTCCGTAAATAAATGAAATTACGTTCTCATGTTGTCCCTTTTCCTGTCAACGCAATATTTGTGTCGCCGAAACAAATTATAACTCGCGTTCTATTTGTATTCTTAGAATAATTTTGGTCTCTATGGAAAGCTAAAGCTTTGTAGTTCCTGTTTTTTTTTTAATTCCGCTTGGACGAAAATGTTCACAGAACATGAAAATAATTCTTTTTTTCGTGTCCACCATTGCTATCTGCTGTGTTTCGTTTTGTCTGCCAACAGGTTGCCAACGACTTATGCTAATCAAATTCTTCTGACAGCGTACATTGTCTGATTAGCCAATCGGAATTTTCCGTTGTCTTTACAACGGGAATTTCGAACGCGTCGCAAACAGAAAAGGCTGCAGTCCCTCTATCTTTCCGCTCGCTCGACTTGACTTCCGCTCGCCTCAATTTCCGCACGCTCGGGCTTCGCGTTCACTCACAAGATCAACGAAGGAAAGAAAGAGGGACTGCTGGCAGTCTACCAAGCTACAAACTCAACATCGCGGACCGTTATATAGGTGGTTTTCACATTACGTCATCGCCGCCATGCTGGTAGACGTAAACAATAGATCTCTCATAAGCTCCTTTTGTTTGTCCACCAGCATTTGTTCCTTTCACCATTGTTATCTGTATCTCTAGAGATTGGCTGCAAACCACCTATTAAACCAACAAGAATAACTTCGCCTGCTGTCTTGCGTTACATTGAACGTGACTATGCTAATTGGTTTGTTTGTTGTGTCATGGGATGGGAGGGGAGGGAACAAAATGTGGGAGGGGACGGAACAAATAAATAAGAAAATTTTCTGTTTTTCAATACATGTATAGGCAAGTATCTAATCGGTGAATAGCAAAAAAAGAAATTCCTTCAATATTGTCTAAGTCCATCACACTGTCTCCAATAATATATAGAGCCAGGGCTCCTGATCGAACACAAACTTGATGTGGGGTAGGATTGGCCTGACCGGCAAAACTGTGCAAAGGCTATGACACATGTTGACATGTACAGGTCAAAAAAAAAAAAAGATCCAGTCAAACAAAACTTCCTACTAGATCTGCTTTAAAGGTAAAGAGTTTAATATCCGTAATCTGGAATTGTTAAACAGAACTTGAAAGGAGATTTGAAAAGCGGTTGGAAAAGGGTTATGTTGTATGGAGAAATGATGACAAGCGAAGAAGGTGCAGAAATTAGCCGGCTCTCACGACTGCGTGGGAAGCTAGCTGAAAATTGGAGCACAAACTACTTACATTTTAAGCCGAAAATGGAACGAGTTCCTATTAAGGAAACGAAAATAATGGAGGAATAGAGTAGGGGGTTTCCTGCAGTTTCCTGGCACTTATCGCGGAGACCGCGATGTTAATTAGAACGGAGCGTTCAATTCTCAACTGGAAATTTTCAAAGTGATACTCAAGGACTTAGCCTGCGTGGCGGGTGTAGAAGCTCGTAGAAAGGGGTTAGGGAGGGAGGGAGGGACACGGAGAGGGCTACTCCCCTCTCCCTTTTCCCTTCCTTCCCATCCACTTTCTACGCCTGTCACGCAGGGTATGAAGGACGGGGAATTTACCTGTTTTGATGACATTTTGTTTAAAAACAAGAAGTTGTCTGAACCCGAGAGGAGCATAACAAGTGCAGCTGGCAGATCCTTTTGCTTGAGAAGGAAAGAAAAGAGCACGGAGTGCGACGGGAGGGAGCGGAGCGACGGGACGGGAGGGAGTTAGCGGGCGCGTTCGCTTCGTCAGTTCCATCTTCTTTTCTAGCGCCTTCCATGCAGGCTTTGCGCGGCCTGCCGAAGACAGGTTCAGTTGATCCATCCTGACTATTCTGCGACGAGCTGTGTGCAGATCACTTTCATGTTTAATCGACTTATTCTATGAGAGAATATGAGTAAGAAATAGAAATAAGCAGAAAAGTCCAAAAAAAAATTGAACCCTTAACCCATTGGCGCCCGTGCCGGCCAAAACCAGCTGCACAAGACTCCCATGCTTCAAAACATTGCAACTTTCTCAATCGCACGAATATTGCCTTAACTGTCACTTGTGAGCACGAAATGGAATGTCCTCTAAATTTGGATATCCAATAAACGCAAGAAACGTAGCGATTTTTACCAAATATGGCCTTTTGAGTTTGGACACGAACGAAACCATTTTTAACGTCAAAGAGAAGCGACGAAAATGCCCCCTTTTGCCTTCATGTTTTTTAAAGAAATCATCGTCAAAAAACCATCATAAAAATATTCAGTCCTTGTTCTAGCTTAGAAATGACATTTTTGGTTCATATTCGTCTCCCGAGCGTAGATACAGCCTTTTGTTCCAGTGCATTCGGGCCTTCCCGCTATTTTCAACATCTCGACCGCATTGCATGCTGGGAAATTACGAGAATTTTTCACAGCACCCGCTCCTTCCCCCAATTCTTTCACATACAGCCACTCCGACATAACGCCAAAAATTCCTGCTTGTTGTCATCTTCAGTCCTCACAAATTCCAAAATATGCGGCGGTAGGTCGAGAAATTCATCAACAGTCGAGTCCCAAAGGTTCTAAGTGTCCGACGGTCCAAATTCCCAGTTCGTCGAGTAACAAGCCAAATTCGACAACAAAGTACATCACCTTGCTCGATTCTTTGAGAAAGTGGACTCTTATCTACCGTCACGCTTAACGATGCTCATCAGGCAGCCGCTAAAGATGAAAAATGGCTGTAAACTTAGCAAAAATCGCAAGCAACCCGGCTTGGGCTGTTCTTGTAGCTCTACGTATGAAAAATAGCTACGTCAGAATTTTCAGAAACCTTGAGCCTCCAGTGCCTCAGGACAACACCCCTTTTCCATGGTAGTTTGAAATAAAGAGTCACGAAATGCTATGGATCATTTATAGGTGGAAAATCACTCCCAAAAAAATCACTCCCAAAACGGCTGGGCGCCAATGGGTTAAAATGTGCACTTTATTCTATATTATCCACTGAGTTGCAAAAGACAAAGGTTAGGTACTACCTAAAAAAACCTCGTGTCCACAAATTACTGTATAATCAATACAGTATCTAAAAAAAGCGAAAAATGCTAATTATGTCGATAAAATGAAAGCCCATACATCTGTAGTTGCCGCTCACTTCAGGCCACTCCTACCACAGAATTGTATATTCGCGTCATGTTAGTGTTCACTATAATAAACCTTTTTAGCTTGTAGATTTTGTTTTCTCAATGTAGACCACGTGATGTTACCCTAGAGAACTGTTTCTTTGAAATTTCGCCTTATTCACGTGCATGTGTACGCATAATTTATGAAAAGACAAAAGGCAAACCCCCTTGTGAAGATCACATGGTCTACGTTGGGAAAACAAATTCCATAAGCTAAAAAGGTCTATTATCGGAAACAGTGTGACGGACTGAAATAATATTGAAGGAATTCCTTTCTTTTTTGTTTTTTTTTGCTATTCACTGCAACCTGGTTTTCTTGTGACCATACGTTCAAAGTGGCAGCCAATATAGGATTATTACGACCATCTGACAGGAAATGGGAGAAGCAGTACGATTCGATGTTTGCAGTCCTAAATGAAGATGGAATCGTTTTGGCATGGCAACTAACAAAAGGAACTGCTTTTGAAAATGATCTCCTTACTAACTTAAAACAGAGATTTGATCAGCAAAAAAGAAATGTTAAGCTATGTGTCATTGATATTTGCTGCTCCTGGAGAGGAAAAATCCAACAGGTTTTTGGCTCTGAAATTGAAGTAAAGTTGGACTTGTTTCATGCAGTGCAAAGAGTTGTTAGGTGTATACCAAAGAGACACCCATTTGCCTATCGTTGTTGTCAAGCTTTCAGGCTCGTAGTGCGTGACCCTTCAGATTCTGGAGAGAGGCGTGTTTTGCCAACCCCATCCAAAAATGTTATACTTGGAAACATAGCCAAGTTCTTGAACACTTGGAAAGACATTTCGTATGGTGATCAGGCAGTCCTTCCAGCTGCTGCTGTTCGAGAAATTAAAAAACTAGAGAAGCATGTAGATAAAGGTTGTCTTTCCAATATACCTATCAGATGTGGAAGTGAGCGTAATGAAAACTTGCACAAGTGTATCCAAAAGCCAGCATCTAAAGGGTGTATTGGAGTTCTTTTAGCATTAGCGCTTTTGTCTTCATTTCTTTACAAGTGGAATGAAAAACAAAAACTACGGAGCAAACAAATAAAGGATAAAGTTCTCGCTCCAATAACTGCAAGAAAGGCTGAGCTTTTAAATTGTACAACTGGTGTAACAAAGGAAAAATTTGGAATTGGAATTTCACATGCAGAAAAAGACAAAGGATTTCCCCTTCCAGCTGCTTATGAACACTGCTCAGACTCTTTGGGTGAATTGCAAAACATACTGGGAAGAGCTTTTCATGACAAAGATGAAACATGTACAGGTGATTCTACTGATGAAAGTGAGGATGAGAGCTGTACTTTAAAAGACATTGAGAGTGAAGCTTTTACTATTGCCCTTAATTTATATTACCTGACAAAGCACTTACCTGAAAGTGTGAGCAGTGCAGTGAATACCAATCACTACCACTTAATGGCAACCAATGCATTATTTTGTTTTGGAACAATGTTGTCCAAAAACACAGCCAGTACATCCATTGAGCTTGAAGAATTGGTTCATAGCTACAGGTTTGCAAAGGTACAAGTTGCCCCTGATGGTGATTGTCTATTTGCAAGTGTCTTATTTCAACTTAAGCAAATGCTTTCAGCTGGCAATAGTGACCTGACAAAACATTTACAGGTGCTTGGATTTAACATAATGGAAATGAGGGATGACAAGGCTGCTATAGCTGCATTACGGGCTTTGATGGTGGCTGAAATGCTTGACAATAGAGTGAAGTATGAAGGGTATTTAACCAATGAAAGTGTTGGATATGAACAACAAGTGAGAGAATTTCAGAAGCTAGGTGTCTACAGTGGGGAAGTTGGCAATTTGATGGCTCTGTCTTTGTCAAATGTACTTAGAATAAAGATCGTCCTATTAACATCAATGGTCAACTTCCCTGTCATCCCAGTAACACCTCGAAAAAATGTTTGCACTGGTAAGACTTTGTACCTTGCATTTTCACATTTTGGAAGTGGACACTATGATCCAGTTGTTGAAGATGTAATAAATGCCCAAGATAATGGTCAGCCACTGCAAAGCGTTCCCAGTTTTCAGAAAGAAGGGGCAAAGGGCTGTGGATGTGGTAGAGGTGCGAGTAGTAACAAGTCCCATCCAGGAGGGAGGTCTGCAAAGAAATTCTGTTTTCAAGAGCCTGGGGAACATGGAACTTTATGTCCCTGTTACAGGGCCTATAAGGCATGTACAGAGTTATGCAGATGTTTTAATTGTTGCAACACAATTGGTAAAAGGCCAGAATCTAGTCACAGAAAAAACCAGGTTCGAAAGCATTTGAAGCATGAACTGCAAAAAGTAGAGACCAATAATTTGATATTCATGCAGAACACAGGAGAAACACCAGTAGACCCTAAGTGGACTAAGTTTGGACACATTCTTCTTGAGGTTGTTTTTGACAGGTTGATTGAAAGAAATGGAGATGCAACAGATGAAAATGTCAGTAAAGTTTTCAACAGCATTGCATCCACTGCTGAATCAGTCAGTGAAGTAAACCTGCTGATATCCCGTAAAGAAAAAGCTGCAGTGATTAAGAAGATAAAATCTATCAAACAACAAGCAGAACTTTTCAGGCAATTTTACTTAAACCAAGTGGAATTGAATTTTAGCAACATTTGAGATAATAATGTATAGAACATGACAGTGTGTTTCATCCTGGGATATCCAACACCAAGAAAAGAGTTGAAAAATTTACATGAAGCAGAGTTATTTGAGAGATGAAATACCAGTTATTGGGCATTTTGAGGAAACACTCCCTTGAGTGCCTTCTCAAACTATCCATTAAAATTAATAATGAGGAAATGATGACACTTGCAAAATCTGTACTAATTAAGATCAGGTACCTCATGAACTATTGGCATTAATGACTTGAGAACATTGTTTCAATCTTAAAACAAATTTCAAACCAGATGGAATTTTTGTTTTGTCTTTGTTAGTAAGTCTGCCAGAAGAGAACATTGTTATCCCCTTAAGGAAATAAGATGCTAAGACAATGCCTGAAATTGAAGACTGAGTTCTCAGAAGAGGACTGGAGAACTAGAATCAACTGGCATTTAAAGTGGTACTATGATCAAAAAATCATTTCCTTTTTTCTTCCGATTTTAAAAGCGTATTCGCTTAACATCCAACTGGCAAAATTTTGAGCTTTGCGTTTTATCTGAAGGCTGTTTATTTTGAGTGTAAGTTTTGGATTTGACGGTCCGCCATTACTTACGTTCAAAACTGACCGATAGGACATGAAAGGGTTGGATCTAGAGAAACTGACGTCATTTACTCACTAGCTTAACATTTCAGCGTGTAAACGCAATTTATTATATATGCAAAACACAGGTTTAAAAGTCTGAAAGCCCAAAACTCCCGTGCTGCATATTAATTCAGCCGCGTACACACGCATTGCATTCTTAAGCTAGTGAGTCTTTGACGTCATTTTCTCCTCGACCCAGCTCTCTCAAAATTTTAAAGTTAGTAATGGCGGACCAATAAATAAGAAAATTCCAGTTAAAATAAACAGGTGTCTTTTTAAAATCAGAACTTAAAACTTGGGTCAGTTAGTGTTTAGTCAACATAGTTTTGAAATCCAAAGAAAAAAAGAATTATTTTTTGGTCGTAGTACCACTTCAAGGAGGGCCTTCTTAAAGTGCCCATAACCCCAAAATATCTTTTCGCTTAAATAAATCTTTGCATCTGTTTGAAATGCATTGCGCCTTTTTCCCCCTTTTTAACCCAAATATTGATCTTTTACAGGCTGTGAAAGTTACATAATCTGGCCATCATCTGTCACACGACCGAGCAAGTAAGGGGTATGGGTCTAATCCTTGTTTGACGTCAAACTTCTTTGCATGCATGTTTACAAAGACTTAATACGGTGCAAATCAGTCTGTGACATCAAACAAGGAATAGACCCATGCCCTTACCAGCTCAGTCGTGTGACAGATGATGGCTAGATTTTGTAATTTTTACAACGTAAAGAAATGTCATGACTTAGTTTAAAAAGGCGCAGTGCGTTTTGAACAGGTGCAAAGATTTATTTAGGCCAAAAAAATATTTTGGGGTTATGGGCACTTTAACTACCACTCCATTGTTATAATGCCGTTAAGACGTAAAATTATACCTTTTCTTCAATAGATTTGCTGCTTTTTCATTCTTGTGCATGGTTCGGTACTGGCACTAATTTCAGGTGACCAATGCGCATTTTTTAAAACTTGGTGGTCATACATAACATCCCTCACCAAGTTAGTACCTTGTACGTTGTAAAAAATTCTCACTGCAAAATAATATCCTTAGCAATCAACAAGCCTGAATCTGTAGTCAAGGGCCCCCTTTTAAGGTTTTGTCTAACAACCCGAAAATAAGAATTTGAAATTGCTATATCTGCATTGCAGTCATTTGATTTGTTTCCTTGTTGTTGTTTGAGTATTTTAGGAATGGAAATTACTGTTGCCACTACCAAGCATACATGTGGGTGAACATGGCTACTGTTGAATAAAAGTTGTTTATTATCTCTTAAAGCCAAAATTAAATCACTTAATTATTCCAGAAAAATCCCAGAATATCATAGGGGAATTTTACTGCTCTGTTAGGCTTTGTGAGATGTCAACAATTTGTGAATAAATTTTTGTACCCTGTCTTGGTCTGGTGGTAATAAATATTAGAATGTGTGATTACAGAAAGGATCCATACCCTTGCCCTTCCCTGGCCCCATGAAAGATTCTGAGGGAGTGTGGCCTCAAAACAAAACAACCTTCTGTGGGGGGATTGGGGGGTATGGATATTTTCTGGATCTATACAATCACCTTAGTGTACTGAGTAATGAATGAAACATAAACCTAGGGCAGGTTGAATTCACCTTTTTATTAGCAACAGTGTCGTATAAAATCCACAACCTTGACAACTCAATTTTTTGTTTGGGATGGGGGGAGGGGGGGGGGGGGGTCGGATCAAAGGAAATGTAAGGGATATATCTGTGCTTCAAATTTCATATTTTGCGTTGCAGTCTTCCACTGAATTCAAGCTGAGCTTCTAGAACTTAATTGAAATTCAAACAAGGCTAACACCATTAAGGTGGTATGCAGGAAATATCTAATAGTCATGCCAATCAAATCATGCCTGACCATAACTGGAATAGAAACTTTAACAACTACTTGAATAAAAATCTGACCGAGTCACTTAATATTTTTAGCCAACATGAAATCTCATAACAACAACAAAGGGGCACACAGGTGGTGTCCTCATCAGTGACTGCAACATTATTGTTCTTTGAAGTCTTAGACCAACACAGCAACTGGCCAACTGTTCTAAAATGATAAAATGGCCAGCTATGGCTCAGCATTCTCCTGTTGTTCTTTCAAGAACTTTTCAATGACCAGACCCAGGGGATCTTTCATCAGCAGCGCATCCTTTAAGTGATTTTCCAGGTCAAAGTTCTTCCTCAAAAAGGAGGCCTTGTAGCTTGCCATGTTAACCTGATGCTGTTGCAGGTGAGACTCTTGGACTTTAGAGAGCACTTGTTTCAAGAATGCAGACATACTCCCAATCCTTCTTCTTGTAGGGATGACATTCCTCAGAAGTGGGTCGACTCCTAGAATTGTACTTACTTCGGAGTATACGTAAGTTTACAACTGGGCCAGGGTGATCTAGGATTCTCGTCTTAATTGGGGTTGGCTGTGGAGATTGTGTAGTTTTGGTATCAAGAATCTGAGAAAAATTCAATACGTTAAAAACAGTTACACATGTGCAAGTTTTCCATGAAATATGGTGAAAATCTGCAAAATGCAATTTGTTTGAACAAACAGTAAACAATTTTAAGCGTGGTGGTATCCTTACTGGTAACTCTTGAGAACAAAAGCTGCAACACAAGGCAATTAGCTTTCCCTTTGTAACTCATGCCAGCTGATGTTGGTGCTTATATATATTGTATATTAAACAACTTTGAGGAAACCAACAAACAAAAAATGATGGGATCACAATTTATTAGTGCTCTCTTTTAATGCTTACAAACTTGCAACATGTAGCCTGTGTGGCAGGCTCTTGTCAGTGGGAACACATATGGAAGGTAAAGGGTTCCCGTACTCTCCTGCTATATTATGCAGCCAGCAAGATGCTACTCAAACCACTGTTACGCAGTCTAGCGTGACAGCAAAATGGAAATTCGCTCACACTCAAACATATAAAAAACAAAGATTTACCTTGTCAATGGCCTTCTTCTGGTTCCTGAAATAGCTCATGAAGTCAATCGCGTATTGTACATAGCGCTTTCCAATGACACATGGAACGGTTCCGTAGGACTGAAAAATTGCCCTGCGTGAGTACGAGTACAACATGTACAGTAAAACAGCCAGCCGAATAACTTGACGTCGATCCTTGCAATCTCTGCCTCATCGTTGACCAGAAGTCCCTGACGCCATTTGCTGTTCAAAAATATTGACCATCTCGTTGTCAAAATCATCCTAAAGTGCCAAGGCATCAGCAGAAAATGTGATCGCTCTTGTGATCTTGGTAGATAGCATCATAAATTTCGTTCAGATCATGCAGATTGGCTTCCTGAAGCCTGTGCACATGGGCCTCTGTTTCCTTTCGGGTCATTGCTTTCGGTTTGACGATTGCGTAGAGAAATCTCTGCTCGAAACCGTTTTGGGACTCTACCATGGCTGGATACAAATCAGCTAGAACGTTTTTCACCTGAATAAATCCTCCAAGCGAAACACAAGTTTCTTGAGTGCTGATTCTCGATGCACTGTTCCCAGTGTTCACAGATATGGAGTCGCCATCGTACAGACGACAAAGAGTGCCCATTTCTCGCTCCACAATTACGGCTCGGAGAGTTTCATACATTTCATCCTTAACAATTGCGGCTACACCCTTCTGCTGAATCAGATGTTGCCTCAGGCCAGACTGGGTAAATTTATCAACTTCTCGTTGTGTTGCTCAACATGCAGTAAAGGCTTCTTTACTCCAAATTGGAACGCTTGACTCTTTCCTGAGGATGGAGGTGAAATACAGAGGCTGAAGAAACTGAAATTCTCCGCATAAGGCTCGCTGGCGGACGGTTTTACGAAAGAGCGAGGGCCAAGCAATGCTGCGCTGCTCGGCAGCACGGCCATCATCATCATTTCTTTTACCACGTTGCGTGCAAAAGAGAAATCCTGTAACCATTCAATGAAATAATCCGGCGCCACTTTGTTCCATGGAATTTCGATTTCGGAGGCCTCTTTGGCGACGGAAAGAACTGTTTCATCCGATAATTTTAGCTTTGTCGGAGGAGAAGTGTACGGGTCCGCAAATGATCCCAGGACCGCAAATGATCCCGGACTAATATTCATACCTGGCTTTGTGCCAACAAACTCTCTTTGAATATAGAAAAATCAAATTTTATACTTTTCCATCCACCGCAAAGAAAATTAAATGACTCTATGTTCAATCTTCTCTTATGCAATAAGCAACTGAAAAGAGAGTACTGCATCAAATATCTTGGCATACAAATTGATTCACACCTTAGTTGGAAAAAGCAAGTTGAATTTATAGCTAAAACAATTAGAAGAAGTATTGGCATTTTATACAAAGTAAGACACTTTGTGGACATAAGCATTTTGGTTAAATTATATTACGCCTTAGTCTATCCTTTTTTGACTTACGGTATTATTATTTGGGGTAACGCATACGAATCAATTCTTAAACCTGTATTTACACTTCAAAAGAAAGCTATGCGCATTATCACTTTTTCCCAGTTCGACAATCATTCTGGCCCCTTGTTCAAATCTCTTCAGGTAATTAAGTTCTATGATCTTGTTACATTGTATGTTGCTATTTTTATGTACAAATTCCATAATCAACTCCTTCCTACTACTTTTCATTCCTTCTTCACTAAAGTAATTGATATTCATAAATACAATAATAGATTTGCAGCAAAACAGTCTTACTATCTTCCTTATGTAAGAACTAACTATGGTAAATTCAACATTCGGTTCATAGGCCCATCTATTTGGAATTCCCTTGACAGTGATATAAAGTTGTCATCCCTGTCTATGTTCAAGAAAAGGTTAAAAGAACAATATCTTGAAGGATATTAGAATGCGTTAGTAAGATTAGATTTGTAAAACTGTTTTGCACTATCTATAGTTTTCCGTATCTTAGTATTTTTGCCATACCCTTTGCTTACTTTATGTATTTTTTTTTTAAACTCTAGTCTTCTCCTATCTTTTTTATAGTATTTTCTCTTTCCATAACCTTATTTTTGCTCACGGTTTTGTTACATCTGTGTATGTATGTTTGTATCTGCTTGTGTGCCGACCTAAATTAATATGATTAGTTTTGTTAAACTGGCTGCCTGCCCTTTTTAACTTTATGGTTATTTCAGGTAGCCAGTCCCCTCTTTTTCTTTTTATTTCAATGATTGTATGTCTGTAATGTCACTAAATGGGGAAAATAAAGCATGTTGTTGTTGTTGACCGCAAATGATCCCGGACCGCAAATGATGCCCGTATTGCACCATGTTGGACCGCAAATGATCCCGAACAAAAAATAAGTAATGGCATGGATGGTGAAATGGTATGGATAGGGAATTGGCATGAATTGCGATTATTTTAATCAAAACCTTAAATCATGGCTCACAACTATCATCATCTGATTAATTTTAAAAAGGTAAACGTGGTCACACAATTTTTGCAACTGATGTGAAGCAGTCAATCAGTGTTATCACACCAGGATCCAAACCTATCTCGTTTTTCCTTCCGTCTTTAGAGATCTTTGTGTTCGTTCTTATCCTTAGTAACTCCAAAAACGTTCACAAATGATACCAATGAAATAAGAACAAGACAGTTTAGCCATATTTTCCGAACGCGTGGGAGTCACAGCTCACATGACGGTGACAAGTTTTGGATGATCTTTGACCCCTGCTCCGATTTCAACCACTTCACCGCGTTTTTCGCCTGCCTCAGGCCAGTCGGGAGATCCCATGGATGTGAGAAAGAAACACTTCTAGTATTCTGATTTTAAATGAGAGTGCTCAGTGAACAAAAGACTTTTATTTCAAAAGATAACGAAATCAACTGCGGAATTTTTCAGTTATTTCTTTACGGGTACGTGTGTATTTTAATTCTCCGTTGTATTTGTAATTATACAATTCAATTATACTAGCCTGGGACCAGGCTCCGCAGTGGGGTTAAGGAGCGAAAAGAAGGAACGTGGCCTAAAAAAAAATCGGCGAGCGGGGAAATGGCGGCTCGCTTCGCTCGCCGATTTTTTTTAGGCCACGTTCTTTCTTTTCGCTCCTTAACCCCACTGCGGGGCCTGTTTCCAGGCCAATTTATACATGCTCGATTTTCACTGAAATCGGGCACGTGCACCGCATCGTTGATCATACACCCGACAGAAATGAAATCCGATGTAGCATGTTCTCGAACGTCCTGGGATGTGCAACACAATAAACAGAAGACATGAAACGAAACTCACAGTCCACGATCACAAGTGTCTTAACAAAATTAATTATTGTACTATGCAGCCGGCGTCCTGAAATCAACAAACAGACAGAACGTCACGCAAGATCACAGATTTTCCACTAAAAACGAAAAAAAAAAAAAGGAACTATGGAATAATTCTCATAAAATGATAAAACGTGTTTTTTGTGTGTCATTTTTATATCAATCCATGCCATTCCTTATTTTTTGCTCGGGATCAGTTGCGGTCCAATATGGGGATCATTTGCGGTCCGGGATCATTTGCGGTCCATTTTGGGGATCATTTGCGGTCCTGGATCATTTGCGGTCCTGGGATCATTTGCGGACCCGTACAGAAGCCATATTCGTTTGTGAACTGGCGGGAAAAAAATGGTGCTAACCCTGAATGAAAACGAGGTTCGCCGGGAACGCGTATGACGCCATTATTGGCAATGGACTTCGTGGAATATGGATTATGTAGATGTTGCAGTTATTATTATTATTTTTTTCAGTTACGTTCTATTTTTCCTTTGGTTTTATTTCGTAATCAAACATTACCATACCAAAAAACAAAGGTAGAATAAAATTTAACTGGGGAAAAAATAACTGTAACATAGACTTGTGAACATATGGACATGTGAAGGTATGGACATGTGGACATGTGGACGTGTGGATATGTGGACGTGTGGACATATGGACATGTGGACGTGTGGACATGTGGAGATGTGGACATGTGGACATGTAGATATGTGGACCTGTGGACATGTGGACCTGTGGACCTGTGGACGTGTGGACCTGGACATGTGAACGTGTGTCTTTGCATCGTGTGTAGGAGACGGTAGCATTGCTTGTGGATAGTCGTTATACGGGAACGTTTTGTTTGTTGATCTGGTTCTGTAATTCATGTGCTTTACAATATGATTTGGCTAATTATGCCATGTTACAGAATGAATTTAGTGAAGATCTGATGACGTAGACTGTGATGGTTTACCTACAGAAGCAACCAATTAAAAGAGGGCATGTTACTCAATAATTTTTGAAGGGCAATGTCGGTAAGTCATATAAATGCAGTTAAAAGACCACTGAGTTCTTTAGCAGGGTTGGGCGGGCACCTGCCTTCCTATACTAGTGGCTTTTTTCTTCCTTACATTTCACTATAGATTCCCTTGTTGGCCATTTAGTCTTCACTTCTGGTAATGAATAGCCGACTATCACATTACACCGTAGGATCACGGATTCCCACAGAAGCAAATTAAAATTAAAGCCAAATGCATGAGCGGGTTCTCAATCGTAGTTACTAAAAGATGGAATGACCTAAAATGACCTAAAATGATCTACAATGACCTAAAATGATCTAAAGTGACATCTAAAATGACCTAAAATGATCTAAAATAATCTAAAGGGATATCATAAATGATCTAAAATGAGCTAAACTGATAACTCCCCACCAGTGAAAACTGGTGTTGCTTGGCAAAACTCAACTTAGCTGAAAGAGATTAATACGCTGCAAATGGAAAGGTTACAAAGTAACCAGACTACGACAACTCGTAAGGGAAGGGGCTTGGACCGCTTTATTTTCCCCTCGCTGTGCCGGTTCACTGTCGCGCTCTGTTTACTATCTGAGACGATCTGAACCCCTGGAACAGGCTAAGGAAGCCTTTGGTTGACCGACGGAAATCTTCACAAACCTCTGGTAACCTTTTGAACGATCACCGGCAATCCGAAATTCTCACATTCAAATTTGAGCGAAACGCCGCCGAGAGAACAGAAGAGAGTAGTAGGTATATATGACAGATCGATGGAGAACGTTGTTTACACAGGCTGAACCGAGTTTTAAAAAAATGACTATCAGTAGGCCATAGAGTGGGCCATGCCCGGGCCATGGCCTAGGCCGCGTTTTGTCCACACCCACTTTTTTCACAGTGTTTTGTACTCAGTCCGTGTTTTGTGCCTAGTCCGCAGCCTTCAGTCCGCATTTTATACTCAGTCCTCGTTTTATACCCAGTCCGCTGTCCGGGTCCGCAGTCTGGAGTCTGCAGTCCGCAGTCCGCATTCCTTGTTTTTTATACTGACCGGTTTTAGTTCCGATTTGAGGCAGTTTTAGGTCATTTAGATATAATTGTGGTCATTTTAGATCATTTTAGGTCATTTGAGATATCATTTTAGATCATTGTAGATCATTTTAGGTCATTTTAGGTCATTTTAGGTCATTTTAGATCACTTTAGGTCATTAGTAATTTTCCGGGCTAAATCGTGACTATTGCCCACTGGACTTTTATTCTCATTACAGTCACCAGATAGTCTCGTGGTTATTGCTCAACTTTCTATTGTTATTAAAGTCACCAGATAGTCTCGTGATTATTGCTCAATCCTTTGAAGGATTGTTGGGACCCTACTCACTGCCTTTGCCCGCTAATTTAATATCCTAATTAAATTATAATTATATGCTAATAATTAAGTCGAATGAGTGGGTAGGAGTCATAAACATTTTCATTTGCAGGTAAATAAATTATTTTAATTGTTCATTACTGTGCCTTCCAGTAACATGCTGACTCTGAAGTTCGAGATTCAACTAAACATTTCATTTTTCAGTGTCACTGATCACTGCAGCATACATACAATAATCACTTGACTTCTCACTTACATGTAATGTTTAACATGACAGTTTTTCTAGAGAGAGGAAATTCTTTAAATAGGAAATACTCACAAGATGCACTGACCTTTGAGAGTTTTTACATGGGCAGTGTTCATGCTGGAAGCGTCAGTGACCAAAGCAACAACTTTAAAAGCTATCATTGCGCGTTCAACCAGCCTCTTCTTGTTTGTCTAGAGGTTAACTTACTCCATTTTTGAGACGATTTGTTTTAAAAAGTTCAACCACTTATAAACATGTCTGTTCAACTTTCAGAGTTTACCACAAGGTTACATTCACTCGATTTTCAGCCCCATAGAGAAAGCTCTCTCGATGTCTTGTTGAGTCGCCTCTCTACCGGCAAGGGCATTTGTGACTGGTTTCAAGTTTGAAAAACTTGGCAATTTTGAAAAAACACTGAGTATCAACACAGAACCTATACATGCGCTGGACACAGAATTCTTTGTCGTGTGGAACATAAAGGGCATCAACCTGCATTACAATGTCACCAGTGTCAAATGATTCTTTCTTACACCCTGTGCAATGTGGTTTGGGACCTGCCTTTCTTTCAAATCGTTCCAGACGCCACACTTGTTGTTCCTTGCTGCGTGGGTCTCTCTTGATAATCCTGTCTACATTACTTTGGGCTTTGCCTTAGCAACTCTGAGTGACTAAGCTGTTCTTGCTCGAGGCGGGCTTTGGTTGAGACTGAATAAACAGTGGTGGTGCATGTTCAAAAATGGAGCGGACTTCCTGCTCAGTTAGTGCTGATTGTTGCAGGGTGTCAGAGTTTTCATCTACTGCAAGGACGACAACATAGACCCAAATCAAGTGCTTGCAAATCTTGACCGTTTGGCTTTTCATAAAATGTACACATGCCAAGCAAGACACTGTAAGGCCCATAAACCAGCCAATCTCGTGCACTGGTTACCTCGTATTTGCGAAGCAAATCACCTTCCTCTACCACACTTAATATTTTGATGCTGTGTCTGTCAGTCTGAGTTACTCGTTTGAGTGTATTGTTAAACTGACGGCTTCGTGAGCGGTATAAGGCGCCTCTTCTAGTATTGGAATTGTTAGGATCAGCATCGCATTTCAGTGGTTCATGTGGTATTTCTTCTTCAGAAAATGTACTCGCAAGGCTGTGGCTGTCTTCACGTTGGCGCAAGTTCGACGACTTGTTGCATTTCTTCGTCTTCTTTGGAGCCCGATGCAAACTTTGCGGATCAACCTCATATGTACTTAATGCATCAATCCTGGATGATAGGTCGGACTGTTCCTCGTTTTCGATAAGGTCTCTTACATACATTTGCGCGCGATTATTCTGAGCTTGGAAACGCCGTGCTTAAGGTTACCGTGTACGTTCAGGGTATAAAATTTTCGATTTTTATTTTTCTCCATAAAAATGAACTTTTTACTGTGATCTTTCACGCAAAAAAAACACAATTCAAAACGAGTGAATAGTCGTCGAGAGATTGGGAAAAACCTCTATGCACCGGATGTAAACATGGACAATATGTTAATGCGAATGCAGCCAACCGGAGCGATTTGCGCGGGAAATATTGTACACGAAAAAGTTGCTTTGCTTCATGAAGGTTGTGCGCTTTTAGTTTTTCGGCTATGACGATGGGTCAGGTAAACTTAGTCAAAGCTGGAGAATATGTAACAAAATGATAAACCAGTGAACTGTTTGTAGCATGAGAGTTTGCGTGCAGATAAAATTACGCGGAAAATTTTCACAGTAGGTGACCGGAAGAAAAGTTAGCGTAAATTGATTGGCCGATCGTCGATAGAGGTGTTTGCGGGCGGTGTTTGTTTGTGTAGTGAAGATTTTTTTAAGCGCTGTTTTCGCAAAGTTTATCTTTGTCTTGAAGAGGACGCTTTCAAGAGTTACAACTCAAGGGCGATTTGTTCGATTTCGATCAAATTTGGACAGCCGCTAGATTAACCTATCTTCAACAAAAAAGTTTTGGGGAATTAGATATTTCAAAACCGTTTTTCGCTGAGAGCCATTTCTGTACGCCCGCTCCGTCTCTTTTTCTAGCGAATTTGAAAATGCTCTGTTACTTTTGAACGCAGTCGAATGAAGGAAAACCCCAACACGTTTTTTTAGCGTCTGGTTTCCAGACTTCGAGAAAAATATCAATTTCCCTAAATACAAAAATCACATTTAGTTGTAGCTTTCAGAAGTTAATTTACACCTTCGAGTTTAAACTCGACGGAGCGTTCAGTAATTCACTTTCTCACAAAATTAATGAAATATTCAAATAGCTAGTTCAAATAGTTTTAATTTGATATACGGTTTATGGTATCTGGGATGTAATCGGGAGCCGCTACAACACTTAGATTAGAGACACCTGTGAAGGTGCACGGTAACCTTAAGGAGAAGGCTACTGTCCTCTTACTTTTCTTCCATGCTTTTTCAATTGTTCGAATGTTTGAAGCTATATAAGTTTTAGTCTGATGATCGTTTAGTGTGTGAAACTCGAGTTACAGCTTTCTGTCTTCAAGCTTGCATTTGTAATGTATACGTATTTAGAGTAAATCTAGTAGCGTTCTATCACGAATGCCATCTCTGATTGGTTACACTACTCGCTATTAATTCTGTGATAGATTAGTGAGTAGCGTTGTCAACAAAATGAAGCCCACTCCTTCGCGTTTTCGAAGTGTCTATGAGGAGGATTTGGATAATTTACTTGTTAAGTTTTGAAAGACTAGTAGATTTATGCGTGATAGCTGATTTGAGTTGCGCCCTCACCAGCTACCTTGCGATAGGAATCTCAAGCTCGTAATCTGATTGTTGACTATAAATGCAAAATCAGCTGATTTTTTTATACTTCAGAAAAGTACTTTGTGCAGGCTACTGGACATTACTACTGGGCGTTACATGTCAAACAAAGGACTTTACATCTGGCGTCTGGCCTGAAACGAAACCCCTGGTACTTACACGACTCCAGGAAGTGATTCAAATGTCAGCTCTTCCTCTCGTAGCTCAACACTACAAGATTACTTTGCTTGAAAGTAATTCAAGTAATATACCGGTAATAAGAGGAATGACAAGTCAGTGCAATAATGAAAGTTGTATGTAATAGCAACGCATTGTTTCCTTGACTACTTTTTTCTGTCGAGGTGTATCAAGAGAAGGCAGGTTAATTTGATACAGGGGTGTATTAATAAATGAAAAAAAAAATGCTTTATATGATTATTTTGTTTAAACTTGAGTTCCAGCCAAGTACAACATCTGGGATGCATAAACTGGTGACTGGAGCCTGCTGGCGAATGTTCCAATCATACCACAAAATTAGGAGTTCATTATTTACCAGTGGAGGGGGAGGGCGAGAGGAAAAATGTTGCTCCATCCCTTTCTGATACACTGTACATTTTTTTTTATATTTTCTTATCCTACCACCTTTGACAGACAACCCCTCAATTCCAACCACATAAGATGGCCACAAGAGACTTCATTTTGTAGCCAGTTAGACAAGATGGGCATATAACCATAAGATAAACTTGGCATTTTGAAACACAAACCTTAAATTTTATCAATATAAAGTGTTGTAGCTTCCAGTCAGACAAGATGTACAGAAATGCACATAGAATACACTTAAAACTTTGAAACACGAATCTTTGATTTAATCAATGTAAGGTAATCAATCAATTTGCATTCTCAAAATGTGCCTTCAAATACAAACAGTGCATTATTGCATGTCTGGAAAATATGCATGCTACCTCAGCACTTTTTCACGGTAAAACTTCCAGTAAAAGTTGTATGTAATAGCAACGCATTGTTTCCTTGACTACTTTTTTCTGTCGAGGTGTATCAAGAGAAGGCAGGTTAATTTGATACAGGGGTGTATTAATAAATATGCATGCTACCTCAGCACTTTTTCACGGTAAAACTTCCAGTAAAAGTTGTATGTAATAGCAACGCATTGTTTCCTTGACTACTTTTTTCTGTCGAGGTGTATCAAGAGAAGGCAGGTTAATTTGATACAGGGGTGTATTAATAAATGAAAAAAAAAATGCTTTATATGATTATTTTGTTTAAACTTGAGTTCCAGCCAAGTACAACATCTGGAACATGTCTGGAAAATATGCATGCTACCTCAGCACTTTTTCACGGTAAAACTTCCAGTAAAAGTTGTATGTAATAGCAACGCATTGTTTCCTTGACTACTTTTTTCTGTCGAGGTGTATCAAGAGAAGGCAGGTTAATTTGATACAGGGGTGTATTAATAAATATGCATGCTACCTCAGCACTTTTTCACGGTAAAACTTCCAGTAAAAGTTGCATGCTACCTCAGCACTGCTACCTCAGCACTGCTACTCAGCACTTTTTCACGGTAAAACTTCCAGTAACAACAAGATTGAAAAATCAAAGACCTGGATGGATAAAATAACGGTTACTTAACTGTTCTTATTTTGTCCCTTTACAAGCAAACAAAGCATGAGCTGAGTCTGCTGCTGCTGTTGTTGTGCTAGCATTTTCATCATATCCTCCTTTTTACTCGGCTTCCTTCGTCTCAACTCCAAATCCTCCTTTCTCAGCACACTCTCTCTTTCTGACTTTTCTTTCAGAAATTGCACCACTTCCGACGTTGATCTGGGCTAATGTTCGTCTTGTTTCTCAGCGTTCCTTTTCTTGGTTTCACCCAAATGCTCAACCGTTTGGTTGCGGTGCCCCGCTGCTGCTTGTTCAGCTTTCTTGTTATCATATTGCAGGCTTCTCGCATCCATGGCCGCCTTCTCTTTCTCTATGAGGTAGCTTCCTCCATTCTAACTTTCGCTTTGTTCTTTTGTTGAAGTAATGTCAGCCTTTCTCTGACACTTCTCTTTGATACTTAAAACTTTAATAGGATGATCAGAGGCATTTAAATTGGCTCCTATTTCGTTCCACAAATCTCTTCTTTCCTTACTACGGTAAGGATGTTTCCAAGGTTCAGCCACTATAACTTCTTCGCAAATATTCAAGTCATGGGGTTCTGTCCACTCCTCTGTGAGGAAATTCACATTGTGAGGAAATTCACATCAAAATATAAGTTAATTCCTTCGGAAATTACACTCTAAAATGACCTTAACGGCATGAAAATGTACGGCTTAAAACGATTATAAAAGATTACATATAGGTCGGAATTAGGTAAAATGAAACAGGTAATTGCTTTGTTAGCTCTCGATTTCACCTTCTTAATTTAAATGTTTTGATGACAAGATGCAAATCCCACGAAGCCCGAATTTTGTACTGTTTGCAAAGATTTTATATTTTAAAATCGTAGTAAGAAGCAATATTGTGTAAAGATTAGAGGCTAAAGAATATCAAGAAAAGCCAAACTTGAATTCTCTTCCTAAACAAGATGAAAATACACAATTTTATAATCGTGCTGTCTCGACATTCGGCAAGGACGGCAAAGATGGCGTTTTCAAGTGGAAATCCTTCGATAACAAAGACCGCAACCACATTTTATGAGCTATCGAGGATAAGCACCCCCACAAAAAGTCCACAAACCCATGTGTTTTCACTGAAACCGCTGATCACTGAATCTGGTCTCGGTCATCGTTATCTAAGGTCTTCCTTTTCAAGTTCTGCACGTGGATAACGAGTGACGCATGCGTAGTAGCGCGCTAAGCAGCATTTTCACTTCCGGTCGTCGTCCTCAGGGCTTCTCTTTGTCGTTGCCTAAGGTCCCTATTTTTTCTGCTTTCCTGCCAAATGAGGAACAGGGTTAACTCGAGTGTGACTTTTCACATTGTCTTATGCATAGTTAGTAGAGGAGACTGGTTATGAAAGCCGGCGAACTTCAAAGGGCCAAACAAAGGGCCAAAAACAGATGTTGAACGTACCAGTCACGTGATCACGACCGTGCACACTTGAAACAAGATGGCGGACGAGGCAGACGAACTCTCCTCATGAGAAGACGATTTTGAAACGATACTAGACATTCTTGAAGCGGACGAAGCAATTGAGGAGCAGAGTATAGCAACAGTTAAGAATACAATTCTAAAGTGTGTTAATTTCGAGTCGTAATTACTTGCTACTGAGCTAAAACTTTGTGTTTTAGACGAATGTATTCGGTGGGGTTTACCTCAGTGTAACAAACTTGTAGTTCTTTAACCGATTGCTAAACTCCAGCTTCCATGTATATCTCCAAGCTATTTTATTTAATTGAAATTAGTTGTCAGTTATTCGGAAGAAATCAAGAGAATGTTGGACAAATGTTACACCTTTACGAGAAAGTTTTGTAAAAGAACCTTTGCTTTCAGCACCCGAGCAGCTTCAACCAGAGTTAGTAGCGTCCCACCTCAGTACTCTAATACTCTGATCCAGTGCAACTAGGAACCAGTTGTAGTTCTCAAATTTACTTTCCAATATTATAGGCCAGGCGTCAAGAACTATTTGTCAAGACTGCGGGAAAAAAAATATAAAACAAAGGGAGGTTATGAGAAACAGATTTGCAAAACAACACTGAATAATCACGAAGGATCTCGGCAGCCTTTCAGCGCTAGTCTTCCCACTGAAATTATGTTGATTCCAATTAAAAAAATAAACGAAGTCGACGTCTTTGCAGAGAGCAAGTACTCTTATCAACAGCTTCAAGAAGGGGGTGTCGAATTCTCTATTTTAAAAGAAATGTATGAAGGGTATTTGAAGAATGGAAACCTCGAGAAGTTTTATGGAAGATATAATGCAACAGTTCCTGTCAACTCCACAAAATTCTTCAGTGGACTTTCAAGGAGTGTTGCTACACACTGTACATTATTGCCAACTAAAGTAGCAGACTGCTTGGTCACGTACTGTTAAAGACCAAAGAATTCTTTTCAAGGTGGTAACCTCACAAAAACTGTCATTGGACAGCGAAAAGGTTGCCCTGCAATGTCTTGGAGGCTATGTTCTGCACAAGCTACACAAAAAGCATGCAAGAACAAACACATAGAACCAAAAGGCTATGGCAATACTTAAGGCTGGAAAGCAGGGTTGCATTAGTGATTCAAAACAAAAGTTGATTTCAAGTTTGAACCGAGGTAGACTGTGGTCAATCACTGGACCTGCACACAGATCTTTTTAAAGACAGAATATTACTTCAGGCAGGTTTCACCAAAATGTATTGTTTCTCAAGGAGTTGACCTAGCTGGGATAACTCACAAGGCTATCAGTGACTATGATGTGCTTTCTCATTAAAATTTGATGGTAACTGATGCAGAAATTAAGCCAGACAGTCACATCAGCAATGAAGTTTTGTATGGAATTATAGCGGAGCTCCGACGGCGCGAAGGGCCGTCAAGCGGAGCACCATACCTATAGAAACCCGTCAACTGCTTTTCTCATGGTAAAAATGGCTAGCGGTATTGCTCGTGGGCGCGTACGCACGACGACGACGACGACGACGACGACGACGACGACGACGACGGAGTCGCCCAATAATTAATAATATCCTAATAATAATCATAATAATCCAACATGGCGGCCATACTCCACCTGGCCCAGCTGACCAGCTACTTTACAGCGTACATCTTTGATACTGGACATCCATCTTATAGCCAATTGACACCTGTCAAAACAAGGTATCCGCTGACCAGTGTAACGTGACCATATCGCGGGCTCAAGTTAAGACCTCATCGAGGTCAGCTGTTTTTTTGAAGTTGACCGCTGACCAGGTACTTGCTTTCGATTGGATCGCAGGCTCAAGCCAAGTGTGGGACACCCAAATCAAATCGAGGCCGTTAAAATTTTTCGCGCGCTTTCTGCGGCTGGTAATTTCACATTCAGTTGGTTTCTTTATTTTGAGCAAAACAACTTCATCTTCTTCGATCGAAGTTTGTCTTTCGCGTAAAAAGCATAAAGATCAAGAACTTATCAAAAGATACTCCGGAAGGTGAATTTTCAAGTGATGAAATGAAGGACGGAAGATTTTTCTCAGGAAAAGGTTCAAAGATTGTGCGGTTGAAAACAGTATAATTCAACGCTTCAAGGGCTTTCACTTCACCGCGGCATCTTGCATCTCACCAAGAAAAGTCACTTAACAGTTCACCGGTATTAATGGGAGGAATGAGTAGCTCAAACTCTGTGGAAGAAGCTCTTTCTTTGGACAAACCGTTTGCTATTTTTGCGGATGCTTGTTTTTACTTTACTGAAGCTTACGCATTTTCAAGTGGTAGAAACCTCTACAACACAGGACAGTGAGGTAAATTAAATAAATAGAAGCTTAACATTTGGTTTGATCGTTGTTACTTTTGTTCAGGAATGAAACTTGTATTTTTCTCTCGAATGGATATAAATAACAATCATCTGTACTCGTTTTGGACGCAAAGAAGTAGTTGAATTGTTTGTTTGTTTTGTTACGTTTTTTCTTTGCAAGCGAACGAGTGTTTTTACTCGGCTTGGCTGACTGTTTTTCGACCTTGGTTCCTCACAGTAGCGTTAAGAAACTTTTGCCCTTATCTTATCAACACGTAATCGCAATGAGTCCTCGTAAAATTAAGCATTAAAGGGGGAGACTCGAGCTCGAGTAAAAATAAAAAATCCGATCAAATGCATGTGCATGTGCACTTCTCAAAATCTGACATTAAGTTGTCAAAATGCTGCCAAAACAGTCAAAACCCAGCGCGCTTCACTTCGTCAAGTCTTTAAGAGATCTTCGTCGAAAGCAGCCTGTAAACAACAATTAAGTTTCGCCGTCTTTAAACATGTCGTTTGTTTGAACCGGTAAGAATCAGCATTTGGATGTTAAAAACAGCGAAATGGGTTGACTGGCTGGCTGGTTTTGATAAATTTTAAAGTGGACGGGTCTGCGAGAGAAATGCTCGTTTGGTTTGGCAAGCGCTTTCTTCGTTATCTGGATGATGTTTTGCCACTGAGAATCATTAATTGAAGAAGGTTCTTCGGAAGACATGGGAAGTAACAGTAAAACCATCAAAGCACTTAAGTGTTTTGTGTAAGCCAAAGAAAGATTTTGTGGGAAATGGTTCTATTATTCAGCTCTGTCGCATTCCGAGTGATTGCTGTCTCAGTGATTCCTGTTGACTGCTCTAAACGATCAGGTACGGACCTCTTTTTTGTCTTTTCTACGGACATTTATGTCAAATCTGCTAAGGAAATTTTCTAGCTTCATACAAGATAGTTTTGTTACCTGTCCAATTTCTGCACCTTCTCCAAGAATCTTCGAAGAAATATTATTCATATTGTGCTTTGTTTTCTTGTAATAAGTCTTATGTTTGTTGTTATATTGTTTTTGAACCGCGGTCAATTCCTGTTGACTGCTGTAAACGAAGAGTTTGTACCCTTTTTTTTTTTTTTTCTAGGGGCATTTATGTCAAAATAAATACCGATTTTCCTAGCTTTATCATTACAAGCTATTTTAATTACTAGCTAGTCTTGTTTAATTTTTCCACCTTCTCCTTCTTCGAGCAAACACTCGCCGGCATCGTACTTTGTTCGCTTGCAGTGTTTTTGTTTTGTTTTGTTTTTTTTTTTGATCCGCTTTGAATCCCTTTACGCTTTCATCTCAAAGTAGTTAGACTCAAGAATGTCCGTCTTTTTTTTTTCTTTTTTGCAAACGTTTACTATCGAAAACTCTTCGTTTTCCCTGCTGCTGCTCAATTGTTTTGGACACAAATTAAACTGGCCCAAATAAACTCTTGCGAAGTTGCTCGGTGAGAGTGTGCAGCTCCGATTCTAGGCTTGGCATGGCTAAATATATATATGGCCTTCAGCTTTTCTTTTTTTAATCGCTACATAACAGACTGGAATGGTGTTCCATCGAACATCATGCATGCACCTTCTTTAAGCAGTTTTAAGTCCTATCTATTACATTATTAGTGTCAATTTTAAATCAGATGTAGCTTGTGAGTGACAAGTATGTAATTTAATTAGGTTTGCTTTGGATTACTTCATGATTTTTAATCTCAATCTCAAATCAGGGGTGACTTGTAAGAGACAAGTATATGATTTAATTTGATTAGGTTAGCTTTGGGCCACGTTTAAATTTCACCTCTTAGTTTTTAGAATGTGTAATATTAGATAATATTCTTTGTATGGGAATTTACTTTCTCCCAATTATTTTCCAGTCATGCACTTTTTTGTTTTGTATCAACTTAGTTGTATTCACATGACAAAGTATTATTAAACTTAAAACTTAAAATTAAACTTAAAGTAAGCTCTTTCTCATCAATGTACACATCCTTTGGACTTCCTCCTCCTGCATACAGTCTTTCAATTAATTTTATTAGTAGCTGGTCACACCAATCTTGTGGGATGTTTGGATGACATTTGGCATTAATGTTTAATGGAATCTCTGATGTTTGATGAAGTATGTTAAGATCAAGTTAAGATGGCTAACGGATTTCCAGCACTTTTGCTTTGATGAATCACCTTGATAGTGGTATCAACCAAATGCCCAATATATTATTATCAAGTTGTTTGGTCTTGCACTTAACTGGCCAGAAGAGCAGCTGGATTTCTTTTTGAAAACACTGTAGGTGCATTGAGTGATGAGCTTAATGTTAGCAAGCAGTTTTTTTGTGATAGTAAGGTCAAGAAGTAATTGATCAAAATAAATATCTTGGTCTTAATTCATGGCATCTAAATATTTTTATTGATTTCCATGTATCTTTCTTTCATAATTTTTGTGAGGCATACATATATCCAGAGGATACACAATTTCCGATTTCTGACTGTCTCATGGGAGGCTGTGGATAATTGAAATTCCATTCATTATGAAGTGATGATCTGAATCACTATATATCTGATGTGATACTGATTCCAAGGAGCAATCACCAGGCTTCTCCACCAATTTCTAGTGGCTCTAAACCATACCTAAGTAGCTAAGTATGTAACTAAGTTGCCTACAGTTGAACGGGGAAACAGACCTGTCCTTAGTTATTGCTCTAAGATGTTAAGAAATGTTTTGTTTTAAAAATTTATAGATGAAAACTAGCTTTGCAGGTTCTTTTTTACACAAGGTATTAAAGATTATTTAAAAAAAACCTACCTCAATATTTTTATTTTGCTTTTTTAACATCTCCAAACTCAGTTTGGAAAGGAATTTTTATTACCTTACTCAATAGAACGCTTGTTTTTAGGAGGGGTGGGGGTCCAAATTCGTAAAAGGGGATTCATATCTGGTAGCAGTTCTGGACTAGGGGGTCCAAATTTGATCCACAAGCAGATCTGGACTGGAGGGTGCAAATCCACGTGGGGTCCAAATCCACTGTGCCACTGGCTCAGATCACCTTTCCATACTATTTTCTACAGCATTGGGTCTGTAGCTTGAGTGAGGTCAGATGGGTGATATGACAAGCAGACTATATGTAAATGCCAGTAGAAAAAGAATGCTTTTGGAGCTCCGCTTTTAGGCTTGGCTAAATATATATATTAAATTGATATATAAGGGTGAGATCATATTCTTTTGCCTAAGATGTCCTTCAGAATTGCAGGATTAAAATGAAGCAGGCAAAGGTCAAGTGTCTTTGCAAAGATATTAGTAGGGGTTGTTAAGATGATAACAAGAAAGGCAGGATTGAAACTATCAATTTATATTTTATTATACTACTGTCAACAATCCCGAGTGAACTCATTTCCAACAGTTTTGTATGCAATGCCTAGAATATTATGTAACAACTGGGTTTTTTTATGTGTACAGGTGTAGTTCCAACAAAATCAGTGTTCCTCACAATAAAATACTATCTTGTCAATTGTGAACTGTTTTTTTAAATTTAATACTGTATCTTCATTGCTTGCATGGAATATGATTAAAAAATCATATTTTATAGAGAACTAGATTGTTTGACTTTTGTAGTCTTGTTAATAACATGTCTTGCTTTGAAGAAAGATGGATGAATGATCAAAACATAATTCAAATTGTAATTAACTAGCTTTGAGTTTCTTTTGGCATTGCAGTTTGGTGTCCATGGTCTGCTCCCATGCCTTTATGTCCTGGCAGAAATGTTCCGTCAACACAAACTCCATCCCCTCTTGTAACAAGAATTTGACAACTTCAGTGACTGATTGAACTGAAATCTTAAAGCCCTCATACATCTGCCAAGACAGACACATTCAAGACCTTGCATTTTGGTTGAAGTTACCAGGTCTGTCCTCTGTATTCTCATTCCACTGATTCAGGTATTCAATGAATTCCACCAAGAACTGGAACTGGCTGTAATAACATTGAGAATGAAATTATTTTCAAAATCAAAACAATTCCATTTTATAATATAAAAAGGAGAAAATTCAAAAACTGTTTTGTAAACATGATGTGGAATTCATACATACAAGCATTTAATAACAACATTGTACATAGTCTGTGCTGGCTTGTGTACATAAAATGCAACGATTATTGAAGCCTCAAACACTGAGTTTTCAAGGAGTGTATAGCAAGTGTACTTTGTCTTGCACCATGTTTTAAAATGTTTTCATTGGTCAATAGCAACTTTAAAAAAGCACCCCCAGATACAAAATGGAACATATATTTACTGACTTTGACATAAGTCTTAATCCTACATGATTTCAAATTTGAACAAAACTTCAAGAAGTTTTCATTATTTTCAAGCACTTTCAGCAGAACTTCTTCTCTTCAAGTGCTTTTCAAGCGCCCTTGAAATCTAAAATTACAATCCAGAGCTTTTCAAGGATTTCAAGGAACGACAGAGCTCTCAGGCTATTTCATTAATATGAGCAAGGAGGAATTGCAATTACAACCAACGATACGTGCACAGCTTAGAAAATGCTTGAAAACCTATCCCTACGATCTGGGAGAAAACAAAGTCTTACTTACATATTTTAATATTCTCAGGTGCGAAATGCCTCTCACAGGTATATATTTTGTCGTTCTTGATCAGCGTCCACAAAGCTTGATCCATATTTCTCTATCCGTGGTCTTCTTGATCACTCCAAGCCATTCATCTCGCCATTTCCTCTGGGGTAACTTGAAAATGCCGATTCCCTTCGTTCTCCTACACGAACTTCAACCAAAAATGGCACAGTTGTCTCCTGGCATCACTGAGAAATACTCTTCACATGATATTTTGATGAAGTGGCCGTTTCATGTCCACAAAATTCGAAAAGAATGTCCAACAGCTCGCAAGATGCTACCAGCTGGCCGTCATCTTGGAATTATGAGTGCACGGTCAGGATCACATGATATGCCAAACATCGGTCTCTGAAGTTCGCCGTCTTTAATAACCAGTCTCCTCTACTATGTCTGACGTAGATGGGCGGACGAACAAAATGGTTACCATATTTTTTTACCCATGGTGCACCACGAGCTCCATCGCCTTCATTTTTGTGGCAACTACCTCGAGGAGCGAAACCACTTAGTCATCAGGGCCGGGTTGTTCGAAAGCCGATTAACCCTAATCCAAGATTAAAAATTAACCAAAGAGTTTATTTCTCTATCCACAAACATTGTTAAACGCTGATATCCTACACAATTTTAGATTATAGGACGTCAATCCTGAAAAGCAAAAATCAGCAAAAGAAAGTTTCATCCAAAAGACAAAACTGCAACCAAAGTTTACGCTAATCCTGGATTAAGTTAATCGGCTTTCGAACAACCGGGCCCAGGTTGTAAGTCCGTCTGTAACAATACCTGTCACAGGACACCCAAGAAATCAAATCACATCACCCAAATACATCACAAAAGAACCAATTTCAATTTATGTTGTACATGCAGATATTTTTAGGTCTGTCACCTTTGAATTATATTAAAACTTTGCTATTTGTATTAAGTTACTCAGGACTCTGTCACACTGAAATAAAATTTGAAAAGGTATTATTTGCTATTATTTAAAATAATAAAGGAATAATAATGTTTCTTACAAGAATTAAACTTTTACTAAGGGCCTGTTTACATGGCGGGAGGGTGCCCCGGCTAACCGAGTTAAAACATAGCCCGCCTTTACCTGCAACTCACCTAAGCGGGATAGTCAGTGGGCTATTTTTAGAGTGGCCGTGAGAACAGCAAACAAGATGACAAAGGAAACTTTATTAACGGTATGTTCAATTTGTTGATTGCTCGTCACATTAGCGGCCGCTTTTTAGTGTGTAGGGTCGTTATTTTAGTAGTATAGTGTTTGGGGGTACCAGATCATTTTTACATTCAACGGTTTCAACATTTTGATCTCGTATTTTTGATCTCGTATTTTGGAATCTATAGTTTATTAAAAATGCGTGACTTTCTCGGAAAAATCACCAAGCGTGACTTTCTCGGAAAAACAGGAAATGAGTCATCACCTATAGCTATTATTTCTCACTGGTTTCGTCTCATGGTTTAAAAATAAAATATCAAATAATATTATAGAATGAGTTGTAATTCAGAAATTCATGATGAATTGAAGAATATGGAAGAATATACTTGTCCTTTTTGTGATGAGCAATTGGCTAAAGTCAAAAGTAGTATGGCAGAGCCATGCTGTGAAAATCAGGAAATGTTCAACGATAATGGTGTGAGCCTCTGTACAAATTGTGGTTCAGTTCATGGTTATGATTATGTTAAAGAGTATGTTGACTTTTATGAGAATATGTATAAGATACGACGAAAATCGGTATATCATCGTAAGTACCATATCGAAAATATGATAAATAGTATTTGCAGTAATAATGGATTTCAAATGTCTGTAAAAGATAGTGGTAAAATATTAAAAATATTCGAAGAGATAGACACTGTACTCCCATTAGTGAATAAGAATCGTAAAAGGATGATAAGTACTAAATTTGTCCTTAAGAAAATATTTATAATGCTTGGTCTTCCATTTGAAAGAATAATTATAACCAATTCAAAAAAGACGCTTAAATTTTATAATCAATATTGGGTTGAAATTTTATTGTTAAGATTTGATGTGATTATTGGTATTATTAGACAGTGAATTTTTCATCATATTTTAGTAAGTACTTATCAATAACAGGACTGTTGTCAGTCACATAATCATCAACGTTCTTCATTGTGTTATGGATGCTGGACTCATTGAAATTACCACTTCTCATTGTGTCTTTTATGGTATTGAGTAGATGTTGATAGCTTTGATAAGCATATGTGCAATTTTGGATTTTCAAATCTAGGTTTTTATGCTTCATCCACCCTTGTATCAAAAGTGCTGCTGTACTGATGGCTACCAAACTAACACCACCTGTTGCAACGCTTGTGGCGAGACCTCCAGTTGCAAAGATGATGGACAAGGAATTCCCAAGTAATTTCCATTTTTTGAACCGTTTCACAGCCTGTTTGTGGGCCCAACACTTTCTGTGATATGTGTGGTAATAGGCTTTTAATTCCTTAATCTGGTCTTCTGTTAATTCACCTGAAATATGGTTCCAGTTGAATATGCTTTTTCGATTGTCTGTCATGTATATCATTTATATTATAATTCGTTTGCGAATACAATAAATTAATCCAGAGATTTGACCACATAATGGAGATCTTTTCATTAGTTTTGATGTTGCATTTTTTGGTATGGCATAACAATATCCACGGTCTAATGAATAACGATTATAGAATCTTCCATAAGCATCATGGAGAATACTATGTGAGTGTATTACATCAATCCAACCAAGTGTTCTTTCAAAAAATCGTGTAATACGACCATTTCCTGGACCAATAAGTCCTATATCATTATGAATATATAAAATGTTGTCAATTGAAAGTATTGTTTTGAAATGCTTGAGATACAAAAATTGGTATACTAGGCATGATTTCAATATTGTGTCATCAACATAAAAATGTTGTTGTTTGGTTTGATTAAAAAGACAGCTAACGTATTTGATTATGTCTTCTATTATATATTATATCGTTGGATTAAAATTTGATGATGATCTAAAATTGTTTTTTCATCTAATATAAAATCTAAGTATACACAGAAAAAAATAATACTACCATCTAAAGGTGCAATGGAATTTGGATTTAAATCACCAAAAGTCATTTGTTGACTACCAGTTCTATTAGCAGATGTAAAACTTCCAATATGTTTTTTGTTCCAATAGATCTTACTCTTGTCAGTATTTGGAGAAGATAAATTATCCCAATGAACAGATAAACAATGCCAAACATTAATTTTACCCAAATCATTTACGGAATAATCAGCTATTTTTTTGAAATTTTGTATGGATACTGCTGGACCAAAATACACACAATTTGATTCATCAACACCGCTTATTGCTAAATTTAAACCATTGTAATAGCTGACAAACTTGTCATATCCTCCATCATCATGGCCAAAAAGCCCATTTTTCCATGGATTACCACCAGTATTTGAATTCAATTTATAAACAATGAAAATATTGACAGCATTATTATTTAAATTAACTTGACTTATCATTCTTGTTGTTCCACCAAACTTTAAAAAAAAACGCCCATTAAGTTTCTCAGCCTTGGTACAAACAGTGGGTCTTAAATTTATATTTGATTGAAATGCATTATTTTCTTTATTTGAGAGATCAAATAATATACTAATTCTTCTGTTTGCATTCATATCTAAAAAATTATTATTCGCTCTGTCGATTTGATAAGTACATTTAGAGTATAATCTGATGAATTCAGAAACCCATAAATCCAAAAAAACTATCTCTGACAATATCTGAAACTTGTGATTTGATTACAACATGATCAGAATCATTGCCTGCTTTTACATTTGTAAGAAGTTTGTCTCCAAGATCATAGTGGCCATCTTGTGTCAATTTGAATCCATCACCCTTGGGACCAGTCAAACCTATATTACCTTGATCACCTTTATCACCTTTGGGACCTTTGTTACCTTGATTTAGTTCAAAATTGAATATATCCATATACTATTAATTTAGATTAATTCATAATTACTTCTAATGTAAATGCGATGTCAAATGCTCCATCATATTTTTAAAAATAAAATTTTATGCATGAAACTCAGCAGTAAGCATTACTCTTGTTCTATTGTTAAGTCCGGTAATTTTAAACGTTAATGCAGTAGCTGTTGGAAAATACAAGTGTGTCCTAATGTTTGACAAAACTATCCACCCAGTTTCCCCTTTGGAAATATTGTGAGATGTAAGCCGTTGTTCTTTTCCTCCAACAGTAACATAAACACGAAAAGAACCATTTTGTGGCATGGAAGTGCGGTCATAAAAATGTAAATCGGTGCGAATCAATTCTTTAAAAAACGGTGTATATGGAGCCCAAAACGTTGGCATAGAAAAAACATCTTCTGATGCGGAAGAGCCGGTTAACAAAGAACTTGCTATTTTATAAACTAACCCTGATAAAATTAAAGGGCGTGGAACTTTTATTTGATTTGAGGTAATTTCGAATAACAGATCATTTCCATTGTAAATATTATGTCCGTTCAGGTTCAAATTTCCACCCAATTTTGGATCTTTAATTAGATAAGTGTTCATATTGATATCATTCAGCATTGTCAATTCATCATTTTGACCGTCAAATAAGTTTGATGAATTATTAATCAAAGTATCTCCATTCAAATCTAAATCAGTTTGTAATTGCATTTTTTCATTCACGATTTTATAAGCTTCTGCGAAGTCGTAAACACTTGATGGAACGTCTACAGCTTCAAAATCAATACCATATGCAACACAATGAACTTTGTACTTATTTGGATAAGTTGGGTTAGCATTAATATGTATTGTACAATATAAATATTCAGGTGGTGAACTTACTGAAGGTTTTTCAATCCATAATAAATATTTCGAATGATCTTCATTTCTGTTATCAAATTTTCTCCCTACAGTCTTATGAATTGTAATTCCACCAGTTGCATTGAATGTTACACTACTAAGACTCATTCCTTCATAATCAGGAAATAGCCATTCAAGAATGAAAGTGTATTTTCCATCTTTTATTGTATACATATTAAATCCAATTCTAGCTCTGTAAATATGATTAGCTTCTTTATTCAAGTCTACATCAATGACCTTTTTTGAAATCAAATGTGGTGAACGAGGTAAATTGACATATCCATTAACTGTCAAGCCATATTCAGTACTTACTTCATCAATGTCATTCATCAAATATTTTAAAGCATTCTTTGGATGAGAAGCAGATGAAATATGACTTTTTTCTAATTGATCTAAATTTACGGCATCGGTTTTATTTGTTCCTTCTTTTAAGTTTGCGAGTGTGTTATCACCCATGTCAATATCACCAGCCATTTGACCTCCGACAAGTTTAAGAAAAGGGGCCTGGTCAACATATCTTTTGTTGGCAGCATCTGTGTTAGCAGTTGGTGTTGCACAGTTGATCACTTTGTTACCAGCAAGATTTAAATTAGCAGTCATTTCTTGTGTTCCATCTCGAAGTAGAGTTTGACCGATACTGCTTTTTGATGCGAGATTAGTGTCAATATATGATTTATTCACAAAATCTGCTGGATGGTTTCCTATTCCATGACCTGTAATAATAAACCCCCAAAATCCTGATTGCCGGTCATTATAACACTTCCATTTTTTTAAAGAAATTGAGAAACATCAATACCAGCAATTTCAGCATCAACATACTTTTTGTTTACAGCGTCTTGTGGGTTTGAGGGGTTATCCTGCAGGTTGAGGATTTTGTTTAATTTCATGTCAACATTACTACCAAACGCAACATGACCGTTTTCAATTTCATAAGCTGGGTCATGGACAAAGTAAGACAAGTTGGTATGAAAGCCATAAGCTCCATAAACAATGATATGTGTTTTGGTGTTAGACGCAGGAGCAGTGCTGGAAAGTTCCACCTGTATTGCCTCTTCCCCACCACCGGTTTTTTCGATTCGGAAAAGCTTCTTCATATAACCATCAACTGTGGAGTTTGGGGAAAAGGTTTTTGAACCGGCTGTCCCGCATCTCGTATATTTACAGTTGGAATGAATAAATCAATTGTTGCATTTTGAGGGTTGGAGGGTGAGAAAAACTCAGTAACAAATGTATACTGTCCATTTCTTAAAGATGTCACATTAAAACGAATTTTGGAAGTAAAGTTGCCACTTCGTTTAATGAAAAAAGACAATGACGACTTGTTTATGTGGTATGGTGATCTATCAAAATTCTCAATTTGAAGGTTTGTTGCATCACTAACTACAGAAGACTTGGATATATCTTTTAACAAAAATGCGAATGGGTTGCGTTGAGCTCCTGATGCTGAAAAAACAAGGTCATCAACATACTTTTTGTTAACTGCGTTGCTTCTGGGGGTGTTATTGTCGGCATCTTTTAAATTCTGAATTGTGTACCCATCCATATCAAGATCTCCCTCAGCTGGGTCTGTTCCATCCCGTTTCAGACAGCTTGCAATTTGAGAGTCAACATAAGACTTGTTTGTGGCGTGTAATATATCAACGGGATATTTCATGTTTTTGACAATATTACGTCCCATGTCCAGATCAGCAGCCATCGGGTTACTTCCATCCAATAATAATGTGTTTGTCCTGATTCTTAGTATATTTTGTTGTACATAACCTAAATTAACCGCATCATAAGTACTAACTCGAGATGATGAACTAGGGAATGGTATACCACTGATTCTGTTGCCACTCATGTTCAGATTACCAGTCATTGCAACACTTCCATCTTTTTTTACATATGGAGACATGTTAATATTTGGGGTATGATCATCAACATATTTCTTGTTGGCAACATCTTTGTCATCAGTTGGAGCTGCAAGATTAACAATTTTGTGGTTATCAACATCAATGTTTGCAGACATTTTATTGGTTCCATATACATCCAAAAAATTGATGCTCACATAGTTTCTGTTCACAGCATCATGAGGATCTGATGGAATGTCATTAAGGTTGATGATTCTGTTGTTTTTCATATCAATTTTACCATCGAATGCAACATTACCATTTTCAATTTCAAAAACAGGATCGTGAATATGTGATAAAATGATATTTGAAAATCCGTAAACACCATAAACTATAACATAATGTTTTTTATTATTTTGTGAATATGGTGAAATCAACAATAACTCCATTGATGTTTGACCATTACTTGTTTTTTCAAGGAAGAATATTCTTTTGAGATAAGCCTCTACAATATGAGTCTCTGGAAATGCTCTTTTTATCGAATCTTTTCTTTCAACTAAATTGGATGACAAATTATCATCATCAACTGTTGCATTATTTGGATTACCGTTTGTATAAAACTCAACAGCAAAAGTGTATCTTGAAACTTCCAATTGTGACAAATCAAAACGAAGAACAGTTGTCTGGCTAGCTGTAGGAATAACAAAAGACAAGGCTTTTTTATTTATTAAGTAAGGGCTTTCATTAAAATCTTCCAATTTGAGATCATTTGCATTTCTAAGAATAGTTGTTTTTGAGATATCTTCAAGAAGAAATTTAAATGGATTAACACGTGTTCCTTCAATTGATAAAACAGCATTGTTGACGTATCTCATATTAACAGCATCTTTGTTTGAATTTGGTTCTCCAACATTAGTCAAGCGTTTATTTTCAAGATCATAGTTACCATCTTGTGTTAATTTGAATCCATAACCCTTATCACCTTTATCACCTTTTGGACCAGCAGGACCTCTATCACCTTTATCACCTTTTAGACCTTTTGGACCGGGAGGACCTCTATCACCTTTTGGACCTATTTCACCAGTTCCTATATTGTCTGGAGTTGGTAAATCATTAAATATTCCATATAATATTAGATTAGATAACACCATGAAAGTTTCTCTTTACTGTTTTCATTGGCTTGTCAACATAACAGAAGGAATACGGCTTTTTGGTTGCTTCAATATACTTTTGTTTATCGATTCCAAGCTCTTGTGATATAATGTTTCTCTCTCTTGTAGATGGAAAATCATAAAGGCAGAAGTGGCTACAATTAAGCCTAAAAGATTTTGGACACCCGTAGAATGACTGCGTTAGGTACATTACAGAGCAATTTTTGTGGCGACCTTGAATGAAATAGCTGATGATTTGATCTTGTTTTTTATCCGTCACGAAATCATCAAACACAACCAGCCGCTGTAAATCAGTGTCTTTAATTTGTTCAACAGGTAAAATTTCATCTTGACTACAAATTAAAACGGGGTAACCAACTTGTTTGCTTATTATATCCATCACTTGCTGTAAATATTGATATTTGTCTTGATCCAAGTTTTTGGCGTATAGATGTATTTGATCATAATAGACTAACGGTTCCATAATCAAGTGCATAAACAGTGTTGTCTTTCCGGATCCAGAATTTCCAGCCAATAACATTCTGAATGTATCTTTTGGCATATATGGATACAACTGTCTGAAAGACTTGTTCGAATTCTGAATTATATCATAATTTGGTATTTCCATATGTTAATAGTTTAGATTAGTCTAACACATTTGTATCTGGATATTGAACGTATGAGAAAGCTTCTTAAAAGTGGAATTGAAGCTGGAAATAGGACAAGAGAAGTTCGTGAGGTTATCAAGACTTACGAAAACAGAAAACAGGATGCATATGATGAAACGTCAGAATTACTGAAACCCTCTATTGATGTTCAAAAAAGTGTGAAAGAAAGTGTCGACAAAAAACAGGATGAAGTCATTGAACAGTTAAAACAAAATCAAAAAGCCTTGACAAGTGGATTAGAAGATCTTATGCTTTTAAACACACTACCTGAATCAGTACCTATGGAACCAACAAAATTACCAATTGATTATAAACCAAAAATGATGTCTGAAACTGAACCAAAGTATAAGTCAAATCTTGATAAAGGTTTTACAGCTGAGGAGCTTGAGGCATTAGTAAAATACAATTTATCTCCTCCATCAATAATTTTAGATAGGCTAATGGATGGAACAATCGATATTAATGAGTATGATAAGAATATTGGTAAATTAACCCAAGAACTTGGACGTCAAAAAGCTCAACTATCAAGTAGTAAAAAATTGAGGGATAAAAATAAAGAACAAATTCATGAATTAACTAAAGAGATCAAATTACTACAAAAGTACCGAAAAAGAGTTGGTGTCATTGAGGAAGGTGTACAAACTGTTGGTTCAGGTATGAGAAAGAAAAAAAGACAATATGGAGCAGGTGTTGTTCATTATAATAATGTTGGTGACTTGCTTTCACGACTGCAGTTACTTGAAGGATCTATTTTTGCTGGTAATAACAGTATGAGTATCAGAAATGAGTTTGTAAAGATATTGCACATATTAAACAGAATGGGCGTCATTGGAATCAAAGAGCTCAATAAAATAATGATGAAATATCTAATGTAAAAGTATATGACAGAAATTTCATTACGATTCAACAGTAAAAACAGAGACAAAATTGGTGTTAGTAAGAGTCATGATTTTGAAAAAAGATTCAATACACCTCTTAAATTAACGAATGATTTGAAATATGAAATGGCTGTGAATGTTATTAATATGACATACAGTTGGTACAACATCAGAGAATTTTTTGGGAATAATCAAATGAAATATAGCTATGACAAAGGTGTAAACTGGGAAACAATTACATTCGTTGACGGGATGTATTCATACGACGATGTCAATAGTTACATTCATGAGTATATGAGTAAAAATAGCCATGTACTGAATCCATCTGAAACAGACAAATCAAAATTCAAGTATGGTATTAACATGTATTTCGTTTTGTCAACATATCGCATTTTGATTGAACTTGATGAAAACTATCGAGTGGATCTGAGAAATCTTGATTTCAGAAAACTTATCGGTTTCGATTCAAAATTAGTTTCAGCCACAGAATATGGAACAAATCTACCTGATATTACAAGAGGAGTAGATGAAATTTATATCAATTGTGATATGGTGATAGAGAGCATTGTCGATGGAAATAGCACAAATACAATCGCAGTTATACCAGTCACTGATCTCGTCAGAAGTTTACCTTTCACTTACAAACCTCGTTTTCTTTCATGGAATCCTGTCTCAACACATACAATCAGCTCAATGCGCTTTTATGTCACAGACTCTTCTAGAGCTCCAGTCGATTTAAACGGGATAGATTGGTATATTGAGTTATTCTTGAGAGGGACAGAATTATAAAACCTAAAAGTATATGAAACGGTTTGAGTTTAAAAAATATGAACAACATGGTGAAGGTGTCATGACTGACATTATCAAAACAGTTGGGAAAAAAGCAGCTGAAAAAGCAGCCACAACAATTGGTGAACATGCTGGCAAAAAAGCTGGTGACAAAATCATAGAACTTTTGAAAAAGAGAAAAAGTGGAACAAGAGTGGAACTGAGAGTGTGAGCCAGACTGGTGGTTTAATCAAAAGAAAGAGAGGCAGACCTCGTAAAATCAAATAACTTTTATCTAACACAATAATATATGTCAAACTATCGTGACTCAAAATATATCGAAAGATATGAAGATGTAGTGTTTGAACTAGAGACAGCACTTAATACTGTAGTAGCAAACAATGCTCATCAGAGGAAAACAGGTTACCGTTTCGTTGTTGATAACAGTGGAGAGACTACACCATTTGATTGGTACAATGCCCGTTTGAATGTTGATTTCATTGTAAAGAAGCTTGCAGATGGAGCCGCCATTGCAGAAAATGATAGAAATATTATCGTTAATTCAGTTCACGCTCTTATAAACACTCTTAATGTAAAAATGAATGGTATTGATGTTTATGAGTGCAGAGATGCCAACCAAGCCACAAATATTAAGTCGTTGCTTGAGTATTCACAAGGTTATGCTTCAAGTCAAGAAACAAATGAGTTTTTCTATCTTGACACCAACAGGATTGCTGATGACAGAGTTGCTCAGGTGGCTACTTATGACAAAGGTTTCGCAGCTCGCAAAGCACCGTTGAATACTGCTGGTGGTAAAGTAAATGCAGAGCTTGCATTGAACAGATACGGTTTTTTCAAGAGCCTTTGGGATGAACTTTTGCCAAACTCTAAATTGGAGGTTAACTTGACACTTGAGAGTGATGACAATATGATTTGGCAAGCTGCTGATGATTGCCGTGTGGTACTAACTAAATTTCAGCTTATTGTTCCTCGTATTATTTTTAATTCAGCGGGAAAGTCACTGTACATGAGTAAGTATCTTGACAACAGAAAGTGGACTTACATGAGAGAAATGGTTGAGAGAGGCAATTCAACAAGACAACAGACAGCCAATTTCCGTATTTCCACAGGAATAAACAAACCCAGGCATGTCTTTGTATTCATCATCAATGATGCTAATGATTCTGATCAGACAGCCAATAAATTTCTCTATAACACCTTTTCAGTTGCAAATAACCGAACTTTGAATGATTGTTATCTTGAGGTTGGCAATGGTAATGATTATCCAAGGGTTCATTATAAACCATCAACAGAACCAACAAGAGTATTCAGAGATGTTTTGAAATATGTTCAAGCTGTAAATGATTTCACTGAAAGTACCCTTCTTAGCAGGGGCAATTTCGGTACAATATTCCCTTTCAGTTATTTTGATTTGACGAAACAGAAACAGGATATCAAAGATGGAATGACAAAACTGACTTTCAAATACACTTTGAGTGGGGCAACAGATGCTGATTACAGTGTGTATGCATTGGTCCTCTATGAGCAGGATATTGAGATGAGAAAGACTGCTGGTAAAATCGTCTTGAGATCTATGTAAATGGAATAATTAATTGGAAATAATTAATTAAATTAAATAAATTGAATAAAATAAATAAATTAAATAAATTAAATAAATTAAATAATTAAATTAAATGATTGTTTGTATTAAATACAATTTAGTATAAACATATATTATATGACTACTTATCATCCACATGGAGTGAGACTGTCAAAAAGTCAGAAACAAAAGCTAGCAAAAGCTTATGCAACAAATTCGCCTGTAACATTGAGGTTATCGCATAATGAATTATCTGGTGGTGATCAACTAATGTTGACTAAGAGACAAATCAACAAACTGATTAAATCAAGTAGATCAGGAAAAGGTTCAGACATCAGAAAAGCAGTTGTAGAAGGAGGCTCTCTTTGGTCCAGTCTTTTTTCAATTGGAACAAAACTATTGCCATATGCAGGTAAGGCAGTAGCTAAAGCGGCTCCAGCATTGGCCACAGGTGCTCTTTCTTCATTAGCAAGTCTCGGCATTGATAAATTATTTGGAAAGAAACAAAGTGGAGGATTTCTTATTCCTAATGCCAATTTACCCCAATTATTGAATGTAGGAAATTTATTGAATACGAGACAGATGGCAGATATTATTCAAAAAATGCAGTATGGTGGAGACGTTGTTATAAAACCAACAAAAACACAGATTGGAAATGGTATTGGAACAATACTCGCCGGTATTGGAATTCCTTTGGCCATAGAAGCAATTAGAAAATTAACTGGAAAAGGTTTGCATGTTGAAAGCAGCCGTCCAAGACGGTCATTACCAGTTCATGTTCCAGATTCCATTGCAATAAATAAAAATAAAAGTGGTGGAAAACATGCTATGATTCCATGGCAAACCCCTCCTGTTTTTGGTACATGGGATAACCCAATAGGCATGGGAATGAAAAAAAAAAGAAAAACCAAAGGAAAAGGACTTCTACTGGGCAAAAACAGTCCATTCAATTCAATCCCCATACTAGGAACCATTTTGTAAACAAACCCTTATCCAACTTTGATTTAATCAATTGGGTGAAACAACTTGGAATAAAACATTTTAGAGGAGTATTTTCAAGAGACAATCTGCCGAGACAAATAAAAAGCAATGAATGTGGGATAGTCAATCTTGATTCCAAAATTGGACCAGGTACACATTGGGTATGTTATAGGAATTTCAAAAATGATAAATACTGTGAATACTTCGACTCTTTCGGTTTGATGATGCCAACAGAAGTTCAAATATATATGTTGACAAGTGGTAAACAACTTGAATACTCTGGTGATGAGATACAAGAAAGGGATTCAGTCTTGTGTGGATATTGGTGTTTGCACTATCTTCTTGAGAGACAAAAAGGCAGATCTATTCTGAATACAATACACAATTCCAAATTCAATCCAGCAGATGTGAGTGTCAATCACAGATTCATTATAGATTACTTCGAAAATATCTAACCTATTGGTATATGAGATCATATTGTGTGAAACAGAAGAAGGTCACTGAATGTGTTCCAGGAAGTGAAAGATATATGAAAACCAAAAATGGTCGAACTGTGATGAAATGTACTTGTGCTGAGTGTGGGATAACAAAGACTAAATTTGTCAGGACACAGGGAAACTGAATAGCCCGTCTGAAGGGGCGGGCATAGGATCAACATTATTAACAACTGGATTAGATTTGCTTGGTCATGCGGCTCCAATGATTGGTAAAAAGGCATTGAAAGCTGGAAGATATTACGCTTCAGAAGCTCTCAGAAATCCAAAAATCAACAGTATTTGATTGACAAAGGACTTTCCCTAGCAAAGCCGGCTATTAGTTCAGTTGGAAAAAAAGCATTATTTGATTTAAGTACAAAAATACGTCCAAAGCGTGCTGACAAGAGACAAACCCATAAAACAGATATTAAAGGCATTGATTATACACGTGGTGGTGCTATTGATATTCATAAGGTTATTGGCAAGCTTCCTAAACCAAAAGCAGGGTGGACTCCAAGTAAGTATAAATATATGGGCCCTTATAATCCATTGGATGAACAACTGGAATATGATCCATTGACTGGAGAGGTGTTAAAATGGAATGTCCTACCTTACAATAAAGTAGATGAAATAGCAGCTTACCATGATATTTGTTATGACATGAAAAAAGACAAAGGTGATTGTGATAGAACAATGATCAAGTCACTTGATCAGATTCCTTATGGTGAGATGCCAAAATGGGGTCAAACAGCTAGATTCTTAATCGACAAAAAACAGAAACTTGGTCTTGGTGTTTCAAAAAACGGAAAAAGCCGTCGAGTGAAGAAAACTGGCAAGAAAAATTAGCAGATGAATTACATGCATCCATAAAACGAAATTTCACTCGGCGGCGTGTGATTGTAAATAAAATTGATGAAATATGGCCAAGTGATCTAGTTGAAATGCAACAGTTCAGTAAATGGAATAAAGGCTATCGATACTTCTTATGGTTATTGATGTCTTCAGCAAATATGGTTGGATTGTCCCATTGAAGGATAAGAAAGGTGAATCTGTCACTGAAGCATTCAAAACAATATTCAAGGAAGGCAGAAAACCACAGTATTTATGGGTCGACAAGGGAAAAGAGTTTTACAACAAACACTTGAAGGACTTGCTAGAGAAACATAGTGTACAGATGTACTCAACTGAGAATGAAGAGAAGTCATCAGTAGTTGAAAGATGGAATAGGACAATGAAGTCCAAAATGTGGAAGCAGTTCACTGTTCAAGGTAATACACAGTATTTAGACATGTTACCAAAATTAGTGAAACAGTATAATAATACCAAACATTCAAGCATAAAGATGACACCTACAGAAGCTAGTAAAAAGAGGAATGAAGGAACTGTTTACTTCAATTTGTATGGTCATATGGAGCCATTATCAGCTAAACCAAATTTTAAGGTTGGTGACAAGGTCCGAATATCTAAGTATAAACGGAATGTGTTCGACAAGGGCTATACACCAAATTGGACTGAGGAAGTATTTACAGTTGATAAGATCCAATACACTAATCCAATCACTTACAAACTAAAAGATCTCAAAGATGAAGATATTGAAGGGAGTTTTTATGAACCTGAATTGTTAAAAGCCAGACAGGATGTTTTCCGTATCGATAAAGTCATTCGCAGAGATTACAAGAAGAAACAAGCTCTTGTTAAATGGAAGGGTTACAGTGACGACTTCAACAGCTGGATACCGTTCAGGGATTTAAAAGATATATTATAAAGAGAAAATTATCTAACATATATATAAGTAGACCTTACAGTATATATATACTGTTATTTGCTATAATGTAGCCAAAAATGTGATTGTTTCTGGCTATTATTTAAAAATAAAATAAATTACTATAATATACAAATGGAAATGCAAAAATACTCATATGATAACAAAGAATTAAATGTATCAATAGATTGCTATCTTGATGAAAAAAATGATGTATGGTTCAGAGGTAGAGACATAGCTACTATTCTTGAATATAAAAATCCACAAAAAGCTATCAAAGATCATGTTGTATCTGATGATAAAATCTTAAGAGACCACAAAATAATCATAAATTCACGATGTAACAAAACGGTACCTCGTGCTGAGGCCACTGATTCACGATGTAACAAAACGTTACCTCGTGCTGAGACCATTGAAAAAACTTTCAAATGTTTTTTTATAAATGAATCAGGATTTTATTCACTAATATTGTCTTCTAAAAAACATGAAGCAGTAAAATTTAAATATTGGGTTACATCAAAAGTATTGCCATCAATCAGAAAACAGGGGTATTACAATCAGTTCAATGACAGAAATAATAACATGCTGATGATTGAAAGTGAAGATGATCTACACTACAAGATTGTGTCATTCATCAGAAAGAAATATGAAGGTGCATTAATGGTGGCGGGATTAGGTGAAAATCAAATAAGCTCAAACATGCGAATCAGAAGTTATAAGAAAGGATATATGGCTGGACAGTGTGATTTAATGCTGATGAATCCCACAAGAAAACACAGTGCTCTTTGTCTTGAATTCAAAAGCCCAACAGGTGTGTATAAAGTGTCAGACAAACAGTCTGATACGAAGCTAATGTATGAGAAAAACAACTGCAAATACATCATGAGCAATAGTTTCGAAGACTTGATTCATGAAATAACTAAACACATGGAAGAGAGCAAATTATACTTATCAAGAAGAGAAAGATGTTTAAAAAAATGATTTATATAACTATATATTATGGAGAATCAAAATGTCAAAAGAGGTCGAGGAAGACCTAGAATAAGTCCCGAAGAAAGAAAGAAAAACAGAACCAAATACATGTTGAACAAAGAATGGTATTGTGATATTTGTAATAACGGAAAAAATTACACATTGTCTGGTAAATTCTGCCACTTGAAAACAAAGAAACACAAGAAGAATGTATAATTCAAAGGATCTATTTTTAGATCACTTGAATTCTCAACAACACTTAAACGCGTGAGTGAAATCATATAAAATAAAAAACTATAGTTTAATTATATAACATTATATTAATGTGGATAAGAAAAGTTTGAAAAAACTGAGCAAATCCCAGCTCATTAATTTACTGCTTAAGAATCAACAACAGAAGAAACCAAAGATAGTTATCATGGATGATTATACACCAACCCCTCCACCTAGAACTAAAAAACTGAAGAGAACAACACAAAGACCAACTGTCAAAGAATTAGTTGATTACTTCGAGAGGAAAAGACTTCCAGCCCCACCTGCTGAATGGTTGGAAGAAATAGAACAATTGAAAAAGAGACCTGTGCCGGAACCTAGAACCAAAAAGGTAGTTCAAAGGCCTGTGCCATTAGCAAGGACAAAGATAGAGCAAACAGAAAAAGCTCTGAAGGGCTTCACAAAATCTTTTGAAATTGATATAAAAAATGACAAAGACCCGCTTGCGCAACTGCAAAACACAAGAAAGGCTGTTGCATATAATATTATGAAATTGTTGAATGAAATGAAAGGACTGAAATTTGTTGAAACACTCAAGGTAACATTTGCAAAAATGACTGACGGAGAAATAGAATACAAAACCGCATATTTCAACAGTGTAGCTCAAACAATCGTGAATAATCTGGAAGTAACTGAATCACTACAGTCGTCAAAAGACCAAATAATGAATAAGATTGCAGTTTGGGTATCTGAAGGTTCTGGTTGGACAATCGAATCTGTTGATAGTCATTACCTCAAAGTGGTGAAATATCAACCAATGAAAGGCTCTTCATACATTAAACTACCTCAGGAACTTGGAAACAGTAGAAAAGGATTGATTAATATAAAAAATGAGGATGATGAATGCTTCCGATGGTGTCACATCAGACACCTGAACCCACAAGACAAAGATCCACAGAGGATTAAAAAAGTTGACAAAAAATACATTGAAAAATTGGATTACACTGGTATTGAATTTCCAGTAACTAACAAACAGTACAACAAAATAGAAAAACAAAATGAGATCAACATCAATGTATTCGGTTATGAGGAGAAACAACCTTATCCAATACATGTATCAAAAGAGAAATATGCAGACTGCTTGAATCTGCTTCTAATAACTGAAAATGAAAACAAGCATTATGTGCTAATCAAAGATTTCAATAAGTTAATGTACAATCAAACAAAGCACAAAGAAAGAAAACACTTTTGTATGCACTGTCTTCAATGCTTCAGCTCTGAAAGGGTTCTGAATGATCACAAGGACAACTGCATGCAAGTAAATGGCACACAGGCAATAAAAATGCCAAACAAAGATAACAACATACTAAAATTCAATAATTTCCATAAACAACAACCTGTACCATTTGTGATCTATGCCGATTTTGAGGCCATCACTGAAAAAATACACGGTTGCCAACCCAACAGTGATAAATCATATACAGAGGCTTATCAGAAGCATACTGACTGTGGCTACGGCTATAAACTAGTTTGTTGTTATGATGATAAATACAGCAAACCAGCAGTAATATACAGGGGTGAAAAGGCTGTGTACAAATTTATGGAAGCTATGCTGGGGGAAGTCAAATATTGCAAGAATGTTGTGAAAAAAAATTTTAACAAACCATTGAAAATGACTAAAGATGATGAAGAGAAATTCCAAAAAGCCAAAGTTTGTCACATTTGTGATAAAAAATACACTGACAAAGATATCCGAGTTCGAGATCATTGTCATATTACCGGCAAGTATAGAGGTTCTGCTCACCAAGATTGTAATCTGAAACTCAGAGTGAACCCAGATGAAATAAAGATACCAGTCATATTTCACAATCTAAGAGGCTATGATAGTCATTTTATTATGCAGGAGATTGGAGCCATTGTTAAGAAGCACACTTACAAAAACAAGAAAGGTGAAGACTGTCAAATGAATATCAATGCTATCCCAAATAACATGGAGAAGTATATGGCCTTCATGCTTGGTAATCATCTCACCTTCATTGATAGTTTCCAATTCATGAGCTCCAGTTTGGAAAAACTTGTCAGCAATCTTCCAAAAGAAGCCTTAAAATACACTTCACAAGAGTTCAGGGGAAAGGATCTTAATTTGATGGCGCAAAAAGGTGTTTATCCTTATGACTATATGGATAGTTTCGATAAATTTAACCAAAAGCTACCGTCAAACGAAGAATTCTACAGTATATTGAGTGATGAGCATATATCAGATGAAGACTATGCGCATGCTCAAAATGTGTGGAATACATTCTCTCTCAATAATATGGGCGATTATCATGACCTGTACCTTAAAAGAGATGTACTCCTACTGGCTGATGTATTTGAAAACTTCAGAAAAACATGCCTTGAGTACTACAAACTGGACCCGTGTCATTATTTCACGTCTCCAGGGCTATCTTGGGACGCCATGCTTAAAATGACTGACATTAAACTAGAGCTTATGGTTGATATTGATATGTTTCAATTCATTGAAAAGGGTATGCGTGGAGGAATCAGTTATATAGCAAACCGATATGGAAGAGCAAATAATAAATACATGAAAGAATACGATGAGAAGGCGCCCTCGAAGTACATAATGTATCTCGATGCTAATAATTTGTATGGTTGGGCTATGAGTCAATATTTACCAACAGGCGGATTCAGATGGATGACACAAAAACAGATCAATAATTTAGACCTGGCTAAGTATAAAGAAGACAGCAACAAAGGTTTGATACTTGAAGTTGATTTAGAATACCCCCAAGAGTTACATGATCCTCACAATGACTATCCACTTGGACTGGAAAAGGTCAAAGTTACTGGGACATGCTATCAGATTATTGTAAAAACATCGCGAAGAAATATAAAATATCAACTGGTCTGGTACATAAACTGATACCAACATTAAGCAACAAAGAAAAAAACGTGCTCCATTATAGGAACCTCCAATTATATACTGATCTCGGTTTGAAAATAACTAAAGTCCATCGAGTTCTAGAGTTCAATCAGTCCCCTTGGCTTAGGCAATATATTGATTACAACACTCAGAAAAGAACTAACGCTAAAAATGCCTTTGAGAAAGACTTCTTCAAACTCATGAACAATTCAGTCTTCGGAAAAACGATGGAAAACCTCAGAAAGCGAGTAGACGTCAGATTAGTCACCGATGAAAAGAAACTATTAAAAATGGCTGCTAAACCGACATATGTTAGCAGTAAAATCTTCAATGAAAATTTGGTAGCTGTTCATAAGATAAAAGAAACACTTACTTTAAACCGGCCAGCATATGTAGGAATGTGTATCCTTGATCTAAGCAAGACACTGATGTACGATTTCCATTACAACTACATTAAAGAGAAGTATGGAAACAAGGCGAAGCTGCTCTTCACAGACACAGACTCATTGACCTATGAAATTGAAACCCAAGACGTCTATAGAAATTTCTGGAAGGATAAAAATAAATTTGACAACAGCGACTACCCAGAATGCTCTCCATATTTCGATAAGACGAATAAAAAAGTGATTGGTAAATTCAAAGATGAGGTTGCAGGAGTTCCAATTTGTGAATTCATCGGTCTACGATCGAAAATGTATAGCTATATGAAAGACAACCAAACAGGAGGAAAGACTGCTGAAGGGATCAAAAAGAACGTCATTAAAAAGAACATCAAACATGAAAATTATAAAGAGACACTATTTGATAATAAACAGTTGCATCATAGAATGAAAACAATAGGAAGTCAAAATCATCAATTAGGAAGTTATGAAATCAATAAACTATCACTCAGCTGTTTTGATGATAAGCGGTATATTCACGATAATGGCGTGACAAGCTATGCGTACGGACATTATAAAATCTGAAAAGTTCAGCTGTTGCGGTGTTTTTATCGCCTCAAACCCACTGATTTGCCTAGTTCAGGATAGTATTGTGAGTTTTGTTGTATATTTAATTTAAAATACTGCCCTCTTTCTGACCCTTTACCCGAAGAATTAGCATATGAGACAGGAACATTTGTTGGGGGGTTTCCCTTTCGAATGAGTCACCAAACTACGTCACTATGTTTAGGGGATTCTAGATTTTTCGCTTTTTACACATGCGTATTATTTTTATCTTTGAAAATTTCATTTATGTACCACAAGCATAAAAATGAAAATACAAACGCATATATAAGGGTTGTTTTACACAGATAAAGTGTGGCTTGTATACAAAGTATCTAACGATTGGAAAAAGCGGGGGCCTTTCGTTAGCGAAATGTATACAAGCCACCCCATGGAATAACGAAAAACCCCCGCCGTTATTCCATGGGTTAAAAAAATAAAAAAATCACCCTGAGATGGTGTCGGATTGTTGGGTAGAGCTATATTCGAGCTTCGGCTTGTCAGAAGTGCCGGTTCAATCTCAAGCCGGAGGGTGAAAAAAACAATTAAACAAATACTTGGCCCCAAGAGGGTCTGATAGGGCCAGAGCGGAGTGGTGGTGGGAACATAAATGATAGTGCTCTGGTGGTGTGGTGGTGGGAATTCAAAAACAAAAAAACCTCTCATGAGGGACGGGTGGTGATTCAAATTCCAAATTAAGTCCCTCATGAGAGGTTCTGGTGGCCACCAGTTTTGCTATTTTTTCTGCATCTTAAATTGCTTCAATAAATTCAAAGGTAATTTTTCCGAGAAAGTCACGCATTTTTAATAAACTATAGATTCCAAAATACGAGATCATAATATGTAACCATCGGATGGTTCCACATGAGAAATAATAGCTATAGGTGATGACTCATTTCCTGTTTTTCCGAGAAAGTCACGCATTTTTAATAAACTATAGATTCCAAAATACGAGATCAAAAATACGAGATCAAATTGTTGAAACCGTTGAATGTAAAAATGATCTGGTACCCCCAAACACTATACTACTTATTTTGCACTCTGGTAATTTATCGTTGTGACCAGGGGCAGGGCTTTCACAGTCTTCTTAGTTCGGCTAGCCGGGATAATCCGGCACGAACCGTTTATATGGCAAAAAGCTTGCACGTCTAGAAGGGTGCCCCGGGCAAGTAGACAAGTAGTCCCGGGAAAGCGAGCTACACTGTCTAGCATGTAAACGCTTTAATGCGTTTTCTAAAGAATTGTGTTAAAAGTCGGCCCTCCCAGAGCCAGCTCGGTTAGCCGGGGCACCCTCCCTCCATGTAAACAGGCCCTAACTTCCTCAGCAATAACATTTTATCTACATCAATCTCAAGCACAGAGGGAACAAAAAGAAACAACACGCAATCATTGTATGGCTAGCTGTGACATTGTGTATCAGATTACACGCAATGCAAATTAATGAGAAGTTTACAAAACTTTGGATCCTTTCTTTCTGCTGTGTTTTCTTTTCTTATACATAACTCCAAAATGCGAAGCACTCAATTCTCTGTTTTGAAAGTTAAAAACGCCCTATTTTTTCCCTTCACTTTTTTTTTTCTACCGAAGAATTGTAGCCGGGGCATCTGTCAAAGTATCACCGGTCGCCGACGTTTTTGACTACCCTGAATTTTATACATAGCTACCTGTGTTCACACTCGGATCAAAGTGATATTACAGTTCTAGTGTCCAACAATATATTTCTTTTCACCCAGCAAATAAAAGATTAGATTATGGCAGTAGACCCACAGTAGACACACGCTCTTCTTAAGTGCCTATTTTTCATGTTCTTATAGACTTATTCCACGGAATTATGGCAAATTGTACGTTGCAGACGTTTAGTTTGTTGGTTTTAATGTTCAGCGTGTGATATTTTGCTTGAATAAAATGTGCATTTTTCACTTAAATAACATGACTCGCTTAAAGGGGTACTGTCGCGTAATATGGATAAGCCCAGTGATGTGTTTGAAGCAGTGACATTTTAAGTACTTCATACTTGCACTGAAACTATTTCCGGTTGTCTATGGCCACTGATGACAGGGAGGAAATGAATTGCTAGTTTTGTCATTGTGTCTGGGAAAAATCAACATGAAGTAATGCTAGTTTCTTTTTCTTCAAGAAATTATTTGAAATTTACTCTTCGTGTTACGTGGGCCATTCATGTAATAGAAAAAGTACTTTCTCACAATTTGAACAAACTTAGTATATGTAATAGGACTACTTGCTGTTCAATTTGGAAATAATTGGATGAAAAAAATTCCGAGGACAGCCAAAATTGGCCGAGTCCAATTTGGCTGTCAGATTAATTTTTTGAATCCAATTATTTCCAAAATTGGACAAGCATGTAGTCCTCTTACTTATTAATTCTATAGCTTGTCGGATGTAATTTGGCATTGCCCAAACAAGTATTATCCTTACCATCACTGAATAGTGTTCTTGTCTTCCTCGGAGACCAAAGTGTTCAGTGACATTTTTGAAGTTTACATTGACTAGAGCTTGGGCAGAATGTTTACCGAGATGACCTGAATCCCCAGGAATTCTTCGTCTGGGATGTCTTCAAATATTCTTCCTTCGTTACGTTGTACTTTCCACTCGTTGAAAACGTTCAGCGAAGTCTTTGTACTCTTGGAGGTGTTTTGGTTTTGGTTTTTGCCTCTCAGACTCGCAAGGTCTTCTTCTTGCAGCGTAGGAAATCTTTCATTAGCGGTGTTATTGCTTAAAAGGTCATGAGAAATAGAAAAGTTTGGCAAATCTGCGTTGCTTAATTCGGCCATTGTATTGTTCAACAACACAAGACACAGCGACACGACGTCCTGTTTACCTCGCTGACGCAATGCTTTAAGCTCACTGGCTACTTTCCATTACTTATTGTATTTTCTTGGATTTGATTGGCTCATACAAGCTGTCGTATTTTTCTTAAATTGGACAGTTTGCCATTTTCAATTCGAAAGTCCTATCTAAAACTATCCAAATTAATCCTCAATTGGACAGTTTTTGAAAATTAAAGGATGATAGCTATGCTGACAATATCGGGTTAACTACCAGCTATATAATGATAACATTAATTACCGTGACACTACCCCTTTAATACGGACACTCTGTTAATATTTTTTTTAACATTTATTTACATCGAAGTACAACACACAGAACTACTTAACATATATACATTTAGTAAGCTATGAACATAAAAGGTCATTACTGCAATTTCTCAGCTAAATCATTAATCTATGCCGTGCATGCATGGCTTCCTTTAAGACCTTTATATTAAACTATTTTTAGTTTTAGTTTTATGTATTTTGGGGGGATAAGATTCAAAAGGTACTAGAGATGATAGAAAACTAGGAAATCTTTCTATTTTTGGCAGTACTTCCTTTGTATTGTAGGACCATATATAATATCTGGCAACAAGGAAGGAAAAGTATTGCTTTGTGTTGGATAGGGTATAGAAAAAGTACTTCCTCACAATGTGAACAAACTTATAACATTAATTACCGAGAAACTACCCCTTTAATATGGACACTGTGTTAATAACGACACTTTCTATGGTCCCGTCAGTGTCCCTATTATCAGGCTTCGATTGTACCATTTCACGTTTAACTGTAGGATGTAGGTCATGAAAGCCACAGCTTTTTTGGATGTAATCTAATTAATTTTGTCTCTACTTAATCTTCTATCACCGGAGTTACAAAAAAATGCTGTCATTTAGGTTGTTCGTAAATGTGATGTAAAAGACGTAGTTAATTCTGGTATTTGTTTTGCTAAGTTTCAACCAATATGAAACAAAACACTGATTGAAAGTTTCTGCTATGGGCCATATTCTAAACGAGTAAGGGCCTGGGAACGAATCCAAACTTGACTGAAAATCAACGAAATTGAATTAAATTGATTTTCACATGAAAGAGTATCTCAAAACAAGCTGTTTCAGTAAGTCTGAGTATGTTTGGTTACAAAGCCGCCAGATAACATGCATTTAAAACTTTAAAAAAAAAACATACAAATGTCTCTATTTCGGAAAGTGTGCCCCCCCCCCCCCCAAACCATACAAAGTTTCTAACTTTTACAATTCTCAAATGCATTTTTTTTTCAGCTCCACTTCAACTGAACAGCGTCAAAGTTGGTTGGGTGACCGTTTTTGAGATGCTCTTTCATGCAGTGGAGACAATTTTTTTTCCAAGGGATACATTTTAAAACATCGTTCCCAGGCCCTTACTCGTTTAGAAAATGGCCCATTCTCAACGGATTTTTGTGTGTGCTACCCGTGGTAGCTCACACTTATGCAATCGAAATATTGTGTCCGTAAACACCTCACGTGATGTCCCTTGGGAGTAAGGAGACCAACAAGACAGAAGGATTGCATCATCTTTACTGTCGAATGTAGTCGAATCCAGGCCCAAAGTACATATTTTCTCATTTGATTTCGCTTGTATGGCATCAACCATCAGAAGTCAGAAGTCAGAGGTGAGAGACGGTTTCTTGCTGATTTAGACGCCAAATATGCTTCGTAGCCAATATGGCGGTGGATGGCCGAAGCTGTCTCTCTGCTAACTTTGTGGAAGGATTCCAGGACCTACCAGGGCAATTTGGGCTAGTTTTGACTGGTAAAAAGTTCAATCGACGTCATATTTTCCTGGTAGTACTGGGTGGCCCGACACTTACAAAAACTCTTTGAAATAGGAAATGGAAGGGTTCTATGTTCGTGGAATAGCTTTTCCAGAATTCTTTTGGGGCGTGAACAGGGCAACTTGAGATTGGCTCCAATAAAATGGCTAAAGCGTGGCCCGCGGAAAAAGTGAGAGGAAAATTTCCATCCAGATGCCAAGGTCTGGCCTTAAGGTTTGCTGTAAATGTAGAATTTTGATTTTTGGGCAATGTTTTTTACTAAAAAGTTGACCACGAAAATGTGTAATTTTTGGTGCTGTTTTTTGGTCAAGAGACTGGCATTTTGGGGTTTGTTGCCAAACAAACGGTGCTATGCAGCAGAAATCGGGTATTGTATTCGGTATTTTTGGCTGAAATAGTTGCAAAAAACACCAGTTGGTGCTATTTACACATTATGATGACGTTCTGACAAAATTTAAACAAGAAATAAATCATAAAAGCGAAAGCGGTATTTTCCACGCATATATGCTTGGTTAGGATGCAAAGGGTGAAAAGGGCATGTTAAGATCGGCAATATGTTGAGGTATGTTGGAGAGAAAAAATTATTTACGTAAGGTCAGCGCTTGTACCACCGACAGCGTTTCCCATCACAGTTCACTGAACTCAGCTGTCAGTAAACAAACACTGCATAAGTTTTGGCTTTTTTACATCTTGTACTCCAAATATTCGTCTACAGATAATTATACATTCTGTTAGTCACGGTTTTTTTGAGTTTCACAGTAAATCTCTGACAATAAATTAGACTGGATGTTAAGACGTTTGGGCACTGTTAAATTCTTAACTTTATTTTAACATTGTACGGCACCAGAAATAATGTCTTGATAATTATCATGGTAATAAAATTTCAGCAGCTGTTTACTACAACAAAAGGCTAATGATGAAAATTCCAACAAGTACACTTGATAATTTACACTTGGCTTGGGTGAGTTCACCAATTTTTGTTTCTCAAATGAATGAGAGCTAAGGTTCATTCAAGAAAATTAACCTTTTGCCAAAATTGAATAACAACACAATGCTGCATACCATTGTTGTGGTGTTTATGGAAACAATAAAATCGCCATCAACTTGAAAGGGAACAAAACTGCTCATAGAAAATCACCTTTAAAGTACATTGGTTTGCTTCCGATAGTGTGAAAATCATCGCATACATTTTGAATCAGTGATTCCTGTTACTGTCCTACAGTCTGTACATGCAGCAATTTACAAATGTATAAAGGTAACAACAACAAAATTTTAAGCAGACATTCACGCATCATGCATTGCTCAAGTATAACCAAAAGGTGTAATGGTACTTCACTTCATGTTATAAGCTGCATCATATCATACAGTTTTGAGGACGCCCCTTAAAATGCAGTGTTGTGGCAGTATATTGGAATTCATAGGTTGCCAAAAAAAGCATTTGCAAATGCAAAATCATACAAAGTGAATAGTTGTTCAGGAGCTGGTAAGGATAAGCTTAATGTTGGATGGCGTAACTGCAGTAAGTTGATACATGTATTTGCTCTTGGTAGAAATCCTTTTGTAGCCTCCACAAAAGCAATGGATGGTTGAATAGTAAACCCAAGGATTGGTTCAATTTCTGATCCTGTCGCAAAGCGCAGGATGTCACAGAGGTCAATAGTACCCTTTTGCCCAGCTGAAATAATAATAAAAAAATAGGAAGTTAATGTACACATCTTTCACTTAAAGGTTTGTTTAACAGCTGTCTTCATTAATCAATGCTCATCCATGATTCGATTTCATTTGATTTCATTCACAAATAACTTCTAAATAAGGGGATTCTTATGATGGGATAATTTTTACTTAAAATGTCATACCCATTTTACATTCCGATTCCCACAAACAAGCAATTATAGACCACACTTTCTGCAGATGTACAACAACTCCAAGTCTGAATTTAAACTTTCTCACTTCCAATATACAGTGTAGGAATGAATTGGGGCAACACTGGTAAATACAAGTTTACACTGTACAGTACATGCACACTGCTGTCTCTCTTACCCTAACTCCCACCCATAACCAACTGCAAGTCTGGCCTGAAATTCATCACTTACCGGCAGCCTGTCTCAAGTACTTGTGAAAGTTACTGTGCACTTCGCCTTCAAATCGTCTTCGGTTTGAGTAGTTTGTCAGTTTTTTCAAAGTGAGCACTCCTGCCTGGTTAGGTCGTAAAAGGTGCAGAAACACAGGAAATGCTTCTCCAATCTGAAACAAAATGAAATTTATAACTTGTCTCATCTGTCTGCTACACCACATTGTGGTAGTAAGAGTAGTAGTGCATCTCTTTAACTACCGGTATGTGTGGTAAGTTTACACTCCAGGTACTGGGTTTAAAATACACTCATGCAAGCAAAGTGATAGTTATGGATACTACAGCTGTACATGTATTGCAGGTGTGTGCATGTTACAGGGGGTGTGTGTAGAGAGAAGGGGAAGCTAGATAGCAGTCTTTCCAACCAGAAGCTTCTCAATGTACTGCTGAGTAAAAATAATTTTCCTCCAATTTCTCAATACAAGTAAGAGTTTTCAAAGTAGATATGTTTCATACCTGAAACTAACCCTTCTCTGAGTTGCAATAAACACTCTGAGGGATGCATATTGAAGAAAATCTCTTGAAGTTTCTCTTCTCCAAGGAATGTGGGGATTGGGCCATTTTGTAGTATACTTAATCCTGAGTGGAAATAGCATTCAGATTTATTTTATTGAAAATGTTTATTGAGTCGCCACATCTTTTTCTTGTCCATGGAGGAGAGGTTCTCATGTTATAAGGAAATTATTCATCATTGCTGACTTCCACATTTTGTTGGAAAACAAAGAACAACAACAACATACATGTACCTAATATGACTCCAATTGTGTGATAGGTCTTTGCTTGGTGGTTCAGAAGGCCATCATCAAAATACCTTTCTTTAATTGCTTTGAGGCACACGGTAAGGAATTCTTTCCTTGTCCCTTCCAAATCTTCAGCAAGCTATTAAGAAATTATAAAACATGTGGTTTACTTATACTTAGTAGTAAATAATGATGGTAACTTTCGTATCAATAACAGTAATATGATTGCACTACCTGAAAAACATACATCACCATAAAATTGTACTTCCAAGGTGAGAAACGTATTTGCCAGACATGAAATTTCATCGAAGGCTGTTTCTAGTAACTGCTCTCTGTCAACCAGTATGTAACTGGTTGAACCACCCTCACATCGTGATGCATCCTCCACATCAAGAGCCCTTCCACGCAAAAGTTGACTCTGCATGTACCTCAAAATCTCCACAGGATTGGTACAAATGTCTGTGAAATAACAAATGAAATGAAATATCTTACCTATTTCTAAATCACCTCGACAAAAATTTCCGTTTTATAATTACCATTTGTATTGACTACTAAAAAATTGATACAGCCCATAAAATGGTGAGTTGCTTCTGGAAACGCTTTTGTTTAATTGTGCATAATGGCATGGCCAATAGGCAGCTAGTAGCCTCACTGGAACCCACTATTGTGAGTGATGTTCCCTCACTGAACATTGTTATCATCATCATCATCATCATCATCATTATTATTATTATTATTATTATTATTATTATGGGTATTGTCATTATTATTGTCTGAATTAAATAGGGAGTGTGGGGCACTATTGGTCATATTGCTCATAGAGGTTTAAACCTTTTGTTCCCAAGAATGACTTATAGCTTTTACTCTGCTTTATAACTGAGGATTTTACTTGTTAAAGGAAGGCCAACTGGGAGTGAGAGGGTTAAAGCAGGATAACTTAGGCCTAAGCCTTAAATTCTGCATTCTTAGCATAAAAACCTGTTGAACGACAGCGCGCTTTTATCTTTGGCATTATGAGTCTGATGTCAACATCCAATTGCTCTGTTGAAGTCTGGTCAGTGGCAGAACCAGGTTCTGAAGAGCCATCAGGAAAGACATGCTCAGTTACTTCCAGAGGATGACGTGTGGATTCTGCCAGGACTCCAGGAAAGTTAGTATCAGGGATGGTAGCAGTGCTTTGAGAAAATGAGGGACCAGGTTCAGCTTGGTTGGTATTCCTACTTGTGGAAGGCAGGGCAAACACAGGGTTACTTCTACTGCCTTGTGCCACCAATGAATGGTGACTAGAAACGTTAACACTAAAAGATGGAGGGACAGTGTCATTTTGACCAGTAGATAGGGATCCCATATCATTTGCTGTAACTGTAGCACTTGACAACACACTGGACCTGCAATCATCCAGAACACTGCTTGACTGGTCAGATAAAACCAAGACATCATCTTCAACATTGTCATCGAACACATTACAGTTACAGGTTAGCAAGTGTGTTCGAAGCTCGCTCAGAGGGAAATCCTGTGAACACCACTTGCACTTCTCTTTCAACTTACAGGTCATCCTGTTTTCTTGCCTTCCTTTAGTACGCAGAATCCTCTGGATAGGCCGGAGGTAAATCTTTGCGGGGAAAAAAGGCTTTTCAGGCCTTCTAAAGACCAGGACGACTTGATGACAGCTAAATCGCGCGAGTTGGTCACGCAACTCATCATTTCAAACCCCTTGCCTTCTTTCAGCTAAGGGAAACCGGTTGGAAGCCCATCGTCGCCTGGCACATCGCTTGTGAGTTTCTCCAGGAGTTCCTCTTCACTGTCATCAACAAAAAATTTTATCTTTTTCAGGCCAAGGCCAGCCTGCTGCAAGATTTGTTTTTCAGATGAAGAAGGCACTCTACAAGCTTGTCGATCTGCTAGGCAAACAAATTGACCAGTCCATGTGCGTCGGGATGAATTTTTCCGTTTACTAGTCTTTGAGGTCCCAGTACCTTTCTCTCGGCGGCTGCTGTAGGGCTGAAACAGTCTCCTTCTTTCCTTGATTGTTTGCTGGGATAGAGAAGAGCTTGTACTCGTAGAAGCCAAATGCTTTTATCCGTCTACAAACTGCTTGCAGAGATCTTTTATCAGGGGCTCCCAACGACATGTTTCGGTAGATATCTGTTCGGTGGAGGATAATTCGCCTTGTGCTTTCGGCGTCGATTAAAGAGTGCACTCGGATTTTCGTGATCAAAACGTGGCCTAAAAGATTCGAAATTGGGAAATCATAGCCCCTGAGGTTTTCGGAAAGGTCGTAATTGCTGTTTTTGTTAGTCAAAAACGTCAGCTAACATTTTCGGAAAGAAAATAGTTCCCTAGAGCAGCTTGCATTTTCTCAAAGGAAGATTTTGTTCCCTAATATTTTCGGGCAATTAAAATTTCAGCTAGGGAATCCGAACAGATGAACTTCTTCTAGCTTATGAAAACATCGCTTTAAACAGTCTTCAAACACCATAAGGCACTTAAAAATGCCTTTCTACAACTTTTGGTTGATTTGGCTCGTTGGGTGCCCCTGTTTTATTCGGATTCGATCCCCCATAGTTTCCACTCCCAGACGAATTAAGCAACTCTCTGACATCGATAGGATTACTTCTGGGTCTACTTTTTCCTCGACAAATCGCTCCAAAAGCGTGCCAAGACCCAGTTGTTCAAGGATGAACTGCATTTTCTTTTCGTCGCTTGGCGCGCGCGGGAGTCGAATGTACGAGGAGGCTTGGGATGTAACATTCTTGCGACGCATTGTGGGTATATCATCATCAAGTTTGCACAGCTCATACTGTTTGCTGTGCGTGTAATGCGAAAAGTACTCAACAAAAGGAAAGTGCAACACACGAAACGAAGTTCTGACTGCACATAGTAGCACATGAACTCTACATATGAAAGAAAGCACGTGATATAATGGAAAGTATTGTGCGTATATCAAAGAAAGCACGTGATATAATGGAAAGTAGAGTGCGTGTATCAAAGAAAGCACATGATATAATGGAAAGTAGAGTGCGTGTATCAAAGAAAGCACATGATATAATGGAAAGTAGAGTGCGTGTATCAAAGAAAGCACGTGATATAATGGAAAGTAGAGTGCGTGTATCAAAGAAAGCACGTGATATAATGGAAAGTAGAGTGCGTGTATCAAAGAAAGCACATGATATAATGGAAAGTAGAGTGCGTGTATCAAAGAAAGCACGTGATATAATGGAAAGTAGAGTGCGTGTATCAAAGAAAGCACGTGATATAATGGAAAGTAGAGTGCGTGTATCAAAGAAAGCACATGATATAATGGAAAGTAGAGTGCGTGTATCAAAGAAAGCACATGATATAATGGAAAGTAGAGTGCGTGTATCAAAGAAAGCACGTGATATAATGGAAAGTAGAGTGCGTGTATCAAAGAAAGCACGTGATATAATGGAAAGTAGAGTGCGTGTATCAAAGAAAGCACATGATATAATGGAAAGTAGAGTGCGTGTATCAAAGAAAGCACGTGATATAATGGAAAGTAGAGTGCGTGTATCAAAGAAAGCACGTGATATAATGGAAAGTAGAGTGCGTGTATCAAAGAAAGCACATGATATAATGGAAAGTAGAGTGCGTATATCAAAGTTAGCACGCGATATATTTGTTTATGGACCGCATATAAAGTAATAATACCTCAACACAAACGCGAAAGCACTGCATATAATGACGTGACGTCTGCACGTAAAGGACAGTAAGATATATGACAGCTATGCCATTCCATAGTACTAAACTTGCCTCGCTAAATGTGCACATTGCACTTCGTCAAGTTCTTATCACTCAAAGCCAATAGTTCAAAATCTACACCAAATATGTATCCTGCTTAGTATATAATCAGATGCACGATATGTTTGTTTGTACTTTTTGTCCTTTCTCGTCTTCATTTCTGCAAAAAGATCCAAAACTTACAGCGAAATCCCCG
>JAEMWC010000224.1:402500-407500 GCA_016490735.1 Pachyseris speciosa
GTCGGAGACAATTAACGTTCGCGGTTCGATCCAGTGTTTTATGATAGGCAAAAGTGTTGCCTCGCTCCGATCTTCCACTGCCACCAGAAAACATCTCCTCCAATCTTCTTCTATACCGCCAAAAACCCATTGTCCTTCAACTCTATGCCCTCGATGGTATTTCCGCTTTCCAACCTTGCTTTCATCAATTTGAACCACTTTCCCCTCACCACCTAACTTTTCACTATTTCTCTGGATGGTAACTTCACATGTTTCGCGGCAAAACATATCCCAGTCCACAGCTGTGTTGGGATTAATGTGCAACTGTTTCTTGATTGCCTCTTGCGTCAGACCTTCCGACCACCAGTAGGTGAACTTGATGATCTCCTCCAGAGTAAGATTACTCTGTTAAACCGACTTCCCTTCCGAATACTGACTGTACTTTTATGGCGCTTGTTATTTGCTCGCTTTCTGCATTCCCACTTGTAACTGTCTGATCGGTCCGTACATTCTACCAGCTCTATGTTTTCACCGCAAACGGGGCAGGCACGTCTGGAGGCGATCATTCCTTCACCCATTAACCATCGGATTAATGTTCTCTCTTACAGAGAACACTGTCTTTCAGCTCATCCTACGTCCAATGCGAGGTAGCACTTGTTTTGCGCTGATAGCTTCCAGTTCCATTTGTGTACTGAGTACCAACTTCTTTCGTGTTTCTACAACATCCTACCTGCACACCGATAGTTCGATAAACTTTTCCATTGCTTCCACAGCTCAACATTTTCCTTTTGAAACTGCTTGAGTTTCTCTGAGTCCTTAATTTCACTTAACTTGGTCTATGCTACACTATTATTGCTATTACTTAAAAGCTTACATTCAACAAATTGTGTCACCTTTACATTCACTAATTCTTAAAGAACTACACCATCAACCTGCAGACTAATTCATTTCACATGTGAAAAGAAATCATTTTCAGATGATATTCCATTCATCACGTTTTATCTCACCTTTAGATTGGCTAATTCTTCAAAGACTACACCATCAAACGTGCATAACAATTAAACTTTCACGTGAAAACGTTCGGCATGTTCTTTTGTTTTCAAACAAAAAATTCCCTTGACAGTTTAAATTGCTCAGTTGAACGGTTATTAAGCAAAAAAATTAACGTTGTCTCGATCAGTCCTGAACTTTGTTTTGATCGCTTTTCCTTCCAAAAATGGCTGTTACCCTGTAGTTTTTTTCATTATTAGTTTAACCTTGTGTATGTATGCAAGCAAAGAGGAAATTCGAGCGACTTTAAACAACGTGAGGCTCAATTTGGTGGCTACGCAATGGACCTGTCAAATCAAATAAAAGTGTTCACGTTTTTTTTTACTTTTACAGTAAAAAGGCCCAATACGTTTCGAACAGGTGCAAATATTTTGGGGTTAGGGGCACTTAAATCCTACGATAGAGAATGTAGTATGTTTCTGCAGTTTTAACAGTGTATGATCGTTTATCACACGATAACAGTTTACGAATAGGTGGTTTGCAGCCAATCTCTAGAGACACAGATGACAATGACGAAATGAACAAATGCTGGTGGACGAACAAAAGGAGCTAATGAGAGATGTATTGTCTTCGTCCACCAGCATGGCGGCGATGACGTAACGTGCAAACCACCTATTGGTGATCATCAGCTCAGGGCGGAACAAGTCTGCTTGTTATTGTGAAATAGTCCCGTGATGATAGTGTCACCTGCTTTAGTGATTGAACGCAAAAGAAGTTCCGTTGGGCCTTCGTGGCTTTCTTTTAGACTTTGTGGTTGTACTTTGGACCCCATGTTTATATCTACGTTTTTCTGGTTTGTAGTTGGGATTTCGTCGTCCAATTTCTCCAACCTCAATTGTTGGATCTTTAGTAAATTTAGCAAATGGAAACAATGAACTAGCGACATGGTGTGATCCAGGAATCACATGTCAAAGTAATATTTTACTTGTTTTTTTTTCCCGTGTAGTATCATGACAATACACCATTTTGTTAATGATCAGTTCCTGGTGAATTGTGGGTAGATCCAGTCCTTTGTGGGGACAAACGGTCAAAATTACCATTTCAAATTACGTCCTAAAATGGCCGTTTGCCCCCACCCACAATTCACCAGGAACAAAAATGGTGTATTACCTTCCTTTTTTCAGATTTGACATGGCTGGATGAATCTGCCTGCTGAAACTGTAGAGTGCACAGGTAAGTGTTGTCAGAAGACGTGTAACAGATCAACACCTGGTTTCTATCCTGGAAGTTCTCGGCAACCGTTTATGGGGTCAGTTGGGGTGGTTGGGAGTGTGGGGGCTTCTGAGATTACAACATTTTGAGTTTTGATTTTAAGACGCACTCTAGTGTTTACAATAATCACAACAAGTGTACAAGGTGGCGAAGTGGTAATAAGTTGTTTACTTAATATTTAAACTTACGGACACATTGAATAATTTCGAATACTTCAATATACAATAGTCATCCTCATCGGATTTACCATTGAATTTTGTTTAGTTCTTTTAGAGGCAGTGGGAGACTGTTCCAAATTTGAACACCAGATCTTGAGAAAGTTTTTATACTTTGCATGTAGAAATTTTGGTTAGTTGAGGACCTACTGTAGTTCGATATTGGTGAGTGTGAGTCACTTTTTGAAACATGCTGACGATAGTTTCTGGCACTAAATTGTTGCCTACATCATACATTAGTTGACTAATCTGGTCATAACATAAAAAGGATATGGGGAGTTTTTTGGTTTCCAGAAACAACGGTAATGCATGCTATCTTGGTTCCGTGAAGAATATCAGGAGATGAGCTCGTTTTTGCAATACCAACAATTTGCAGAGATACGTTTTGGCACACCGGCCCCAAGCACAGATACAGTAGTGCAGATATGGTGAAACAAGTGAGTAGTATATAGTAAGCAATACATGTCGCGGTACAGTGTCGAAGCTTAACAATAATTCTTAATGTTTTACCGATTTTCTGACATAGTCTATATGATATTTCCATCAAAGGGCCAAATCGCACTAGAGGACAAAACTGTTTAATGTTGGTAAATATGGAATAGCTGTAGTCAGGAGATGACATCGTTGAAAATAGTTAATGTTTGGCACTGACTTGTAATATATAGGCGGTTCTTTAATACGTTTCGGCTAACTCTTAAGCTTTCATCAGTTATAAGGACGCTTGATGTTATAACGCGTGATTCACCATCAGATGGACTTTGACAATGTTAAAGTCGTCGGACATAAGCCAAATTACCATAAACGTCTTTTCCTTGAAGCTTGGATGTCTGTGAAAGATACGAACGCTGGGAATGACCACATTGTCATCTCAGACGTCTATAAATGTTTGGCACCCCTTTTAACTTAAATCTCTCGTGCAGAAACATTCTTTGTAGTCACGCGCATAGCGCTCGCGCAACGTTATTTTTAATTTTAAATCACGCGTTACAACATCAAGCGTCCTTATAACTGATGAAGGCTTAAGAGTCAGCCGAAACGTTTCAAAGAACCGCCTATATATTACAAGTCAGTGACAAACATTAACTATTTTCAACGACAAAACTGTTTACTTATGTCACAAATCTGTCATCACAATGAAAAACCAAGTGCGACCGGTTGTTCACCAAAGGACAAAATTTGTTCGCGGACGGACAAACTTCAAAGATTCCGTCGACTGCCTCTGGAGCAGGTCAAACTGAGACATCTTGGAAAACAAAAGCCAGGGTGTTTTGATTAGGAAATGACTCCACAGGTGATATGTAGCAGTCTCTATGCGATAGACTTCGAGGTAAAATTAATCACGTTCTCATTTCGCAACAACATGAATCCCGGCGAGCGCGACCAATATTCTCCATACGAAATGCAACAATTTCCACAATACCCACCAGGATGGATCTATCCCGTTTTGGCTAGCCCTTACATGTTTAATGATCGAGGAAATCCCAGCCCATCTCCTTCAACCACGAGTTCTGACAGTCGTTACCAGAATCCCTTCAGTTCAGCGAAAACAGCTCAATGCCGGGATCAACCCCAACTTCTTTACGCCGTACATCTTCGTCAAATTGCAGGCTGTGCAAAACTTCGCTTGCCGAATTGTGAGGGGCGCGCGTAAATATATATGGGTTATTGACCAAGCGTGAGGTCAAGATGGCGGGATATTGGCCAAGTTCTTTTTTTGCGTGTTTATGGACCGAGACGAAGTCGACGTCCATAAACACACAAAAAAAGAACGAGGCCCGCCATCTTGACCGAACAAGCGTGGTCAATAAAGGATTTATTATATGACTCAAAGGACGCTATTAAAAGACAGTAAAACGCGGGACGAACGGGCTATCCCGAGCGGCCAAGATGACTCCATCTTGACCTCGCGAGTAGCCAATCACTGCAGGATAATTGATTCATCTTGACCGCTGAAAGAGCCAGTCATATAATAAGACCATATCACGCCCATTCGTAAAGAGCTCACTTGGCTACATGTGGCAAACCAGCTATATTACCGAAGCGCTACAATGGCCTTTAAATGTATGACGGGCCACGCCCCTGAATACCTGTCTTCAAAATTTTTAAAGCGAGCCGAGGTAAGCGGTCGTAGCACCAGAAACACACAATTGTTGAACATTTCACTTTTTAAAACCGATAGCGGCCAAAGAACCTTTTATTATAGCATAGTTAATTTATGGAATTCTTTAGATTATTCTCTTCTTTTATGTGATTCAGTCACTGTTTTTGTATATTTTTGTAATTCTTAGAACCTTATTTTAGTTATTCTTATTTTTTAATTGTAAATAGGTATATATATTTAACAAATGGATTCCATGCTGCCGTGCGTCTGTTCAGTAATAGATCACAGATGACGTCAAAATGTGGTAAAAACAAAGAAGTGGCCCACGAGCCGCAGGCGAGTGTGTCACTAATGTTTTTACCACATTTTGACGTCATCTGTGATCTATTACTGAACAGACGCACGTTAACATGGAAATCTATTTGTTTCATATAATAAAGAAA
>JAEMWC010000224.1:410000-435000 GCA_016490735.1 Pachyseris speciosa
TTTGTTGTTGGTTCTCTACTCTGCTCCGAGAGGTTTTGATCCGGAATTTCGAGTGCTACAGGTAGCCTTAGTACGTCCCGCCTCGTATCCATGAATACCTTTAAACTCCAATAACAATTAATGCAGCTTGCAATCAATGTCCACTCCCTCTGACGTTTCGACGGATCACCTGGCGTGTTTTTCTTTAGCCAAAATTTTCGGTCGGAAATTTCGGAAACTTTTCTTGTCTAAGGAGAAAACCTCTATCCCATCTGGGCAAAGAACCTCGTTTTGCGTTCTAACTCATTGGAACGGGAAAAGTGGGATACCTGCAATGGTATTCCGTTTGTCTCTCGGGCGTTCCGTTCGCATTTTCGACAGGATGGACCGTAAATGTTGGCTAAATGGAAGACGTGATAGTGTCCATCCGGAATAATGCCCGGATAAAATACCCACTCGTCAGCGGAAAAACCTCGGGACTATTTTTCCCATGTATTGACAACCAGGTTGCTAATTTCAAGGACTTTAGTTCTGTTACGCCACAAAATGTAATAGTAACGCAAAATGTAACAACTTTTGATGCAAAATGCATATAAGTAACGCAAAATGTAATAACATTTTGGTGATATTTTCTTCGAAATATAAGCATTGGTATCGGCACTAACAAGAAAAACTATATGGTTTATTTAGGCGCTAGGCATTTCCACCATTGTCATCAATATTTGGCTTAGTTTTACCTACAGATACCTTTAATTTAACTACCCATACAAATATATTTTAAAGTGATGTAAGAAGGAAATGTGAAAATAAAGTGTTGTTGTTGTTCAGGAACAGAACATCTGATATTTTTCGGGAGGTGGGACGGGGGACGAGGGAGGTGTATCGGTGAGAGCCGTGGACGTCTGTGCTTTTACTTTATAATATAGAAAAAACGTATAAGAAAGGATAGGTGAACTGGAACTGAAGATCACAGCTGCTTTGCTTTGGCATTTTTATATCATATTGTGATGAGGTAAAAGTATGGGCGGCCGTCACCGCCAAAAATACAAACATAACAAACGCTTTGGAATAAACAGAAATAGTCTAATTGTCTCTTGTATCTCCTGTGTGTGTGCGTTTCCATCTATAGATTCCGGAAACCAACTTTGAACAACTTTATTTACGTGTCTTACCTTCTAGCCGCCTACACGTAGCCTACTAATCGGAGACATCTCGCGAGACTGAGTCGCTCGTCACTTAACTCTCCCCACCTTGTTCGCTCAGTTTCGCCTTACCTCGTAGTCAAGTCACAGCGGCATATTTCTCGCGCGATGCTGGAAAAAACTATTAAAAATCTTAGTCTTGTACCGAAGTTTAGAGAATAAAGAAATGCATTTATGTTAATTCGAGGGCTTTTGTCTATGCAAAACTACTTTTCCGGGGCGCTTCATCCCGATGGCGCAACATATGAATTTCCGGGAGTTCACCTATTCCAATTTTTTTCCCTGGCAAAAAAAAATCAAACTACCATTTGGTAAACCTCCAGCTATCCGCCAGTTCTGTCCCTCAGTGCCGACACCAATGCTTATATTTCGAAGAAAGATATATAACACCTAAAATGTTGTTACATTTTGCGTTACTATTACACTGTGGCAAAAGTTATTACATGTGGCGTACCAAGTTCGAGAGAAATTTAGCGGTAAACAATAACAGCAATAGAGTGTCTCGTGATTGTTACCCCTTGGAAATTTGATGTTCTTAACACCAGCATAAAAGCATAAAGAATATTTGTCTTCAGAATACCAAATTTTCTCGGGGCAACCTTCAACAGTCCCTCGACGGAAACACTCCCCCTGAATAATTTCTTCCTGTTTTTCCACAATAATGAACTTAGACCAATCAGCTGACCATACAATCAGCAATCTAATGGGTGTCCAGCAATCTAATTACAAATCTCAAGTTAAATCAAATGTTGGTTTTTGGGGAGAGGGGAAAACCGGAATTCCCGGAGAAAAACCTCACGGAGCACAGTAGAGAAGCAACAAACTAGGCCCACATATGACGCCGAGCCGGTGAAACTTTGGTGGAAAGCGAGCACTATCACCACTGCGCCAACTCCCCTCCAGTCCGGTCGCGGTAGTCTTCCTCACGCTTTTTAATACGAATTGCAGGAAACCGAAAAATATTCAGGGAGTGTTTGATGTAACGGTTGTTGATTCCATACACATTATTTACTGAAAGCTACGTTATGTATTTTATGAGAATGAATATATGAAAATTATATATTTGAACTTCATATATTCTATTCTCATATATTCACCACTCACGGGTATATAACGAACCAACAAAACGACCAGCTGGCCTGACCAGATGGCTTGTTAGCTCAGTCGGTAGAGCACTGCACCAGTATCGCAGAGGTCGTGGGTTCGAATCCCGCACGAGCCTGAATTTTTTCAGGCTTTATTTTCACTACTGCTTAAGTAGTGTTCATAACTGCGATGATCAGTCACTTATTTAGTCTTGTATTTTCATGACAAAACGATCGAGGAAACAATACACATCCACGCTTGTACCAGAAGTGTAATTAAAATACGCAAAGATCACGAACTCGAAAATATGTGAATAATTTTTTATTCAAGTAACTGTGGGTTAACTTTAAGGTTATTTTGGACCATTCAAACCGAAGATGCTTCAAATCTAATGTAATTTATCTAAAGATACAATTTGACCGAGATTTCATTTGTAGATCACGTGGCAGTTTGTCAGACAAAGTGGTTTTAGTTATGCAAATTAAATTTGAGGCACCGAAGGTGGGTCCTTTCCCGGCTTTCTTTGATTTACTTGACAGGTCGAGAGGCTTTATCGATATGCTACAGCTGTCTTCAACTGCTCGAAAAAAAAAAAAAAACGTGTCTGTAGTATTTGGAACGATGATTCTCAGTAAATAGGATATCTCCGATGATTTACGGAAACTGGAATCGCAAACATTAAGCACGTGTGAATTAGTGCGAACTCTTCGAAAGAAATACCAAAACGTTTTAAATTCTTAGCTACATCTTGTAAAAGGCATGTTATTAAAGTTTTTTGATATTTTACCATATAATAAATAAATTTGGGCTCATTCCTCAAGACTCCGGGCTAACAATTCTCGCAACCTTCGGGCGAGCTGTTTTTTCCATTTTCATCTCCCCTTGAACATCCCCGCCCATTAAGAAATCGTTGCAAATAAAGTTTCATAACAAACAATGTTTTGAACAGCACTGTCTCTTTATTAGTAGATAGGCGCGCGCGTCTCTTTAGTAATAGCCGTCAAAATGTACTATGAACGTATGTGCCAAACAAACCGTACCTTTTTTCTCTAACGACACTTTGACAACATCTGCATGTGATCTACTACTAAACAGACGCACGACGACATGTACTACCTAACAAATAGATTCCATTTGGCCGTGCATGTGTACTTTGATAGCGAAAGGATAGCGTTAAAACGTGGTAAGAACAAAGAAACACGCTACCCGTCGCAGGTGAGTAGCATAACTGATGCCCGGGGGGTACTCCCTTATTTGGGCTAAATAGGTATGTGCGGCCCCAAAGGGTATGGTTTTTTAGCCGTTTTGGTCTGAAATAGGGTATCGATTTTGACCATTTCGGTCTGAAATAGGGTATAGATTGTACATTCTAGTCTTGAACTGGGTATGTTTTTTAAAAGAAGCTACTTTTTCATGATTAGGAGATTAGCCTTCGTGCTCAGCTACTGATAATGATCCAACTTTTAATTATTATTTTAATTATGTTACGCCAACCGTGTACGTGAAATAGGTCTGAAACAGGGTATCGAATTTTTTATCAGGTCTGAAATCGCAGATTATGGTCTGAAATAGGGTAAGGGTTTCAGGAAGCGGGCCTCACACCCCCACCCAATTTTTCTGGGAGTACCCCCCCCCGGGGACTGATGTTCTTACCACGGTTTGATGTCCGCCGTGCGTTATCAGAGTACACACGCACGGCCAAATGGAATCTATTTGTTTATGCAGTCATTTTACTGTACAGTTTTACTTTGTTCGGCCAACAAAGTCACTCGTGCGTCTGTTTTCTAATCCTACTCATCTACACCAATCAAGAGTCGAAGTTTACACCGGCCATTGTATAAATGTTTACAATAAATAACACTACATTCTCATTCAATTGCCTGTTTTGTGAGTTCGTTTCCATCCCTTTCCTCTAGCCTATTCTTACCCTAACCCATTTGATCCTGTGCGCGCGCTTTATCCAGCTTGATTTTATACCAAGCATTTGATTCACCCAAGACGTCCAGGATCTGCAAAAGCGTTACAATTAAGACTCCATGATTGCGTTCCTGGTTTTGTTCTGAAGTAGTCTCTTTTCTGTATGTAAAACATCCGTTTGGCCAATTAATGACTGGATCCATCTTGAAATCGTCCAGGGTGTAAATTGGACAACAACGGGGCATTGGTATCATTTTTCACAAAATCCGACAAGATCGTACTTGGTATCCCACTTCACTGGATAACAGCGATCAGCTTATTTTGCCAAACGCCTTCGTTAACTCTTCTCGAGACCAATCAGCACTCGGAAAAAGAGCGAGTTATCTAGAAGTGTTCACGACAATCTCTTACCATAGCGCCGTATTGTGATGCTTAGCAACAAAATCCGTGTGCACTGCGGGTACAGCCAAGTTGGTCTCACCCTCCAGTGTCTTCTTTAGTGGTTTATAAAAGAGCCAAGCTGAGTAACTACAGCTGAATCCATGCACTCCATGACCTGCTGAAAAGTTTCCTGTCCGCAAATAGAGTGGCACTCGTTCAACTTATCACGGACAAACTTCCACAAAGGATAGCAATGAACAGGGTCTGATAAACATAGCTGGAAAGTAAAAAATAATTATCAACTTTCATAGGGGTAACTTGCTCTAGTGTACTATAAAGCCATCAGATTAGTAGAAAGCACTCCCTGCTAAACGCTGCGAGTGCCATCAATCTCTCATGGTGACCAGGCCCCAGTTATTTACAAAGGGGATAGCTTTATCCAGCAGATAAAAATGTATTGCAACTAATGCAAGTCTATCACTGGATAGTGACTTGGGATAACGTTATTCGGTCTTTGGTAAAATAAGTCACGTGTTAGAAAAGCGGACGGTCGTTATCAGACATAAGCATCGTCCAATTTGCTATCCATTGCCCGATTTTATCAACGCCGGAAAAAGAGACAAGGAACAAAATAAAAGTCAAGCTTCTGGGTCATTATTTTAAAATCCAATCGAACAAACCAGCGAGCTTGAATTTATTTCCACTATAAGACCTGTGCCCTGCTTAAGTGATTAATCGGGGGAATAAACCGCTTTCCAGTGTGCTGATATATCGGAGGATAATTCCTTTGATTGCAGTGTCCATGGAAGGATTTATTTGTTTATTTATTGGCTTGTTTATTTTCTGATGACTTATTTGTTGAGAATTTTTTCTTCCCAGGAAGCCCTATAACAAACGCGGTTTTGGCTTCCCAGACTGCTATTCACTTCACATACAATCTTTCTTATTATCCTCCAATATCCCAGCCGCCTGAAGGCTTTATTCAATTATTGTTGTCTTCAGAATGAAGATTCTTTATAAATGTACCTGTCGCTTTCTTTTGTGTTCCTCGGTGTATGCGTCAGCGTGCTCTTCGTCATCACTGCTTCCACCAAGAAGGACTAAAGAACTGTGAAAAAAGATTAACAGTAACATACGTTAAATAAAGACTTAAGACTAAGTAAAATCAGTAACTTTTGTTTCAGGTGACACTGCAGTGTGATAAATATGTGAATTCGTGAGTGATGAATATGTGAATGATCATCGCAATATGAACACTACTTAAGCCGTTTTCACTACTGCTTAAGTAGTGTTCATATTGCGATGATCATTCGCATAATCATTATTACTGATTTGCTTCTAAAACCAAAACAAGAAATGGCAGAGATTTCTTTAAAAAAAAATAGAAGAAGCATGCCTTTCAGATCTGTCTCAGAATTTAGTGGTGTTCGAAATGCCTCTCCTCGCCTTCTGATAATGCAAGTGTTACGAGATGAACATGCTAACATGCTTGGGGGAAGGGGGGTGGGGGGTGAAAGTTTCAGTTTACAATCGAAATAATTTTCATAGTTTAATAATTTCTCACACTTTAAATGAAAAAAAAAAGTTTTTCTTTTATATTGTGGGAGAGATGAGGGGATGGTAAGGCTTTTAAAGCTCGGTGTATTTCTTACTCCGTGTGTGTCCCGCTTTCCTCCACCCTGTGAATCTCGTGCAGGACATCAACAGCAGAATCCACGATGATGCCAAACTTGTCCATAACACACTTACTAAATTATGGAAGGAAAGAAAATTGGACGAGTTACATTATACACTTAATGTATGGTCCCGAGGGAAACAGTTAGTTTTGTTTTCCCGAGAGTCCTGATGTTTCCCGAGACGAAGTCGAGGGAAACATCAGGACTCGAGGGAAAACAAAACTAACTAGTTTCCCGAGGGATCATACATTAAGTGCTTTGTTATATACCGAGACTTTCCCTTCAACAATCACAGCAAAATAAACTGACAAATAAACAAAGACGGCATTACAAAAACACGTCTTTATTCACAAGCCTGCCGAATGAATAATTTACAAACGTTTAAAAGTACCTGAAAAAGTAGAACATGCCTTTCTTGAATTTTCCGAATCTTTTCCTCCTATTAGATGCTGAATTTCTTCGACTGATACTTGAGAAAAACGTTTTCTTTTAGTCTCGGGTTCCATAACGTTTGTATTATCGTTGGTTTATAAAACTGAAAACTGGCAGTGTTCTCAGGTCCGCCTCGTCAATCAAGCTGACGTGAGCACGTGCTGAAGATCATGCCACTTTTTAGTCACGCACTAATCACGTGCTGCTGTATCCGGGCGCGCGGGCAACAATTGCGGAATTGTATCCCGGTCGGGATACATTTGAATTTGGTCAGGGGCACGTGACCAAGAATCAGCCAATCGCAGTACTCCTTTTGTTGAGTGAAAGTGTAGGTATATAACAATGTAACTTAACGTTTAACTGTCAACTACAATGTAACATGAGTATCTAATAGTTTATCTAAACGTTTACTGTAGACTCTTGGTTTTTATAGTTTTCAACAAATTTGACTTCGGTCGGCCGAAGAGAATGGAGTGGTTTCGCGACTAAAAGATGTGCGATACAAACCAAGGATTAACACACTTCCTTGAATTACTCTGGTCCTTCCCTAATTCTGATTATGGTCACTGGACTTGTATGTTTTCCTGTCTTTGTTGGACTGTGTTCCTTACACTATTGAATGGACCATTTTACTAATAACGCGTAGTGCATTGTTGGTAGGTCCAGCCTCCTGCGGGTGAAAATAAACACACATTGCTAGGGAGAATGGAACTACCCACAGAACACTGGGAACTCGATCTACTAGCCGCTTGAAATCGAGTCATGGCCTGGGAAGGAATTGTTTAAAGCAAATAATTAATTAACCATAACCCAGTAAAGCGCCTCAAGCGTAGAATGCGAGTAGTCTCTAATTTCGGCGATGGATTGTGGGGCGGGCGAAAGACACGCGCGGACGCGAAGTCGCGAGGGGACGCGAGGGCGTCGCGTCTCCTCGCAACTTCACGTCCGCGAATTGTACTCATACTTGACGTTCAAAGGTAGCAGCGTGACCAGTGCCAGTACTGTTAGTTTTCTTCTCTCAAGCCGCGTCATGCAATCCATCTAAAGAGACACAAAAAACAACAACAAAGTGATAAGTGTTGGTCTCTCACAAACAACCTGTGGTCTTGGTGCAATAATAGCATTCTAGCATACGTGGATACCTCCAAAACTCCGTTTGCCCAAGCAAGCCACACTGTTTTACGTTTTAAGTTTCTGCGACGTTTTCCTGCACAATACAGTGAATGAGAACAACAACGAAATTGCGTTCAATAGTTTTCGCTTAAACGATCACACTTCAGGAATTTATCCCCAGACTCAACAATGAGAACTACTTTGTGGCGTTAACTGTTTTATAGTTCTCAACCCTACTATCCCACTTCACGACTCGACCTTAACGGACTCCGCCAACAGATAGGCAATTTCTTAGCGGACAAGGCACTGTTCAACAAATTTTCATAGTCTGGTCCCACTTTAGGACTTTATTTTCAGAATGAAACGTCGAAGTACCCTTGTGAAGCACAATAAGCATTGCCACACATTAGGATGAACTACATTGCTCTAAACATTTAATGGCATCATATTGACTTTTGTCAACTACTGAAAATTTCCACTGAATCCAACAACCAATACTCACTTTATCTAACCAGATGTCCAAGAGCTGACTTAACACATCACTGACCTGACAAATAGGAGACATTCCGCTCAATCAATACAACATGTCATAACTATTCCATATCATAACACTCGTATTGATTAAACAACCAACTTTATGAAACAGAAAAGCTATTTTGTTCATTTTCTATAGGCCATTTCGGAGTTGCGCAGGGAACTGGGGCGAGTTTTAAATTTTAACCAATCGATAAATTGAGACCATCACATGAACGATAACGTTGAGATTGGCCATCTGAACAAGTTTGATGCTTTCAGGTTGAACAGAAACCAAGTTATGAACTTTTTTTACGATTTCTGTGATATTCGTAAAAATTGGGGAACACTTATTTCCAAATAGTAGGTGCATGACGGGATTTAACGGTTGTCAGTTGAAGTTTTTGAACCGCGGTCAATTCCTCTCGATTGCTCTTAACATAAAATATTGGGGCAAGGAAAGCCATGCGAAGTTGTTCAATATCAGTAATCGGAGATCTCCGCTTTTAAGCTTGGCTAAATCTATATTATGGTTTTGGGGGACGCAGCCTCACAATTAGAGACGTTTGTATGGATTTTGAACTACGCTTTAAAGTCCGTAACTTGGTCTTTGTTCAACCTAAAAGCATCACACTTAGACAAAAGGCCAATCTCAACGTTATCTTTTATGTGATGGTATCAATTTATCGATTGGTTAAAATTTGAAACTCGCCCCATATCCCTGCGCAAATCCGAAATGGTCTATACAAATACAACAGAGAACAGTTATTACTTAACTTGTGTGAAGCTACATGTATGATAACACCCTTAAGGCTATGCGAGGACTCGATACAGCTAAAGGATTTTCAGAAGAGCTTTGTATTTTCCTCAAATCCTTTTAGTTACATAACGGAGCGTTTTAACTTAACGCATTCAAAGAAAATGACGCTCTTTATTCGGTTTATAAAGCAGGCATTTCAAAGGGCTTTGCCATCGGCATTCTAAGTCTTGCGTTCAAATTTTCGATTAAATTAAGCAATTTTATACGTAGAATGGTGTCAGAGCACCAGTCTAACAAATTCTATCAGTTAATAAGGGTTTTTGGCAGGCAAGAAGGACATCTTTGAAAACCAAGGCCCTACCTCTTTCAAGTTGCAAACCCATTTTCATCCTGCCAGAACACCCGTGGTTGTGAGCAGTTATTTCTAGTTTCACTGCACTAGTAGAATACATGTAGTTGCACCAATATTTGCGTTCCATCAATACAATCACCTCTTGTGGCGTGTTACGTTAATACTAAACGTTGGTGACAAAGCCCGCCTTTTCTTCCCCTATTTCCGCAGATTTATGACAATTGCTTTACAGACAGTCAGAGTAAAAGTAGAACCGTCTAAAATTTAGTTTGAAATCGTACTTGTTACTAAGCCACTAAAAAAAGACTTAAGGAAGATGCAATGTTCGGGAGACAACGGACATGGAGCAGAGAAAACGAGTCTGAACCCAACCCATGTCCTTCTGTTACCCGGTCAGTTGCTCTTACCACTGAGTCTCTCGGAGACTGGTGGCAAGCTTGGCCATTTACTATATCGATGTGACACGTGACCTGTCCACTGCGGGGTCAGCGACCAGCATCCGAACGGCATTCAGTTATGAGTTCGACCCCACGTTTTCGTTTGTTTACCCCATGACCGAGCTTGAAAATTATTAACTGTTTTCATGATCAAAACAAGTTTTGTTATTCACAAAGTTGTTACAATTCTCGATAAAAATAACATTTTCCTTATTGTTCTATCAGCATGTTGCATACAGTGGTACCCCCTCCCCCCAACTGCCAGATCACTCATTTGTCTTGTTTTCATAGTGAGTAAACAATTTGCTGGTTACCTGTTTGTTAAGTTGCTGTGCTGCATTATCAACAATTTGGACGAAAGCAGGGTAATTGTGAAGGATTATTTCTCCAACAATGCACAAATAAATGACCAGAAGAGGAGTATAATCCTGAACAAAAAAAAAAACAGAAATTAACTTGAAAAATGAACTGGCTTTTGCCAATAACAATCAACAACAACAAGATGAGTAAGAGCGTTTTGAGGTGAAAATGTTGGCAAATTTGTAGTCGTTCATGTCACAATGTACTGTAGTCGCCTTCTGTGGATGGTGACATACCAGCTGTTTCACTGAGGCAATTGTTGTCAGTAGTTATTACTAAATCCCGGCTAAACGATCAAACATTTTTGGCCAACATCGTGCTTGCTAAATACAACGTTGGGTGGCTAAATGAACAACAGCAATGTTTGACCAAGCACCAGACAAAATAAGTCCTCAGAACGTTATGTGGTTCATTTGGTTGGTTTTTACCGGCTGTGCACGCTTTGTTGGCTGGAGTGGCTAAACGATCAAACATTTGTTCGTAACACGAAATACTGGATGGAAAACCATTTTAATGCAAAGTTGAGAGAGGCGGCTAAACGGTCAAACATGTTCTTCCAATACGATGTTGGATAAAAATGTTTGATCGTTTAGCCTGGGCTTACTGTAAGTCGTACTTTTCGAACTGCTCTGTTTCGTTCCTCAAATAACTGTAACCAGCCACCACAGTTTCAGTGTATCGATACTTTACGATACCGTGCAAAGAAATCAACGATCAGTCCTGGGAATTTCAATGGAATTTTGCAACATTTGAAAAAGGATTACATGCGATTAACCCTTTAACGTTTTTCATGCAAATTATCGTTCGCCGACGAACGATAACTTTTCGCGCTTGGTGTATGAGGAGAATTAACCGTACTACAACACCAACAACGCCAGTCACATCATGAAATAAAGCGATTTCCTTGACTGCAGTCGTTGAAATAAAGTGATTTAAACGTTCCTATGCCATTTCGTACATCTACGTACATCATCTGAGCAATGAAAACGTGAGGTTTACGTATAGCCCATTTATAATACAGTATAGTATTCAAACCATACATCCCTAACCAAGTGGCTTCAACAAGAATAGTTCAGTGGGAATTATTACCTCAACTTCAAGAATCATGTGAAATATTTTCAGCAAGGCTGGAGCAAACAGCTCCGTACCTCTGACAGGAGATACCTTCACTATAGTCTCAACAACCTGGGGGAAACAAAGGAGAACAAACACTAGAATGAAGCCCAAGAACCAGCACGAACAAAATGGTAATGATTAGTTCCGCAAGTGAAGCTGTCCCTTGTGAAGCCTTCATGAAATAACAAACAAACAAACAAACAAACAAACAAACAAAAACAAAATCAAGTAGTTGTGAACCAAACGTGACGCACGAATAAGCAGCTTACTTAAAACTATTTCCTACCCTAGAGAGGATAACTCCACCTTCTGGTTTTATATTTCCGAGCATTGATAAACAAGCATTCACCACAGGTGTGCTGAAATTCTGTAACAAATGACAACAGAAACATGAGAACCAGTCAACTGAATCGCAGCAACATATTTCTGATCAGTGAAATTTCATTCTGCCACGATCAAAGGAAGTGAAGTGACCTGAAGGTACGCACGGTTCGGAGTACACTGTAGGAAGCCAGTAGTCTTTTTCAATCAAGCACTCGTTCTTCTCAGGGATAAACGGTCGCGGGCGATTAAAAATAAACTTCAACCATAAAACAAAGGCGAAGAAAAGCAAATCGTATATCCAATTGGACTGTCATAACAGAGAGTGGGAGTGGTAACGCACAGTGTTGATATCTACAGTGGAAGAAACTGAAGAAAGAAAACCACCGATACGTGTTTGGCATAGTTTTGGACTTGAGACTTGCGACTCTGGAGACGGAGGTCGATTTCAAAGACAATTATTGAAATATCACACCTGTAAGAACTCCTTCTCGTCCAAGATAACGTACGATTCAATGATGGCAAAACATGTCCTGAGGTTCTCTGAGCCTAACTCTGCAAATAAAGGAGATAAGAGATTTGCGTGGGTGTCTGATCGGGACATGAAATGCCGAATTCACAACAATTTCCTTTTCAACAGTTAGAACACAAAGCTCAGTTTTCTATAAATTAATTTATTGTGTCAGCATGTGATAGCGTTATTCCACGGAGAACCATTTTTGCAATTTGTTAGCGAATAGGGGGCTTTCCTTTTATTTATGTCGTGTATAATAAAGACAACATAAATTGTTTCTGTCCAGTCATTGTCTTCTACCTGATGGTCTCCCGTGAAACCAGTGAGCCCTCTGGGCTTCACTTTCCCGATTAATATTAATCATTAAGTCTGTCGTAAAACTCCGAGTAAAACAAAACTCAATGACATTTGTCTTTTTCTAAGTACGCCACAATCCGCACGGTATAAAAAAAAGTAGGTGTCCACAGTTAGTGCGGTTTTTTTTGGCTTAACAGGAGGGGGAAAAGTTGAGGCACCTAAAGAAACGTACTTGGTGTTCATACCTAGTAAAGCGGGCATGTTGACGAACAAGTGCAGTAACTCGGGAGTTATACAGGATGCATTCACCAACACATTGTGCCTTGAAAAGAATCAAGAAGATTTCGTTAAACTTAATACAAATTAAGCTGTTAGTTATTCGAACTTGCTTGGCATTCTTAAGATAACTTCCACCATCCTTTGCTGTTAGGCCAATGATACACGGTTGAACATAATGTTGGGACTGCCATTCAACAAATGTCGTACCATTTAGCTGTAATGTTTCACGCTGAAAATTGGCAGATGCAACTTTTATTTGAGTGAAACGCGTACTCGGAAAAAATTCCGAGTTTCCGTAACAGGAGTCGAAGCTGTGACTTTCCGATTACTACTACGGATGCTGTATTACTGAGCTGCAGGAAACTCGTGGAAGCTAGGCAATATTAATTCGTCATTGCCGCAAGAACAGAGTGAGTGTTGAGCCCTCTGGTACTTGCGATGCGCGCGCTTCTCTAGCCTGCGAGCAAGCTCTCCCCCGAGAGACCTTGCTCGCAGGCTAGCGCTTCTCAAGATAACTGGCCCCACTTGTTCAAAGAGTGGATGACTTTATCCAACAGATAAGTCACCAACCAACCGATAAATTGAAAGCGAATAAGTTGCAATAAATTTTGTCCATTGGATAAGCGACTTATCAGCTGGACAAAGCTATCCATTCTTTGAACAACTAGGGCCAGATAGCCTAAGCATCACCATAAATTCTTATGCACGCAATATTGATGTTATTTAGATAAGTCGTACAGAACGTTTCTACCAGCAACGTCCCGACTAACGTAAGTCGTGGAGTACATGAACGTTAGACGCGTTCAGATTGTCCAGGCTTAACAACGCCGCAACCTAAAAGTCAGTTTTCTAAGCATTCAAGGCGACGCAGCTTAGGTTTTGAAAGAGAGAGTTGTCATGTTTTGCAAGGATATAACTAACAGTTATAAAAAAAGAGTCTTACCAGAGCTCCAGCCCATCCTCAATCAAGTAAACATGTGGAGGCTGCAAAAAAAAAAAAAAACGGACAGTAGACAGTAGAAATACAAGAACAGGTAAGAAATGCATTGGATAATAATAAATTTAGTAAACCTTTTTACCTAGTTTGGCTCTAAGAAGAATAATTAATCGGAACAGCTAGAGGTCATAAGCCAGACAAGAAGAGGTACCTGGGTAACATCTGTGCTGTGATGAATCAAAGGTAACATAAATGAGTACATGTTCCGACTTAACACACCCAGTCCCTGCAAAACAAAAGCAAATGAGAATAATTCTAAAAAGTAAATAGTGAATAAAGTGAATAGTGCTTTTCGCGCGCTCGAATTGGTTAACTCGGAGGTGATTAGCAAGTACTATTCACTTCCGAGTACCCAGCGCGCGAGATTTTACAATTTCCGACCGCTTGTCGTTATATTGTCACTCATAAAGTAATGTTTTGTCCAGTAATTATTCAGCTTGTGTGGTATATACTAAAACAATTATTCACCTCAGTGTCAGTGAAAGTGGTGGATATTTACCTCGCCACTTCGCGGCTCGGTAAATATCCTCCACTTTGGTGAATAATTGTTAAATATTAGTCCTACACTCTGCACTGGGCATGAATCTGAATTTTTGAGTTCACACCGAAAAAAAAAAAAACCCTAGTGAACAGGTGCACATTAACTACTTCTACACTAAAATTCCTTCGCAACCATTGATTGTGTTGGTCCTATTCTACCCCCACCAACGTCTGCTGAACCGAGCCAGACATTCCATTCCAGGAACTGACCAATCACATCGCGGCTTTTAATTTCAGTGGCTTAGTTCCCGTAGCCTCCTTCACGGCCGTTGTTTGTGTCGGTTGTACTCTCCCTCCTGATTGGATACTCAGACATAATGGGAATGGAATTTCCGGCTCGGTTCAGCAGACGTTGGTGGGGAGGGAGAATAGGACCGACACAAACGACCGCTGCGAAGGAGGCTAGCTTGCATCCGGTTCACTTCATTTATGCAAGAGAAGACGACAGCCATTACGCAAGATCACCATGTGCAAGCAACCAGACTAGCTTAGACTGTACGTTGAATGAATAGATGTGCCAATAGTAAATGAAACAAAGGCATAATAGTTTAAGACTCGCAAACCTCCACTAAGTGTGTCATGGTAGAAACAATCGCACAGCGGAGCATGTTGTGGTCTCCAGACTCCTGCCACAGTGTGGGCAGGTATAATGACAGGGACGATGCGAATGGCTGCACCTAAGTATAACAGAGAATAACTCGAATATTAAAAAAGTAAAGTCTCTTGACTGTAATGGTGTCGATGTAATGTATCGACAAAATAATGTTTCATAACATCATTCATTGCGGAGAAGCGGCTTAAAAGAGAATCCGTGGTAAACGTTTTCTGGACAAAACTTGTGCGGATGAACCAATGATTACCACAATAACATTTGACACGTGTCTGACAGGAGGTGTTAAATAAGGTGTTTAATAATACTTATTGGGCTTCAAAATCACCTTGTCTCCAATCCTTTGGATAAGCAGCGATAACACATAAAGCACATGCATCTGAAAAAGGAAAAAGTTTAGCATCTAGGAAATCAAAGATTGCAAGGATGAGAAAGGAGAGTGTTAAGGTCACTTCACATGCTGTGTTTTATCGTAAATTGTGATACCTGTCGTAAAGTGTTATCAGTAATAGTCGTCGTGAATTGTAATGTCTGTCGTAAATTGAAATAACTGTTATTGAGAATTGTAACAATCAAACTATCGCAATTTACAATAACACGTCGTAATTTGTAATCAGCCGAGCCGTGAATTGTAATAACACATTGTCCTATTTTTATTTGTTCTTTTTAGAGAACTAAGATTCCTCTATTTTCCACGAGCAACAATATACCGTAAAGACTCGCAGATAAGCCGCACCCTGACTTTAGCAACTCAAATTTTGGGAAAAAAAAGTTTTTCTACTAAAAGTCAAAAGAAATTCAAAGTCAAGTCTTAAGTCTTCTGTCTTCTTCGAACATAAACTCGCCAACATTGAAATGGAAAATACTTCGAAGTTGTACCCACAATTTTAGCTCTTTAGTAGAATAAACATCACGTCCACAACTATGACATGTGATTGATGTTATTCTTTTACTTGTAGACAGGTATTTCTTTATTGAATAGACAGTTTTTCATAGAATTTTGCGTGTTCATCGTTTTGAATGTTCGTTGTAATTTAATATCGTTGTTACTGTGTAATTTGTTATTTTAGAGTACATTTGGAGATACTGGCATATTTCTTTGCTACTCTATAATCCGAATTGAAATAAAGTTATGTATGTATGTATGTATGTATGTATGTATGTATGTCTGTCTGTCTGTCTGTCTGTCTGTCTGTCTGTCTGTCTGTCTGTCTGTCTGTCTGTCTGTCTGTCTGTCTGTATGTATGTAGTACCCACGCAATAGTTCGGACGATGGAAGACTGGACACCGGCGAAGAAATGTGGGCCATTTGCCACGTTTTTGCCACGCGAATACTTGAGAATAGCGTGTCATTTTCTCGTTCATGCCGCTGAAGTTTCAAACCGTCGTCGATGCTGTAAACAATTTTGTGGGGGAATGGAAATTCCATGCTGTGTCACGTTCTCCTTTTCGAGAAAAGCGACCATAAAGCATTTAATTCGTTAACGAAGGTGTAGCACAGAAATGTGAGCTTGAAATAAGCTAATACTTGCATTACCAACTGCTCTTTTAGGAGCCACCAAACTTGCAAAAGCAATGACCAATACTCTGTTTTAATTTTATGTAGTATATTACGGTAATCGCATCAAATGAAGAATGATTCTCGCAGTTGTGAACGCAATTTATGCAATTGCGAAAAGAAGCCTGAAAAAATTCAGGACTTCATCAGGGTTTGAACCCGTGACCTCGCGATATCGGTGCGATGCTCTAACCAACTGAGCTATGAGGCCACTGACGTTGGGAGCAGGTCAATTGTGAGTTCATATGTTCCCGTGAAAGGGAAGCTGACAATTGTCCTGCTCCCAAAGTCAGTGGCTTCATAGCTCAGTTGGTTAGATCATCGCACAGGTATCGTGAGGTCACGGGTTCAAACCCCGATAAGTCCTGAATTTTTTTTTCAGTCTTCTTATCGCAATTGCATAAATTGCGTTCGCAACTGCGAGGATGATTCTTCATTTGATTTCATTTCCGCAGTTCATTTATGATTTGTTTCATATATCATCCGCACCCAATATAATATAGGAAAAATTGTTCTAAATAACTTGACCATTCATAGTTAATGGCGTTTAACTTTCAGTTACAGAGATAGTCATCGGAAAATTGTCAGAAAGATGAATGAATGAATGAATGAATGAAACAGAAACTGCTACGAAGCGCCAGTTTAAAACGAGTTCCCGTAAGCAGGGTTCTCTATTATGTTACCTTTGTGTCACAATCTTGAGTGCATTTGAGAAGATGAAAAAGTGATCCAAAGCTTTCATCCAAAAACTAACAATTAAAGCAGATAAAATTAATGATTAAGACAAATATAAAGTAAAAACGGATTCAACAACTCTTATTGGAGTTTAATACGGGTATCTCATTTAGTAATGAAACCTTCACAAAATGACCAGCAACTTAGAGCTTTTATTTGTTTTCTAAGTCTACTGCCCATTATAAAGCAAACAATGCAAATGCCAACTGACTTCATTTCAATTACAAACAGCCAGAAGATGGTAAAGTTATTATTCAAGACCCTATAATTCAAATAACGTTGAAGTCATTTTGAAACCCATAACGCGCACAAGATGAAGAGCCTGCGGTGAATCGTAACATTAATTTCAATGCTATTAAATACATGTACTACGAGCCCTTAGAAATCACATACCTGAAGAAAGTCATCAAGATTAAAATCGACATCATCTATAGCTGAATAATGTCAAGGCCATAATAATAATAATAATAATAATAATAATAATAATAATAATAATAATAATAATAATAATAATAATAATAATAATAATTTCAAAAGGAAAATTAACAATAAAAACGTTACATGACGTTTCGACGACCTCATGTCATCATTGTCGAATGTGGATACATTAACTTAATTGACACTACATATATACAGAAATAGGTGTGTATGTGATTGACAAGAATGTGAATAATGAAATAATATCGCGAGAGTCTAGTATTCACGCAAAGAGTTTCGCGCGAATAGAGTCACTTTGGTATTTAGCTTCGGTCTTTTCTTCTTAATCAAGATCATTTCAAAAATTAAACACTCTAGTTTGCTCCAGCATTTCTTAAGAATTTTAAAATTCTCACGTAGGTTCGGCCTTAAATTATGCTGTCCTCGAAGTGTTTCCCGATTACAGAATGTTTATGTTCCTCAACACGCTGATGGAGGTGGCGGCACGTGTAACCGATATAATTTGTATCACACAAATCACATTTGAATTCGTGGACCACGCACTGCTGATTCACTGAGGGAGGCTTTAATTCCGTAACTCTTACCTCGTCAATGATCTTTATACTCATAAAAATTGGTTGTATATCATGGTTGATCTTTCTTCCGAGGTCACGAAGTCGTCTGCGAACCACGTCGGCAGATTTTTGATCTTTGAAAGGGACAGTGATCCGTAGGGAGCTGTCCGGAGGCGTATGACTCGGTTCTGGAGGGCTCTGAAAGCTGTTGATAGTTGCGTCGATAAGCTTCTCAGGATATTTCAATTTCAAAAATATCCCTTTCAAGTTCTTACATTCTTGAGAAAAGAAGTCTGGTGTTGATGACAAACGTTTTGCACGATCTAACATACATCATGTAGTTCTTAAAAGTGATCGTTTATACCTGTTATCAACGTGTCTTTGGTAGTGTAGAAGAAGCCCTTTGTTGGTCTGTTTTCTGTACACACGTTTCAAGACGGTGGTCAGTCTTGATGATTTCGATGCCCATGAATGGCAAGCGATTGTTAGTGGCTGCCCCCATTGTGAAATTGATGGAGGGATGGGCTTCATTGAATTTCTGTATATATGTAGTGTCAATTAAGTTAATGTATCCACATTTGACAATGATGACATGAGGTCGTCGAAACGTCATGTAACGTTTTTATCGTTAATTTTGCTTTTGAAATGTTTTTCTAAATCGATCTTTATCAGAAATAATAATAATAATAATAATAATAATAATAATAATAATAATAATAATAATAATAATAATAATAATAATAGTACAGTTGTCGGCCATCTTCGGAACTGCCCACCTGTTGCGGAGAATGTTTTTCCTGCCGACTGAGTTTGCGAAAGAGGCAGGAAACGAAGTTTTCTCAAACTGAATGGAGGACCTGGGCACGAGTCAGAATGTCAGTTTCACGTTCGGTCATGTGATTCAGTTTTTGTTTTCTTGCAGGACAGTGCAACAGCTTTCCCACCCTCCCACCTCTTAGTTAGTTCTTGCCTAATTTTTTGTTTTTTGATAGAAGTGTGTCAAAGTTTGGGGTAGCTTTTTTCCCATTGTTGACTCCACTTCTGTTATCGTTGTGATGGTTGATAAATTTGTCAATGAAGTGCTGTTGCATTGTCTTGTGGCAGACAAATAGCATTCAGTGTGTGAGAAGCGTTGCGTCTCTAAGCTGCGAGGAGTTGCTGAGACATGACTAAGAATAGGGCACCAGAAAACTGGAGAGAATCCTATCATCATCATCATCATCATAATAATAACAAGGAAGAAACAAATCGTGAGGCAACCTGTTCAATACTGGAGACTCTGAGAGTCAAGCAATTCTGCGCTTGCACAGGTTATGGATTAATTTGGTAATGGTGATGGATTTATTTTCCGCACATATCACATAGTTTCATGGCGGTTTACAATTCTTCTCCGAGGGTGAGATCGGACGAGATCAGCCTGTAAAGGCGCCTCCGGCAGCCGCTATCACAGTCCATATTTGATCTCACCCACCCACCCACCCAAACCACAAATGAATATCAGATGAAAGATAGAGATAGACCACCACACCGGGAACTACGTCCCCTACTCTTTTCGAACAGTGAGTGGGTTCTTTAACGTCCCTGACAGATTATTAGGAACAAGTGTCGTGAGACGGGACCTACGGTTTATCGTCCTTATCCGAGAAGACCAGAACGTCTAACCGTTTGCAGATGTAATTACAAAGGCAGCACTTTCTCCTCGATTATTTAAACACCCTGAGTGTTGGTCCGGCCGGGGTTTGAACCCGCGACCGCCCGCACGGTAGTCCGGTGCTCTACCAACTGAGCTAAGCGGTCGGCGGAGATTCACATTTTCGGAAAGGTCGAATGGAGAAAAATTCACGCTATCATTTTAATTAGTTGACTTCTCAAGAAGTCTAACCCGCCAAAAAACCTTAGGCCTTAGGCCAACTTGTTCACGAAAGTGAGAAGTTTCGTGTCAAATTGAGCTGAAACACTTCGCCAAAAAACGTTAGAGCACACATGAATATAAAAAAATAACAAAATAAACAAACAAACAAATAGGAAAAAGGGAAGATGGTTAAGAAAGGATACCAGTCTTGAGGGTGTTGGCAGCAGTCAAACGAACCTGTAGAGACAAAAAGGTTTCGTTCCTGTGACTGAGATTTGAAGAATTTCAGAATCCCTTGGTTATCCATACCGTGATTTTAAGTGGTAAGTGGTGATTTACAACTACAACATGACTCTTGTCCTTCAAACACCCAAAATGCTGCTGTCAGTGGTTTTGCAGATTAGCATCAAGGTTAAGTTTTCTCTTGGTATTATACTTCGCGTTATAAACAAATATAAGTCTCTGCCAAATATTTGAAGGAAATCAAACGCAGTAACATTACAGCCTTGAACAACACTCGTTGCATTGTGACATGAATCTCGTGGTGCTGAATTACATTCAAAACTAGATGCCATAATGGCCTTCACTCGGCATTCCAAGAGGCAATCGTCCACACGGTTGTAATATTATGGTAAAGTTAGCATAACAAGATCTGAATTCCTGTCCATAATGTATTTTCACTATGGCATCCGCTGCGCCGAATGTCCGTCTATTGTCTTGTGTTTCGTCCGGCTGTGTTTGTTCACCAATGTCGGACGCTATTTTCAGGTGTATAACATATCGCCCAAATCCCCTCAATATGATAACCCTCATGTTTAGAAAGGAACCACTTAATATTTTTATTGTCATTTCTAAACAGCACTCGATTTCTTGAGCTGCTCTTATCGTGACTATTTCCCTGAGTAACCTTTTCCCAACTCAGTTAACGTTTGCGCTCGCCGGTACATTTTTATACACCTTCGCTTGCCAAGAAATAACACAATAATATTCGGCACATTGTACTTTGACAAAACAAAAGATATTTTTCAGTGCTTGCAGTCACGCCACAGAAGACAAAACATTTCACAATGGACTCTCACCGGCAAGAGAGCACACTTTCTGATTTCTGATGGTTTTTGGGTTTCTTACAAAGCCTTTTTGTTCACGAACGAGCAAAGCGCGTAAAACTGTTTTGAGAGTTGCCATCGAGAGTGACTACCAAAGCGAAATATCTTCTAAACAAAACGACGAATTTTCTAAATTCGTTTAAATAGCTAGTTAACAAATGGGTAGTGTTTTCAGGTGTTTTGCATAGAAAAACCACAAAACCGCAAAAACTGCTGGCTGTGTAACTTGAAACCTTCCACTAAACATGACCAATATATTCATTCGTTAATCATTACACGCTTAAGAAGCCGAGAAAAAACTCTAAGCAGAACGGAGTTTATTTCAGTTTCTTCTTTCTGCATGTCTATCGAAAATGGCAAAGTCTTTGTGTAAACAAAACGAGGAGATTATTCGACAAGTTTGTATTTGGCTCACATAATAAATTTGCATAACTTCAAAACAAATGACGCGTGGTGTAATGGACTACGTGATTGATGTTATTTTAGCGCTTGCACAGAAACGCCCGAAGTGAGCTTTTTGGATGAAACACGACGACGACCAACTCCGACGCCCGACGACTCAGTTTTAGACTCCGCCGTTCCATTGGAAGGCCGAGTAATCACCAAAGTGCGGTATATATTTTGATGCTTTGCACAATTTTGATGGCTCTAGTGATGACTACTTACCACTAAGTCCTCCTGAGCATTCAACAGTTTGAGAGTGACTTGGTAAACTAATGGTCGAGTTTGACGAGAAACCTTAACATTTATCCACTGTCCTGTCATCCAGATGATCCGCCGTCGCAGAACTTTGTACCTTGCCATAAAACACACACACACACAAAGAAAAAAGCTTCCTTTTAGAAACAATCTTTTTGGGGGGTCGCAGACATGGAAGAGAAAGGTCAGGAACTCAACGGTTGACGCCCCAATATAGAAAAAATATTACCACTGACACTCAAACATTGTTATTCCATCGTTCGCTCGTTCGTTGTTTCACTTCCCCCTCCCTCGTTCGTTCATTCATTTACATACCTTGAAGAGGAGTTGTTTAGCTCGTTAATCAACTGGTTGGTGAACCACATGTCGAAGTCCAGGTCATCAAAAAGGTCGTACGAGGCAAGACCACAGGCATTGTAAACTGAGATAACACAAAAAATGGTGTCTGTTTAGTTCATAACCTCATATTACATCGCAAGAGATCTTGTGGAGACCAGTTTCGTAAATGACACACGGACTAGCAAAGTACAACGTTTGTTGCTCAACCCGGTTGAGTCTACTATAACAAACAAGTCACTCAAAACTGTGGCCATTTTTTGAAGGGAAAAATACCTGTCCCCACTCCATTGAACAATATCCAGCATGTTGGACGAGCATTAGCCTGCCGAGCAGGCGTACTTTGGGGTTAGCAAGGACCGTCTGCATTTGTCCGTATGGGGCTCAATGTCTTCCCATTAAGGAGATTGTGAGGAGAAGCAAATGTGACCAAGGGAGGTGGCGTCAGGCAGGGCCGCTCCCTTTGATACTTTCCAATTCTCCACGGTTTCAATATCCAAGATGGTGACCACTAACGACCATTTTAAGTGGCACTCGCCCGCCAGAAAAACGCCTGCAATATAGCCCAGGCAAGCATCTTTCAACAGTCACCCGGGAATGATGCAACATGTAGCAGTTGGTAAAAGCAATCAACACACAATCACACATGCAATCAACCTTAAGCCACTGACTTAAAGAATAGCACTTTTGTGATGAATTCAGTACCTGCATCCTTTTGCAGTAAGACATTCATATCATCAGAGGGTGGAGATCCTTCAACAGGACAAAGCAAAAAAATAACAAACCATCACTTTTGATCGACAGCTGTACAAGAACACCAGCATATAATGATTACTGACAGTCATTCAATATTGACACACCGTACTCAGCTTCATAAAATGTCAACCAAGATATTAAGGAGTTTAAGCGAAGGCGTTTTTGAACGACATACTGCAACTGGAAGTGGACATTTGTGTCATTCATGGTCAGTGGTTGTGCACAAATTTTCAAGTAAATCGCCTCTACAAGAGTAATGGCACTTAGTAGCGCCAAGGCGAACAAAAAGAGAAAACGTCTCACTTCCGATTGACGTCCGTGGCTCAAAAACGGTAAAGCTTAAGTTCACTATTGTCATTCTTGAGTTTAGCAGTAGGTTCTCTTACAAAATATTCATAAATTGCTTACCTTGTACTAATTTAATCAGTTGGGTAACTACTGGGGTGACTGTGCTGCGGAACTCACTCAAGAGGCTCAGATATAAAACTTCTGTGCACGCCTGTAGTGAAATGGTTTACTGAATGAACAAGTTATCTTTAAGAGACTAGCGGAAGAACAAGAAATAACATCACTCTTTTATTAATATAAAACTTGAGTTCTTGTGAATATGCAGAAGGTGGTTAGTTACTCTTAAACTGTATCTCCATGACTCGCCAGCTTCTTCGTTTACTGTGAAAAAGAGGAATATACACAGTAAATGACTTACTTAAGATAACAAGGCGGTTATTTTTGTGGTTAAGGATCTCAAGAATGGAAAGAGGGGGAAAATAAAGAGACTTTGTTGCTAACTAGCATTACATCATTGCAAGTGTGCTGATACCTACATCGATGAAGTCAACCACTTAAAAAAAAAACACCGCAAAAGACTATTATAATTTTCAGACTGTTCTTCGTTCAAAAAAGTCACACAAACATGCATTGTAGCCTCTTGAAGATTTCTTTGCATCCGCTAAGCTTAACAATACTACACTGTAATAGTCATGTCATATTGCCAACACTAAAGAAATTTTTTCAGCCTTACAACTTGCACATCAGTCAGAGAGGTCACAGGAAAAGCTTCAATAGCAACTATGCTGCTGGTTAAAAACATAGAAGCACAAATACAGAATCCAGAATAAACAACTGCTTTTTCTTTTTTGGAATTATTTGACACCTCTGATAGCTGACATTTCAACGTTGTTCCCAGATAACATAGATGTAGCCGACGCATCACAAAATAATGGTGTAAACTCTAATTATGTTGAAACATACCAAAGCTTTCAGGATCTGATTCCCAACTTTCCAAATCCTGTGATGTAAGTTGCAAAAACAGAATAGCGTATTACAATTCATTTGCTCCTTAAAACGTTAAGCTTCTTGGCTGAAGTGACCTTTAACGAGTTGACAGTAAAACTAATTTTCACGCTGCTTTGATGTACTAAATAGGAGATCAGCTCACTTATACCAGGGCACTAGGGCCATTACAACGATGAAATGCACTGATCTTATACCAGGGCACTAGGGCCATTACAACGATGAAATGCACTGATCTTATACAAGGGCACTAGGGCCATTACAACGATGAAATACACTGATCTTATACAAGGGCACTAGGGCCATTACAACGATGAAATGCACTGATCTTATACCAGGGCACTAGGGCCATTACAACGATGAAATGCACTGATCTTATACAAGGGCACTAGGGCCATTACAACGATGAAATGCACTGATCTTCATAGATTTAAATGTAAGCCGCATGCTTCACAAGCTTTTGAGTTGGTTATCACACTTTGAACGACTAAAGTGATGTGCTGGCCTTTGGATGCCTTGAATTTTTCATTTTCGTAACCAGGGAATAATCGTCTTATTTTTAACACATTTAACTGGAGACACATCTATGACCATAGTTTTCTTTTTATCTGACTAAAGCCTGGTTAAGCACAGGGTATTAGTATTGATGCCTAACTACTACATGTGACGACTCTTCAATCTGTGCTGGAAGTGTGTACTTTGAGGATGGAGACCCCCATCAGGGAAATACATGTAGGTCATGGCAGAAACACGGAACGCCAGTAACCTCTGCAGGTGTTCGAATAAAATAT